>OZ030012.1:120920972-121395972 GCA_964023405.1 Apodemus agrarius
GATTCTTGAGTAGGGCATAGTAAACCAGCACTGGGAGGGCAGGCGTCCAGATCTCTGTGATTCCAGGCCAGCCTAGTCTACGTGGCTAATCCATAGACAGACAGAGACCCAGTCTCGAGAGAAAAATTAAGATTTCCAGATTCTTGGAAACTTTTTTTTAAGATCTGGCAGTTGAGGACCCTGTTTCTTATGAAACAGTTTGACAGAATTCGGGGCAGCCAGGCCTTTAGGTGCGTGCTCTGCCTCCTGCAGGCCCCCTAGGGCTGCCACATGACTCGGCTGGTTTTAAGACCATCACTCTGGGCTGTAGGTTGCTCTGGATGGGGGACTGGAGCCAGCACTCCTGAGAGTGCAGATTCTGATAAGGCGGCAAGGACGAACAGGGGATGTCTGCTGTCCTCTAGGAGTCTGAGGGCCTCGGGCCACATTCCTTTCCTCTTCTAATTACCTCTCGCTGAGGTTTCGCAATGCGGACATGAAGCCGTGCTGGATAGTCGTTCCTGGCATGTGCTGTGCAGAAGCATTGTCGCTCCTGGAAAGTCTCTACGTTCCAGAGAACCCAAAGGCCTGCTTTCCTTCCAGGAGCATCTTAGAAAGACATATGAAGGAGGATGAAATAGTGAAGGGCACCCAACCTCCAGGGAGGCACGGGCTCTTCGCCCTTCCTGCCTCTCTGGGACAAGTCCATTCTGTGAACTTACAAAAGTGACAAGACCTCAGAATGCCTCCCCTGAGAGACAGTGTGGAATTGGGGTTCAGGGCTCTGGATTGGCCTTGGTGAGTGTTCGTGCGGCCTTCGAGGCTTCTTCTCTAGCCAGCAATCTGAACAAGTGAGCCCAAGTCATCAGGACATTTGTCCTGTGTGCTGTAAGCAGATCCACTGGGGTGGGGACACTCTGGACCGCACCTGTGACCTGATTACTTACCCTGAGTTCTTCACCTCAGCTTCCTGACAGGCCCATGAATTCCTCCGGGAAGGCTCAAATTCCTGTACTGGACACTCACACAAAGCAGTGAAGAGAGGCTGAAGCATGCACACTGGGGGTGGGGGGGGGGCGGGGGGAGGGGAAGAACAGCCATGGACGAAGGAGAAAGGCTGGGGTGGGGTGTGTAAGAGGCCGTGGTGGTTAAATCGTTCTCTTCTTTGAATTCTTTTAAAATAAATATAAAAAGACAAGTAATTTTCTCACCTAATTTGCTGGTGGAGCTGATAATTAAGTGTCGCCCGCTGCATCACCAGAATGAATTCGTGATACTTGCTGCAGTGGCTTTGCATATTTAAGGAGGGAAATGTTCTTTGTAGCACAGTAAAAATATCGTTTTTTTATGAAGCTCTCTCTCTCTCTCTCTCTCTCTCTCTCTCTCTCTCTCTCTCTCTCTCTCTTGGGCGGTCCTGTAGCCTCCATTCCCTGTTTAGGGCCCTGCAAGACTCTGAGATAAGACAAGATTAACTTGATGGTTAAATGCTCCTTTGGTCTGCTTCTGGACGAATAATCCCGGACTCGGGGATCGAAAAAAATTCCAGCCGTCTCCAGAAAAATCTGCTCCCTCTGCATGTGTGTGTGTGTGTGTGTGTGTGTGTGTGTGTGTGTCAATTACTCTCAGTTTCTAAGTCCTTGGAGGTCAAAAATTAATAGAGGGAGAAGACAGTACAACGGTAAGGTGCTCCAACAGCCGTTGTGAGAAGCCTGGAGCCACGTGCACACACTGGGGTGTGTTTATTCAAGTTTCTGAGCCTGTTTCCTCCTCTCCAAACAGAAAGTAGAACTCACAGGGACTGGGTCAGGTTGCATTGAAATGATTGAACATCATCTGGAGAGAATCAGACAGCTGCAAAGGGTAGCTGTGTGCTTACCATCATCACCAATATCCTAGGTGAACCCACAGTGGTGGCGGCATGCCAGGATAGCCAGAGGAAGTCTTAAAATGTGTAACCACCTGTGGCTTTCACAATCAGCCATGGTGGGGGACTCCCAAGTGTGTCCTGGTGAGCTCTCGGAAGGTCTCTCTGTGAATAAATGTTCAGAGAGGCCTGGGAAGTGTGGAACTGGGCACTCTTTCACAGGCTGGAGGGAATTTTGGTTAGGGACAGCGATGGCCCCCTGGAGGACTTAAATCAAAAGCAGACTAAGGGCCCTGCTCTCCCTTACAGAGGCGATACTTTAGGTCTGACAAACGCCACGTTTATAATGGTGGTTGTGGGTAAGTGAGCTCTCTCTCAGCCCCGAGATTCCCTTCGTTTGTCTTCTGGTTTGTTTCTGAGATGGGAGGGCCTTAAACTTAATGTGTCACCAGGTGTGACCTTGAGCCTACTTATTGCTCTGCCTCTCTACCTCATGTGCCTGGGATCACACCCACTTTACTTAGGGCTGAGGAGTGGACCCAGAGCTTTGTGTACGGTGGGCAAGATCTAGCCCCAGAAATGTTTCTCTTTTAATTAGTTTTGCAGCCCAGCAAACAGCTAATCTTGGACGTCGCTCTTTAGTGGTAGTTCCCCTCCGGAGCGGGAATTTGAATCCTAGACAACATCTGGAGATACCTATTAAAGCACCGGAGGCAAGGAGCTGATTGCAAAAGGCATCTGGTACTTAGAGGTGAGAGGCGCTGTTACCATCCCACAATGCACCACGCCCCTAATAATTCTCTTACCTCAGGTGGAAACAGAACCAAGGCTCTGCCTGCAGATAAGCTTGTGAGATAGAGCTCCCCACCCCCACTGAGGTGCCGAGGCTCCTCTGTGTGGTACCATCCTTATCTGCACCCCTTCAAAACCCAAATGTGACCTACCAACCAGCAGTTTTCACTATGGCTTGTCAGGCAGCCTTCAGGGCAGGGGACAATCTTTAGCTGAAATCTCTTCCCTCTGTTGGGTTAGCAGCCTGCATTTCAGGATGTCTTAAAGGGTGACAGTGACTCAGTAGTTTGTCCTATTCCAGAATCCTACAGTCCACACCTTGAGTGCCTGATGAAAATGAAAAAGAGCAAATAGGGCACAATTTGTACTGTTCTTCTGTGCATTTGGGATAATCAAAACTCGATGGGGAAGGCTGTTAAAGAGGTGGACTCCAACAAATGGAGGTTTAAGTTGTTGGACAATTGGTGGATGGGTGTGGCCAGCCCACCTGTTGCTGTGGCTCATCTTAGTACTCAGTGTCTGGGCCGCCATTAGGAAGCACGGGCTCCACGCTCAACTCCAGGAACACTATCACTTTTAAAATACAAAAAAGGATATGTGAGCGCTGGTGAGATGGCTCAGTGGGTAAGAGCACTGGCTGCTCAAGCTTAAGGATATAGGTTCAAATCCAGAGCATTCATGTAAAAAACCAGGCATGGCCACCTGTGGGCCCAGAACCTTGGCACTGTACAAAGCAGACACAGGCGGATGGCTGGGGCTTGCCGACTGCCGTCCTAGCTCTGGGTTCAAGGAGACCCTGCCTCAAGGGAATAAAGCAAAGAGAGATGGAGCAGAATACTCAGTGTTCTCTTCTAGATTACACACAGACACACACACATGCACACGCACATACATGTATATTCACTCTTACATGCATGCACTTATAACATACATACACATACATACAAATGAAATAAAATTTAAATTTAAAAACTGTGAACCATATCATCAACACTAATGTAAATACCATGATGGAGATTTGGGTCCAAATCTGGAAGGCTGCCAACTTAATTCCCATCCATGTCTTTGCTTCCCTGGAACCCTCATCTTCACCAAACGGGTCCAGTGTTTCTTTTGCAGCTAGGAAAAAGGATGACTGTGACTCTGAATTAACCATCAGCCAGTCGCTATCTGCTCTGAGTCTGCTGTGGGGAAAAGAGGAGACCGAAGAATCATTTGGAGTCGCCGTCAAAATGTGTGTGCTGGATTCCTCTGCGGTTCTGTTAAGACTCTAATGAAGAGTAAATGGCATATCTCCCTGCCTGTATTTTGATCAATCAGATTTTTTGCTTGCTTTAAGCATGTTCAAGGAGACCATGCCTCCTCGGTACTGAGCAAAACTGTGACATAGGGACCTCTGTCAAGTCTGAAAGCCAATGAGCACGGTAGCGGGTCACGTTATCGGGTCACCTCTAAGACTCTCTTTTCCCAAGAGAGAGTCTCAAGAGAATATGCCATTAATTGTATAATCTCCCATCCTTTCCCAGTTTGGAAAAGTCTCATGGAAGCTTCCAAAAGTCCTTCTCCCTACTTTCTTGACTTCTTTCTACATAACCTATTACTGCTGCTGTTTGTTTGTTTCATCTGTTTTGAGATGGGATCTCATGTAGCCCAGGCTAGCTTCACTTCTGATGCTCCTGGCTCCACCTCCCAAATGTCAAGATTACAGGTGTAGCTTATACAGAGCAGTTATACAAAAAACACCTGTGCATCCAAAGCAGGGTACCAAAAGAGCTCCACACCCACCCCTATTTAATAATCCTAGCATCCTCTATCAGTGAGACCTGGTCTGTCTCCTATCAGTAGTTACCGGTATGTCGCATGTTTCCTTGTGTACATTAGATTCTTAGCAAATTTTTGTCAGTGGAAATAAAAGCATAAAGTAATGGCTAAGGATAAAGGGAAAATATAAAAAATTATGAGAATTAAATTCACCATAATAATTTTTCATTTGATCTTGGTAACACCAAGCCTACCACTTAAGCTGCCATACCCTTGAATCGAGTGACCCATGCATATGCAAATGTGTGTGTGTGTGTGTGTGTGTGTGTGTGTGTGTGTTAGCCATAATAATATATTCTAGACTAGCTGGCTCAAGATTTGGGGGGATCGTTTCCTGTCTCCACCTCCTTTCTCTGCTCCAGGATTATAAAAGCACACCCTACAGCTTTAAGTGGGTTCCAGGGATTTGAACTTGTGTCCCTGCTTTTACACAATAAGCCCTTCACTCTGACTCACTTCCCCAGAGCTGTCCCATGCTTTTTAATCCACTCAGCTGGTCTGTATCTCCCATATGAAGTCCTATTGATTGCCCACTATGTATAGACTGAATATGATACAAATATGTTTCTTCTTGACATGCTATGGACACTGTCCAGCCTTATGAAATACTGTGCAGTGCCCAGTGACAGGACAGGTATCTGAGAGTAGTCCTTACCCAAGGTTTGTTTCCGACAGAAATACAAAGCAGGTTAATGACTGACATAAACATTGTGATTACTTTCCACTCCGGTATGAATCAGCGTCAGCGTGGTGTAAATGACTCGGTTATAGCTCTTTTAACTTTCATTAGACCCTTGTCAGAAAGCATGATTCTAATAAGTGCCAAATCCAAGCTCAGTTCTCAACCTACTTAGGTTGCTAATATTCTTCAGCCTGAAATACTCATGGTAATTTTTACAGTCAGACCAAGGTACAAGGTATGATTGGATGACTGTTAAGTTGAAGAAACAGTGTATCAAAATATGATATTAACTATATACATGTAGATGGCATCTAAGATCCTTTCCAGTATTATAACATTGTAACTACTGTTGGGTACCAGTAAGAAACAGGGTACAATTATTTTGATACTTTGTACATAGGACGAAACTAAAGGCTAGGAAGGATGAAAGGGGAGCATACTGTGTGAGGTCATTTCCTGTACCAAGTCTGGTTTTGGCTGTACCCCCATATAGGTCCTTAACAATCACTTTCTATACAGAGCAATCAGCTCTCATTTGGGTACTTGCCCAGCCAGACTACAGAAAGCAGGTATCAGGAGTAAAGGGCTGTGCGTTGTATGGACAGTTTATCATCAGTAAGATCAATAGGCAGTGGGAACCACTCCATAAGGCATGCTTTATTTACTGCAACTTTACCTTTTTTTTTTTTTTTAGCTTTTTCTTCTTGGTTTTTGTTGTTTGTTTGCTTGCTTTATTTTTTGTTTGTTTGTTTGCTTGTCTTTTTCGAGATAGGGTTCTCTGTTTTAGCCTTGGCTGTCCTGGAACTCACTCTGTATTCCAGCCTGGCCTCGAACTCATGGAGATCAGCCTGCCTCTGTCTCCCCAAGCGCTGGGGTTAAAGGTGTGTGCTACCACTGCCCTGCCCATCTATTCATTTATTATGGGGGTGAATATGCCACAGCGTGAGTGTAGAGGTCAGTTGCTAAAGCCCACTATCTCCCGCCACTGTGCGGGTCCCAGAGATCAAGCTCAAATCATTAGGCAGTAAGTGCCTTTACCCCTGAGACATCCCTCAGCCCCGTCAGTGCACTACTGAAGCACATATTGCATGCTCCTATATCAGGCTGAAATCAACAAGTAAACTTCCCAAGTCAGAGACAGAGGAAGGAGCTTTGCATACAAAACTCTAGATCTGGTAAAAATTCA
The DNA here is from genome assembly GCA_964023405.1 of Apodemus agrarius. Lineage (NCBI taxonomy): Eukaryota > Metazoa > Chordata > Mammalia > Rodentia > Muridae > Apodemus > Apodemus agrarius. The sequence continues at coordinate 120,927,297 of OZ030012.1, forward strand.
AGAGCAGTTTGCTCGTCTACTGAATATGGTACTCAATTACCCCTTACTTCCTCTAAAGGAGTGAGCTGTTTTGTTACTGTTTCTACCTGGAGCAGTGTCTGGACATAGAAAACACTAACGATACCGAGTGCTTAATTGATTAGTGTGGCTAAGCAAGTAGACCCTGTCCTGATGAAGGAACAAATGTGAGACTAAGCTAGATGGTGATAATGTATGAAGATCTAGAGCTGAGACCTCCCCACAAGATGACAGGAGGAAAGCCTGCAGTAGCCCCCGGGACCTTACACTGTGTGTGTGTGTGTGTGTGTGTGTGTGTGTGTGTGTGTGTGATCCATGCATGTAAGTTCTCTTCTTTCACCCACTGCGGGACCCTGGGGATCGAACTCAGATCATCAGGCTTGGATACAAATGAACTACCCCACTGGCCCTAGACATTTCTTATATGTCCCTCTGGCTACTAAAACTAAAATAAAGAGTGATTCTGGAAGATGCTTATATGAGAACACAGAGCCATGCCATAGAAGTCTAGTGGGTTAAAATAATTCATAAGCTAAATTCCAAAATCCCAAGCGTCTACATCCTGTGGGAGAGCAGCTGGTCGGTTCACTTCCCATCACACCTTAGCACCTATCACCATGCCTAATCCGCAATCAAAAATACTAAAAGACAAATCTATCTGATGGGTTGCACCTTGCCAACAGAATTATCCTGAAGATCAACTCAAAGTCATAGTAGTGGGAGAGCATGAAAAGTCAAAGAAAGATTTAGAGGGCCACGAAGTTTAGAACTGTAGCCTAGAAAAATGATTCCAGTCCCTGTGAGAGGGCTCGACAGGTAAAGGAGCTTGCCGCCAAGCCCGAGGACCCGAGCTTTGATCTCTAGAACTTACAAAGGGAAAAGGGAAAGAGTTCCCACAAGGTGTCCTCTGACCTCTGCATATGCACTTTGCAGAAGTACACACACACACACACACACACACACACACACACACACACACGAAACAATGTTTTTGTTTTTTTTAATTCTGGTAAACCAATAAAACCCTCTGTAGCTTTAATGCCTCCAAATCCCACTACATGCAGCCACTTCAACCATGTCCGGTGTTTCCTTTTCCGCTTTAGCTAGGAGAAAAGAAATTATAGTTCTGCGTGTCCCTGTTTTTTTCTATTTGCCCTTATTTAAGACTGTAATAAGAACAGGGAGGCTGGATTTGAAGTCTCTGAGTTTCAATGATGAAACAAGATGGAAAGATTTTTGAGACATTTCCTCCTGCTCCTTGGGCATCCTGAGTTCCTAGTCCAAAAGTAAGGTATAGATGGCTCAGAAAATAAAAACACTGAGGACCTGCGTTCCACCCCGGGATCCCACGGTGGGCGGAAGGAGAGACCAGCTCCTACAAGCATCCTGACTTCACGCGTGCTCTGTGGCATGCATGCACCCACACTCTATCATACACAAGCACACACTAACACACTAGATAAAACAAATTATTTTGACATTTCTTTTTTTTTTTTTTTTTTTTTTTTTGGTTTTTCGAGACAGGGTTTCTCTGTGTAGTCCTGGCTGTCCTGGAACTAACTCTGTAGACCAGGCTGGCCTCGAACTCAGAAATCTGCCTGCCTCTGCCTCCCAAGTGCTGGGATTACAGGTGTGTGCCACCACGCCCGGCGACATTTCTTAACAATAAGGAAAGTGATTGCGAATAGCGTCCTGACACTGACCACTGGCACACACCAGGGAGGAACTCTGCCATACCTATGTGTGGGGCCGGTGGGGAGATTAAGAGAGAGCCAACGTTCTGTGCTCTTCCGAAGTTTGGGTTTCGCTTGTATTTCAATGAGCCACAAAAGCAAATCATCATTCAGTGAAAGAAAAACCTTTGTGACTTGATCCTCGACTAGTTCGTTTATCACCATCATCGTGGTACGACAGAGAAAGAAAATGGGTGTCCAAAAAATTAACTCACATGTACAGAGAAGGGGGAGGGGCTGAAGAGATGGCTCCGTAGTTAAGCGGGGTGTGATTCCCAGCACCCACATGGTGGCTCACAGCTGTCTGTAACTCTAGTTCCAGACCACACCCTCTTCTGCCTTCCATTTTCACTAGTTACACCTGGCACATAGACATGCATGCAGACAACACATTCTCCCACAGAAAACAAAGCATTTGCAAAAGATAATATGGAGAACAGATATATGGAACACTAAGTGAAAGAGATTGGAATCAAAATATTACCTACTTTATGGGTCTCTTTCCATCACGTTTTGGGAAAGGCCAGATTCAAGGGGTATAAAGTAAACCAATGGTTGCCAAGGAACTTGGGGGAGCATTTGACTCTCAGGTGGCTTGTGATGGAAATATGACCTCAGTATGGATGTGATGTGGTGGGCACCTGTCAGAAGCCACTGAAACGCATGCTAAATGGCAAATGTACAAACGGTAGCTAATCAGTTCTTTAATAAGAGGGAATTTGACTCAATACAAAAAATCTGTAGGCTAGAAGGCGGGGAATCAGCCAAGAGACAACTACTTGCCTAAGACTTACACAAGAAGTCTATCAAGCCAGCCTACGAAGCTTAGCATGGATGGGGGAGGGGAAGGCCCAGCCGTAACTAAGAAGCCATTTTCAACTGATGGGTCTCGGGGAAGGGAATCTGGGAGTCAGTCTCTGACAGTCTATATGCAGGGCTTAAGTGGACCCAATGGGTTTGATATATGTGTGTGTGTGTGTGTGTGTGTGTGTGTACATATATATTTCTTGATAATATGTAAAATATTTTTATATTATTGGCAGCTAGGGGCCTAATTGGAGAACCATGATTTTGAAGGGTGGTTTGCTCCAAACATGTTATATGAATTATGAAATTGTCAAACAAACAACAACAAAACTGAACTGCAAGTTAAAGTGCTCTGGTTCTGGAGGCTAAAGAACCCTCAGTGGAGCCTGCTGCAGACCCAGTGTCCAGCGAAGCATGCTCTCTGATTTGTACAGACCTTCTTTCTAAACACTTTTTATATCATTACTAGCCCCATTCCTGGGTACTCCACCTTCATAACCTCTTTATTTCCCAGAGACGCCTGACACCCCCACAGTGGGAGCTGGGTTTTAGCAGAAGGACTTAGGGAGACAGAACCTTTCCATCTACCTCAGTAATTTTTATATTTGTAAAGGAGTCTGCTAGGACACTCATGTTCTGATATTTCTTCATCTAAAATCTGGTGTGGGAAGAGCTAAGCCATTGAGCTGAATTCCCTGTGGGAACACCGAATTCATTACCTGAATTCTGCCTTGGGAATAAGGTAAGAGATGCCAAGAGGGAGTTCTTTATGCTAATACGTAAAATGTATGTGACTTTCAAATCATGAGAGTGCTTAGCTATTCTGTGTCATGTGTTTTTAGCCCATGGAGCAGCCATCTGAGAAGTCTGCCATTTTTTCCCCCTTAAATGGAAGAATTTTGGCTTCCCAACCACGTTAGGAAATTCGTGACAACCTCTGCGGGGAAATTCACAGAAGGAAGACAAGCAGTTTGCCCTGGCAGAGAGCAGTCTCAACACTGACATGCCTTCAATGTGTTGTTTGTGTTTCTCTCCTTACGGCTTCCTTGCCCATACGGAGAGAACATATTTCCATGCAAACTGAAATATGGTCGTATCAATATTTGCCTGTCACAGCGTTTGCTCGCTCTTGGCATCAGCAGCAGACCCCCCAGGTTTACAGAGTCAGCAAGTGCTCAGGGATTCTTGTTCATTTTTGCAAAACGGTTGTATTGAATTCTCAATAGTTGGGACTGTGAGAGTCTCCTATTATTTTCTCTTTCCTTCCTCCCCTCCTCAACAAATTCATGCTTCCACACACATAGACACTCATGCACACACACGTATAGATACATGCACACATAGGCACACACACACACACACACACACAATCCTACAAAAGAAATTTAAAAACATGCCAACACACTCTTTTTCATTTTTTTGTTTGTTTTCCATCTTATATGTGAGTGTGGTGTACATGTGTGTGCACATGTGTGAGGAGTTGCTTCTCTCCCCCCCCCTCCGCCCCCAATGTGGATCCAGGGATGGAATCCAGATTGTCAGGCTTGGGCTGCTGAACAATCACGCTGCCCATTCATTCCTTTACAGGATAAAAAAAAGCTCCTGAGGGACAACACGCAAGATTGACCTCTGACCTCCACACAGAACATACAAATGAACCCACACAGACACACCAGTCTAAACACACACACACCACCAGCAGCAGCAGCAGCAGCAGCAGCAGCAGCAGCAGCAGTCAGGAAATGTACTATCAGGCTAACTACCAAATGTGGGCATCTGAAGCTTAATCCTATTTAGGGCCAGTTTAGAGCCCTCATTTTCATGTTATCTCTGAAAATCTGCACATCAAATGCTGTCAGTGACTGGAAAGGGCTTCTGTGGGAGGCACTGATACCCTGTCTGTCTGTCTGTCTGTCTGTCTGTCTGTCTCAGTGGGAAGGCTGGTTCCAGTGAAAGCAGCCTGTCTTCAGTCTGTTTGGTCATTTTGAAATGTTGAGAACTGCTTCTGCACAGGGTCCGAGGAAACAGGAAGTACCCGTACGGCTACAGCTCTACACAGCTGAAGGAGGCAGTGGGGGCCAGGCCCATCCACCCACCACATGGAAGGGAAGCTAGACCTGTCCCCCACTGTGGAGGGAAGATAAACTGCCAGACATCCTTTAGAAGGGAAGGGGTGGCAGCCTCCAGGAAGAAGGGAAGAAGGAAGGGGGAGGGGAGGGGGAGAGGGATAGGAGGGAGGAAGATCTCAATAGTTCTGTGAACTAGGTCCCCAGAGGCAGCCGGGGTGCAGCCACTAGAAGGATGCAAAAGTCAGACTCTAGGCTTAAGCAGTCACCATGTAGAGATGGACACTGCTTCTCCAGTGCTGGAGCTAAAGTCCTGAGTAGACTGTAGCAGAGAGACACATGACTTTGTGCAGAGTTGTTACACTTTGTGTGGAGAGTTGTTACTTAGAGAGCTACAGAGAATAGACAAGGACTTGGTTCCCCAGATGGTTGCTTTGCTTTCTCTCTTAAAAGTGCTGGCCTTAAAAGTGCTGGGAGGAGGGGCTGTGTTTTTCTGCTCTAGGCAAGGTGAGAGAAAGTCTTCTCAGGAGCTGGGAACTGGAGCTGAGGGGACCTGGGGAGGTGTGCCTCTAGAGATCGCAAGCCACGAGAAACGGGAGTGTTCCAAGCATCTTTAACAAACACAGAAGTTACTGTGGTCACGCGTGTCTTTAATCCCAGCACTCAGGATGCAGAGACAAGCGGATCTCTGTGAGTTCAAGGCCAGCCTGGTCTATAGAGTGAGTTCTAGGATGGCCAAGGCTATTCAAGAGAGACCCTGTCTCAATCTCCCCCACCCCTCCCCCAAATAACCAAACAGAAATTAGCTGAAATCCAGGAGTCAGTCCAGAGTGCAAAGAACACAGAATCAGTGAAAGGCAAGGCAGGAAGCAGCTGCTCTCCGGCTTTTGCATGGAGGTTGAGGACGCCATGTTGCACACACAGTGAACGATGCTCACTGTGGTGGGGTGCACGCTGTGGTACAAGGAAAGAGGAAAGGGTGGTGAGAAAAGAGGAAAAAATCAGTTCCACAGCCTCAGAAATGTAAAGAACGCACACCTAGAAGGTAGGTCATTATCAGAGACACTTAACATGCGGGGTTCACTGTGGCTGTGGCTCTGAGGGTGCCCCGGGTATCACAGTGGTAAGTCATCTCATCCTCAGGGTGCTCTCTCGCTCTCTCTCTCTCTCTCTCTCTCTCTCTCTCTCTCTCTCTCTCTCTCTCTCTCTGGAAGCACACACACTAGCTCCTTGCCCTACCTCAGCAGCTCTCCCCCCCCCCTCCGCACCCACAGCTTCAACTCTGGTTTGTGCAAGGAAGAGGCCTGAAGTGAGCCTGACTCTTTGATCTTTCCAGGGACAGTACTGAGTCCCACCCCCCTCTGGGTGTCCAGCACCTCTTCCTGCCTGTAGAGGAAACCCCACCAGTCTTTATTTGTGACTCCCCTCCTAGGAAAAGAAGGCAAATGTTTTTATCATCACTCACTCCCTGAATCTCAAAAATAAGACCCTGACAACTTCAATGCTCTGCGGCAAATACAAGAAACAGATGAATTAACTAACTTCCAGAGAAGCCCGGCAGCCAGTATCCTGGCTGACTCCCAACCCAGTCAGCTCGATGGGAGAGGGGGTTGGGGGGCGGGAATGACCTACCACACTGATGGAGACTCAGAGAATGAGGGTAAACGTCTATCTAAGACTCTTGAGCACAAACTAAATAGGTATCTAAAATTATCCACATGTATTTACTTATATTTTATTGTTTTCAAACATTTAAAACAATTGGTAAAAAATAAATATAAAATAATCAGTTAATCTAAATATAAAGTGGATAGGAGAAATAAGGCTCAGCCTAGGTATTCGTCTGTTGTCTTATTTTTGTTTTTTCTCCCGAACTATAATGTAAATTATTTTTTAATTTTTTATTACATTTTACTTAGTGTGTGTGTGTGTGTGTGTGTGTGTGTATGTGTACGCACGCACGCACACATGTTTGTGAACATGCCCTATCACATGCTTGGAGGTCAGAGGATAGTTTATTAGAGTCCGTTCTTTCTTTCCACTGTGTGAGTCCTGGAATCAAATTCAGGTTGTCAGCTCGGTAGCAAGTGCCTTTTCGCACAGGACCATCTCACCACCCCTACAGTGTAAACTCTATTAAGGGCAGAAGTTCTTCTATTATAATGTTGTTTTCCATAGTTAAATAATAATAATGATCACTAATAATAAAATTGCTATAGTGGAAATAGCTTTGGCTTCAATCAGGAAGAAAATGCATGTGTGTGTGCGCACACTCTTATAAACATGTCTATGTTTATCCTTTTCCAAAGTCCCACGTGAGTTTCTCATATTCTACATTATTCAGTACATCCTCTCTCAAAATATTTGCGTGTTTCAACATTTGAGCGGCATGGGCACACTGAGTAACCGTTCAGCTTCTCTGTGAACTGGAACCTTCCCTAGTAAGACAGAAATCGCTGCCTCACTCTGAGAGCAGGTGACCGTGGCCTCCTCCTCCCCTCCCTGACGCCCCATCTGAAGAGCTGATCCAGAGGACTCCAGGCAGCTTTGGTTTCTGCTGTAGTTGGGACCACTTGGTTAACTCCTCCCCTGCTCCCCCTGCTCTATAATTCTTCCATCTTTAGATGGATCAACTATGGGTGAGTCTGTGGATACCAACGGTGCCTCGCAATGATCCAGGAAAAGAAGCCTTTATAACTGCCAGACCTGCCTCTCTGATCTTAAAAGAGCTACTGATGTTCTATGTGAATGGCATTCGCTTTGTGTCTACCTTCTTCATCCTCCATTATGCTCATCCCACATGTTCCTTCCAATATTTCTCATTGTTATGATTTGTATATACTCGGCCCAGAGAGTGGCACTATTAGAAGGTGTGGCCCTGAGCCGGGCGTGGTGGCGCACGCCTGTAATCCCAGCACTTGGGAGGCAGAGGCAGGCGGATTTCTGAGTTCGAGGCCAGCCTGGTCTACAGAGTGAGTTCCAGGACAGCTAGGGCTACACAGAGAAACCCTGTCTAAAAAAAAAAAAAAAAAAAAAAAAAAAAAGGTGTGGCCCTGTTGGAGTAGGTGTGTCACTGTGGGCGTGGGCTTTAAGACCCTCATCCTAGCTGCCTGGAAGCCAGTATTCTGCTAGCAGCCTTCAGATGAAGATGTAGAACTCTCAGCTCCTCCTGCACCATGCCTGCCTGGATGCTGCCATGTTCCTGCCTTGATGATAATGGACTGAACCTCTGAACCTATAAGCCAGCCCCAATTAAATGTTGTCCTGATAAGGGTTGCCTTGGTCATGTCGTCCGTTCCTGGCAGTAAAACCCTAACTAAGACACTCATCGACAAGGAAGGAGAGAACTGGAGAGTGGGAAGCTGGCTCACTTGGGAAGTGCTTGCCGTGCAAGCATGAGGACCTGAGTTTAGTCCTCGCAATCCATGTTAAAGCAGCGAGGGGTAGAAGCCCATGCTTATCATCCCAGTGCTCGGGAGGCAGGCAAGAGGATTGTTAGGGCTTACTGGTCAACCAGCTTAACCTGCTTGGAGAGCTCTAGTCCAGTGAGAAATTCTGGCTCAAAACAAACAAACAAACAAACAAACAAACAAAATATAGACAGAGACTGAAGAGCATTGTCTTAGTCGGGGTTTCTATTCCTGCACAAACATCATGACCAAGAAGCAAGTTGGGGAGGAAAGGGTTTATTCAACTTACACTTCCACACTGCTGTTCATCACCAAAGGAAGTCAGGACTAGAACTCAAGCAGGTCAAGAAGCAGGAGCTGATGCAGAGGCCATGGAGGGATGTTACTAACTGGCTTGCTTCCTCTGGCTTGCTCAGCCTGCTTTCTTATAGAACCCAGGACTACCAGCCCAGAGATGGCACCACCCACAAGGGGCCCTCCCCCTTGATCACTAATTGAGAAAATGCCCCACAGCTGGATCTCATGAAGGCACTTCCCCAACTGAAGCTCCTTTCTCTGTGATAACTCCAGCCTGTGTCACGTTGACACACAGAACCAGCCAGGACAAGCATCGTCCAATACTGAATGCTCACCTCCACCTGAAATTGGACACATGTATACTCATGCACTTGTGCACCACACCCACTGTATACCAACATGCTCACACATACCAACACATCATAAACACACAAATGTGTACACACATACATGAAAGAAAGCTGCCGGTGAGGTTGCCTCTTCCTGTCTTTGCTAGGAAATGGTTTAGGCAGCAGCACTGCAGGGTGCGAGCTCACGGGCCAGACAGCGAATGAAGAATGATGTTGAAGGACACATCACACTGCATCAAGACCTGCATCTGTGATTCCTGATGGCTGCAGCCATCATCCGACATTTGTGTTAAATAGGATTTTTAAGGGAACGTAATATCACCCCATTGGGGGAAAAACACCTCCACAGGCTCCTCCTTAAAGAAAGCCCTGTTACTTGCCCTCAGCTTACCATTGGTATCTGTTGAAGACACCAGGAGAAAACTGTAAACGTCATGTCTCTCCTTCCCAAGGTGCAAGGGATGCGAGAGAGTTTGAGTTCATAACAGCAGATTCTAAACCCTAACCCTCCAAAAAGCTCAGCTGAGCCGCAGCGGGTGCCATCTTTGCCTCCCTCATTGCCGAGAGCATCTAAGAAGAGGATTCTCCCCTTTACTCCATCCCTCCAGCCACCGAGCGCACGTGCAGAATTTCACCTATAGAATGCGCAGTGTGACATTCTTTTAAAACCGGCATCAGATTACAGAACAATTAAAAAGTTGCTCGCCAGGAAACCAAAGCTGAGAATTCTAACAAGTGGCTTGTCGGTAGCGGCTGCTGACTGTCCTCCGTGCTGAAGTATGGGACACACTTACCACTTTGCCCCCATTACTCTGAGGAGCGCCGCTCAGGAGGACAAAATGAGTGCAGCCCTCCTGGGTCTCCCTTTAAGAGTTTAAAAGCAACATATTGATTTTTGAGTTACCCTGCTTCAACTCCGCTTGGCTCTCATGATATTTTTATTCCCTTGTAGATTCCTAGGTCCATTTGTTGCCGATTTTTAAAAAGTAAATCACTGTGAGTCTGTGGTGTGCCCATGTAACATTTCTACACCTAAAAATGTGGTCAATTGACACCTTGAAGGTTTCCATGCAGCTCTAACTCCTAGTGACATTTCTTGTTGCAGCCTCAGTTTGTTCAAAGCAGATAAAGTGGCTGGATTGATTTTAGTTGTATAGAAACCCTGGTGGAATCTCTCTGTGGCCAGTCCCGCAGTCTCCTGATGATTTAGAAAGGGTTTACTTATGACACAAATGCCAGCCTTCCGCTCTTCCCCATTTTCCCTTTCTGCTGGGTCCATGGTGAATTTCCCGAGACTAACAGATGAACAGAAGAAAACTCTTGGGGAAACCCGGGCTGGCTAAGGAGCTTTTTGCTATGGGTATTCAAAGGCACGAGGGCCGTGCCTCGTGCCATCATGGGTATGCTCATCGGAGAGCCTTGCACTGGTCCAATTAGGGTTTTTAATTACAGGTGCTACTTTTTAAAAGGACCGTGGAGATTTTGAGTCAGGTTTGCACCACTGTGGAGGACTAATAGGTAGCTAACTAATAGCTTAGTGGTGGAGGTCTTACCTAGCATGCATGAAGCCCTAGGTTTAATCAGCAGCACTGTTAGGGGTATGAAAAAACGAGGAGGAGGAGGAGGAGGAGGAGGAGGAGGAGGAGGAGGAGGAGGAGGAGGAGGAAGAGGAAGAGGAGGAAACGAGGCATGACTGAGATGGTGAAATGGAGAATACCTTAAGAATGACTGGGGGGGAAGGAAGGACTTTTCCATTATCCTATTTGGTTTTTTGGTTTTTTGTTTGTTTTGTTTTGTTTTCAAGACAGGGTTTCTCTGTGTAGCCCTGGCTGTCTTGGAACTCACTCTGTAGACCAGGCTGGCCTTGAACTCAGAAAGCCACCTGCCTCTGCCTCCCAAGTGCTGGGATTACAGTCGTGTGTCACCACTGCCCGGCTAACCTATTTTCTTATTAGGATTACTCTCCAGGAAGTGCATGAGTCTCCCGATTGGTGTTCACGGACGTCTCCCTGTGTGCTGAGAGGGAATGGCTCCAGGTTATGGGTTTGTGCCCCTTGGTTGTTTTAGGCAACCTGGCACAATCTAGAGTCATCTCCAGGAGCCTCAGTTCAGAAAATGCCTCCATCAGATCGGCGTGTGGAGAAATTGGCTTAATTAATGATTGATGTGGAAGGATCCAGTCACTGCAGATGGAGCCGTCCATGAGCAGGTAGGTGGTCCTGGGTTGTGTAAGAAATCAAATGGAACAACCCCTGAGGAGCCAGTCAGAAGGCAGCACCTACCATGGCCTCTGCTTCAGGTTCTGCTCCACCTTCCTCCCCTGAGTTCCAGCCCTGCCTTCCCTTGATGGTGGCCTATAAACTGTAAGGTGACATTAAGTCTTCCCTTTCCAAGTTGCTTTCAGGCATGGTGTTTATCACAGCAAGTGAAAACAAATTAATACGGGGATATAGTTGTATATTTACTTATAGATAGCTGTATGATATCACATATGCTTATGGAAAAGGCGGAGATCTATATGAAAGAAAAAAATATCTGGAGGTGGTACTTTTTTTAAAAGGAAAACCAAAATATTTATAAACATAAGCTTAAGCTAAACAGGAGGAACACTGTAGGAACAGAGGCTGCTAGAGGTTGGGGGGGATGAGGGGAGAAGCTGTTGGGGGGACAGCAGAGGAAGAAGGGGGGACAGCAGAGGGAGGCAGAGATAATGTACATGTATGAAATCATAAAGTAACAAAATGCATTAATAACTTAAAAAAGCATAAACTGAATTGTTTTGATCTTTCACCATAAATTAAATGATCACTTCTTCAACTAAGAGCAGTAATACACACACACACACACACACACACACACACACATACACACACACACTCTCTCTCTCTCTCTCTCTCTCTCTCACACGCGCGCACATGCGCGCACACACACACATATACATGCACGCACACACGTCTTTGAATGCCAGAACCCTGGCATGTAGGCAATGTTTTTGGTATTTCCGGGCCATCCTCAGCTTGTTCCAAAAAGAAAGTGATTCATTTCTGCCCTTTAGGAACCAGGAATGGTTTTTACATTGTAAAGTCTTGGCAAAGGTTTCCTCCTCACAATAGGCAAGGGGAAAGGGCTGCACTAGCTGCCATCTGTCAATGATAAACCCTTCAAAACTAGGAATGACACCAAGCTGAAACATGTAGTATGAATGTGAATAATAACTCATCCCACGTATAACCCTGTCAGGTTAGGCAGAGGCGACCCCACGCTGCCTTCATTCTTATTTCTTAATGACATTAAAATATTTCATGTCTTCCCATGTATCTTAGTCCTTTCCTGTCAGATGCTAAAATTAAAATGCTTTGACAAATGACTATTTCTGTTACATTGATCCATGACTCAGCTTTTAGTAAATGTCAATGTTCAATGTCAGGAACTAAAACTAGGACTATGGATCATAATAAGACTTCTGACTATTTAGTAAAATCTCTGGGAAAATTAATCCATCAGCATGTTTTCACTGTAAACCACACCATTCCGACTGAAGGTGGTTTAAAAGCCTAAGTAGTGAGAGGTTCTGGGGGACGGACACATGGCCTCCAGCCAGAAAGCGCCTTTCCTTAGGCTCTAAGTCTGTCTCTAAAATGTGCTCATTGGGCAACTTACAGAGCTCTGCCCCAGATGAAAACCCAGGTAGTCAGCTCACGGCAGTTCTAATAACTGTGAGGGTGATAGGTAGGTAGATGATAGGAAAACATACTAGATGACAGAGGACAGAGAGACAATAGATTGATAATGATAGATACATAGAAAGATAGATAGATAGATAGATAGATAGATAGATAGATAGATAATAGATGATAGATATGTATCAATAGAGAGATTAGATTGATGATAGGTAGTAGATATATTGATAAATGAAGGATAGATAATACATAGATAGATAGATAGATAGATAGATAGATAGATAGATAGATAGGTGATAGCTATGCACGGATAGATTAGATTGATGATAGTAGATAGATGATAGATAGATAGTAGATAAATGAAGAATAGATGATAGATAATAGATGATAGATATGTATTGATAGAGAGATAGATGATAGGTAGGTAGAAAGATAGATAGATAGATAGATAGATAGATAGATAGATATGGCAGATAGAAGATAGATGATAGGAAGATAATGAGACAGAAAAATATGCAGATAGATGATGGCTTGCAGAAATTTAAAATTAGAAAACATAGCCAAGCTTCATAATTCACAATTAAATATAATCATGACAGCTCAGCATGCCATTTTAAGTTAGAACATCCCTTCTTAACTCTAGAAGCAGAGGCTAGAGAACTGCTTCGGCGTATGAGTTCAAAGCCAGTCTGGGCAGCATAGCCATACCTCATCTCTGGAAAAACAAACAAGCAATAACAAAAGAAGGAAGTCCTTCCTGGATGCTGGAGGAGGTTCTGAGGCAGAGAAGTCCTGAGCCTGTTCAGTGGTCTTCTCCAGCCCTTTAAGGGGCCAAAGCAACAGGGAGAGAAAGTATGGGGAAGGAGCCGGCAGTCCTCACCTGCCCTTCACTGTTCTCTGGTGGTGCTGGACTGAGTCAGTGAGGGGGGCTGGATCCAGAGGTGTCACCGTTTGTTCAGAGACCCCATCAGGGGCAATGTCACATCTATGAAACAAGGAAGCTCCTTCACTCCTTTTGCCACCAGACTGTCAAAAGTGGCTCTAGTCAGTCTCAGGTGTAGCCTGTTGACCTTCTAGATAATTCCACACATTGTATAAGATTTAAATTGGATCCAACCTTCAGGATATCTTAGGCCTCCATACTCTACAATCTGTCTACTCTTTGGTGTCTTAGTCCATTCAAGTTATAAGAAAGTGCCATGAGCTCGGGGTGGGGAGGCATTTAAACAACAGAAATTTATTCCTGGCAGTTCCAGAGCCTGAGAAGTCTCAGATCCAGGTGTTAGAAAATGCAACATCATACACAGACTAGTTCCTTATAGATGATTTGGATACCATCTTCCTGCTTCTCAGTGTGGTAGAAGAGACCAGTAGGCTCTCTCACACCTCCTTTTTGGGAGTATTGATCACATTCATAAAGGCTCATCTCAGAAGCCGGGTGTGGTGGCACACGCCTGTAATCCCAGCACTTGGGAGGCAGAGGCAGGCGGATTTCTGAGTTCGAGGCCAGCCTGGTCTACAGAGTGAGTTCCAGGACAGCCAGGGCTACACAGAGAAACCCTGTCTCGAAAAACAAAAAAAACAAAAAACAAAACAAACATAAAGGCTCATCTCTCATAATCCAACCACATTCCAAAGGTGGCACCACTTAGAGCCATCAGCTGGGAGGTTAAATTGTCTTCTTCTGGATTCTGCACACACACAGGCACACACACAGGCACACACAGACATACGCAGCACATACACACATACACATGTACCACATGTGAAAGGAGGGAGGTACATCTTTTTAATAAATTTTAAATGCTTATTGTTTGAAATACTCAGATTTTTATTGCTCAGTTTAATTTTCTTTCCAGTGATCAAAAGACAAAATTTTACTTCCTTAACTATTTTCATAAGAAAATAGAAATTTGATGATTTCTTTTTGAGTCAGACTTGGTCTTAAACTTGTGTTTTGTAGTCCAGGCTAACCCCACCCTTACGATTCTCCTGCCTCAGCCTTCTGCAAGCTGGATTACAGGCACATTGCTTCAAGCTCAGCTTGAATATTTCTTTATAAAGGATTTCAACAATGATTTATAAAATTTTATCAAATATTCTAACAATACTACCCATTTTCATTATGTCATTACAGAGACAACACACACCTATAAAAGTAAATATTAGCTGAAATTCCAACATGTCAAATTTTTGAGTAGCAATAATTGCACCTCGGATAAATCTCACTGGCTACAATGCTGTCACTGGGCAAAGCGTCACTAAGTCGAAAGACAAATAATAAAGGAAGAGGAAATGTTGGCAACACCTGACAAAACACAGCTCTGTATTCTATCCTAAGAACCCTAAACTTAAATATGACGTTTGCTCAGGAATGTTTAGAAATGCAAATGAGGATTCCCTTCCCTCCCCCCACCCCAAGACTAAGAGAGAAATAATTATATAAACATGATATGAGAGATGGGCCAGGCAGGGCGGTGGTGGTGCACGCCTGTAATCCCAACACTTGGGAGGCAGAGGCAGGTGGATTTCTGAGTTCGAGGCCAGCCTGGTCTACAGAGTGAGTTCCAGGACAGCCAAGGCTACAAAGAGAAACCCTGTCTCGAAAAACAAAACAAAAAAAACCCAAAAACAAACAAACAAACAAAAAACCGAGAGAGAGAGAGAGAGAGAGAGAGAGAGAGAGAGAGAGAGAGAGAGAGAGATGGGTCAGAGGTTAAGCACCCACATGGCAGCTGACAATCCTCTATGACTCCAGTTGGGGGGGGGCGGGGAGGATGCAACCCACAGGCATAATACACAGACATACATGAAGACAAAGCACACATACTACACATAAAATAAAATAATACTTCACATCGGAGTGAATAATACTTTCCCCATGACTATAAACAAACTCGTTGAAATTCCACTTTGGCAGGGTAGTGGTGGTGTATGCCTTTAATCCCAGTATTTAGGAGGCAGAGGCAGACAGATTTCTGAGTTTGAGGCCAGCCTGGTCTACAGCATGAGTTCCAGGTCAGCCAGGGCTATACAGAGAAACCCTGTTTCGGGAAAAAAAAAATCCAAAATTTGAAATTGTTGATCTCATATGCTAATGGCACGAGGTAAGACGTTTCGATGGGGCAGCCTCTGCCGGTGTTATTCATATTGTTACTCCGCATGTGGAGGCAGGATGATCAGGGGTCTAAGGTCATCTTTGTATAATGATTGGATAGAGGCCAGCCTGGTCTACACGAGGCCTTGTCTAATGTAAAATAAAGAGAAATTAGTAAGCAAGTAAATCCCCTTTCTCGCTTCTATTGCCAATACCAGGTTACCAGCAGATGCAGGCTGGGCCCTGAGCTCTTTCAGGCTTTCTCCTGGCTGTCACCTTCCCTGGGTCAACTCTACCCACAGGCCTCCCCTAGGCCCCAAACCCATAAACTTAGCCCATCTTAAACTCCACTGCAAGTTATAATCTTAATAAAATAAATAAATAAATAAATAAATAAATAAATAAAATAAAAGCAAAACCAAGCACCTGGGTCTCATCCACAGAAGTTCTGATTTAACTGTTCTGGAGTGGTTCCCAAACCCTGGAACTTTTAATAACTAAGGATTATTTTAATAATATACAACCCAAACTGGGAGTTGTATTACCCCATTCGACTATGTTCTTACATTCTCTCATCGGTGGACTTGAGGCTATCTGTAATTACCACCAGCTTCCCTCAGGACCTGGGCCTGACCTTGTTACCATGAAGTTTGTACTCTGGTACCCCAACAATGGCCGGCACATAGATTAAAATGACGTAGGGTGCTCCACCTCTCAAAAGGATTTGGGGTGGGATTTACAAATTTGCTTTGTCTCTCCTGGGACCGGTTCACCACTTCAACCCTCAGCAGCCAAGCCCAGCAGGATGCTAACACTGTTAAAAGTCTCTTCCAGGCTCTCTGCTTTGATGTGAGCTCGGGCAGTTTGGGGTGGGGGGGCTGTCTAGCAGATAGCTCCTCCTCTCCCTAGCGTTGGGAGCTCAGGACCTAGTCCCAAACCTTGTTTACCAGCTTCTGGGGGTCTCAGAGGACAAACAATGGGGGTTTCTCTTAGAAAGGGAAACTCCTACAGTGAGAACCAGGTGGAGATTCTGCGGTGCTCTAAGCAAGCGGGGCGCAGCGCCCTGAAGAGCTCAAAGCTGGCTTCTCCCGGCTTCGCCGCCGAGCACTCAGGACTGGACCGCAACTCGGATGCGCAGCTGCACCCGGAGTTCTCAAATCATGGAGCCAATACGAAATTTTGTTTAATTAAAAACGTTTCCATACAACCTATTTTGATCATTTTCTTTCTCCTTCCATTGCTAAACTTTTAAAGCACTTCTAATTGCATGCCTAGATATGCAAACGCGCTGCCCTCCCAGGCTCCGAAGTCAAGGTGTATTTTAAGTGCAAACTGATACGAGGTGCGGGTACAAAAGCAAGCGGGTGGCTGGGGGACAGTTCAGGCGCACCAACGTCCTGTGTATAGGAGCCTCAGAAAGGAAACACGATCAGATATGAATCCTGTTTGCCTAGGGTTCTGGACACGGGGAGAAGCACTAACCAGGCGACAAAAATGAAAAAGAAAAACAGAAAAAAGAGGAGAAGGGGGAGAGGAGGAGGAAGAGGAGGGCGGGGGAGAAGGAGAAAAGAAAAAAGAAAGGAAGAAGAATTCCGTCAAATATCGCCAAGTACATTTCAAGTATATATTAAATGTATATTTTTTAACGTGTTACTACGTATAACATATTGTATTTTTGTTAGCTTCTCCAACTGTTGTGGACTCCAAGGCCTCTAGGTACCGTCTGCCATGGAGGCAGGAAAACCAAACAAAACACTTCACTGAGATAGATAGTCAGGGTCCTGTTTCTCATACCTTTTCAATCCACATAACTGAGCTAGGTGGTCGTTCGTGGGGGATGGTAAAAGGGGTGCTCCAACAGTGGTGTGCATGCGAAGATGTAAGCCGTGGGGTGTGCTCTGGTCCCCCTTCTGCACAGTGGACTTACGCGCTGGAAATGTAATTAACCCACCGCCCCCACCCCACACTGCTGGAGCCGACCGGGTGCCCTACCAGTGCGGAAAGGCGCTTGCTTAACCACCTCTGCGCCACCGCAGCCTAGTGCAGGGAAGGATTCGTCCAAACTGCAGAATCCCCGGAACAGAGCAAAGGACAGCCTCTGGTTTCCCCCGCCGACAGTCTCAGGCTAAGAAACTGGAAGTGGCATCCCAAGATCACCAAGTCAACCCTAGCTTAGGAGCAAGCCTTGGGGTCGGAGGCGGGGACCCCTGGTTGAGAGAGGGAAGAGAAAAGGAAAGTTGGAGGAAGGGAGGGTCGGAGAGTGAACTGGCCAGTCCTCCCCGCTGCTCCCTCTGCAAACGCCCACAAAATATCTCCAGGACTCCTCTCCTCTCTTCCTTCCTTCCTTCCTTCCTTCCTTCCTTCCTTCCTTCCTTCCTTCTTCCCTCCCTCCCTCTCCTGCCTCTCTCTCTTTCCTCCTTTCTTTTTTGCGGGTTTGTTTGTTTGTTTGTGATAAGGGCTTCAGAGTTTAAAGGGAAAGCAAAGCCGTCTCCCTAGCTTCCGGTTCCACCCGGCCTTGCTGCCCACCGGCTATACACCCTTCAGTTGGCCACTTCTGCCACCTACCCTGGGCTTCCTTGCCCATGAAACAGGGTCTCTTGTGCATGAACTGATGAAGGACTCTGACCCAGGCAAGAGGAGAAACTTCGCAGGAGAAAGTATGCCAAGACCGTGGTCTAGTTCCCCTCGTGTTATAGTTATTTCTAGTTTGGAGTGAACTGGAGTTATAGGCCCGTCATTGTGTGGCACATCTGTAATCCAAGTATTTGAGGCGGCAGAGAGATCTCTGGAGTTGCTATATAGTGCCTATATAGTGGCTATATAGCGAAGTCCTGACAAAATACACATACATGCATGCATACATATGTGCATGCATACATACATACATACATAGCTACATACATGCATGCATGCACACATAGCTACATGCATGCATACACATATAGCTACATGCATGTATACATGCATACATACATACATACATACATATATAGCTACGGATTGCAGTTCTTCCTAAAGAATGGGCAGTGTATATTGGTATATTGGGGATTTAGCTCACCTGGCAGAATTCTTGCCAGGATGCAGGAGACACTGAGTTCCATCCCAGTGCTGTATCAAAATGGGGTCAGGGTCGCTACAAAATAAAGAATGGGTGCAGAATGTAGTCCATATATGTTTTCTCCCAAAGCCACACACCCCGCACGTCCCCCAAACCCGAGGACTCCCATTCCATGGCATCCCTGCTCATTTTAGTGCTCCTCTGAGACCCTCCCAGCCCAGACCTTGCAGGCCCACTTTCTCTGGGCCCTTTCCAGCTGTGCACTGCGCACATGGGTTCCCCTCACCCCGTCTAAGTAAGCGTGATGACTCATGTATGAAATGCAGTCAGCGGCCATCAGGGACCCAACAGCAGAGATACTGCAGGGAGGACGGGCACCTACATTGATTTTCTTTCTCCTGCATTGGGGACGGCAGTCCCCAGCTGGATGCAGGGTGCTCTGGGATGACCTGAGTGCTCCCTCCCTGTGCATCTTTCCTAACCAGTGTGGAGGTGCCATCCCATGCACCTGTCCAGGCCCCACGAAGGCTGTCCTGGCCTTAAGTAGCTCTCACTGCCCGGCCCCTTTCGAGGATGCTACCTCCAAGGCTCTCGGGAGCTCACAGGGAGGTGATCCAAGCGCAGGGTTTCTGCACTTCCTGTCCTGGATTCACTCTGAAGCCAGCATTTACCCCAAGCTTGCCATTTCTCAACCTCTTCCAGGTCTGGCCGGTAACCAATAGGTGGAGAAGAAACCTTAATCTTAAGGCCCCATTTCCTGAAGCAAAGTCCCCGGTTTGGGTGGGGCGGGAGGAGACCCTGGGAAAAACAGAATGCTAATGACCGTTTGAGTAGACGGAAGACACTGCCAGGGCCCCAGACCGTTGCCTCCCTTTGAAGTGCATCTTTCCAGCCGTGCTCCCTAGAGAGGTCTCAGAATTCCTGCCCTCCACCCCAGAGATGGAAAGGAGGGGCTAGAACAGCTGGGGACGCCCTTCTACACTTCAGAGTTACTCCGGCTTCCTGTTGCCTTTGACATCTTCCCCGCCCCCCACCAGACTGGGGGCTCCCTGGGAAGAAACAGACGGGGTTTGCTTAGCTTCACTTTGCCTCGTGTCTTAGCAAGAAGGGGGAAAAGAAAAGAAAGGCTGAGTGTCTGTCTAATGGAAAATTATGGAGTCTTCCTTTGGGCTTGGTGCTATCATTCTCACCGCGCACTGTGTTACACAGGGGATAGAGAGGTTCTTTGGGTTTTTAGGGTTTGTTTGTTTGTTTGTTTGTTTGTTTGTTTTTGGTTTGGTTTGTTTTTTTGAGACAGGGTCTCTCTGGCTGTCCTGGAACTCTCTCTGTAAACCAGACTGGCTTGATCTGCCTGCCTCTGCCTCCACCTCAGGAGTGCTGGGATTAAAGGTGATTACCGCCGAGGGCCCAGTGAGGCTCTCCTGGTTTATTTAAGGAGCTTGATCAGAGCCACACATATCTGCGGAGCTGAGTGTTGCTTTTGTCTTAAGAGTTCAGAAAAGAAAAAAAGATTCAAGAACAATCTTTGTGCTTGTTGGGTTTTGTGTTTTGTTTTGTTTGTTTGTTTTATTTTTCCCTCTGTGGACTGCTTTCTTATACCTCCTGTCTCTCTTTTCCCTGGTTGTCTGAGGGGCTGGTGGTATTTCTGCCATGTCTTTGTCTCCTACACAGACTCACCTTCTTTCCATTTCTAGCTCGGGGCCTGGATAAAGATTCTCTCTGGCCATGTCATGACGGAGCTTTGGTTCAGTGGAACGGGAGTGGGTGGGTACCCCGTGTGCAGAGGCATCCTGAGAGCCTGCGCCAGCAGAGGCTCCCTAGGGAGCATTTCCAAAGCTCTGTCTGCTCTGCCAGTGACTGGCAGTCTAGTTACACGGGGGATGCCATTTGTACCTGGAGACAAGATAGTGCTCTTAACAATCAATACTATAATAATTCCAGCAATATCTGCCCCCTCCGTTTTTTCCTATAGGAAATATTAGTACTGAAATACATCAAAAAGGACATGCAGAAGCACATGCATAGTCTTTGAGGATAGAAAGGGTCTTTTAAAAATAGTTTTTATCCTTAAGTCTAAATAGGGTGAGAGTGCCACGCCTATTCATTTGGAAGGGTTTGTTTTCTTGTTCTTTTAAGAACAGAGGTCCCCACCATGGTCTCACTTGAGTCTTCC
Organism: Apodemus agrarius; assembly: GCA_964023405.1. NCBI lineage: Eukaryota > Metazoa > Chordata > Mammalia > Rodentia > Muridae > Apodemus > Apodemus agrarius. Next base: position 120,947,986 of record OZ030012.1, read on the forward strand.
TGCTTACAGAGCAGAGGTCCTGGCTGGGAGCTTTGCAGCTGGTCCAGCTCAGATGGAGTGGCCACTCTCTCTCCCTTGGCAGATGAACGCCAAGCAAGTGCCAGGCGGTTCGAGGAAGAAAGTAAGAAGGGCATGTGGGGCCTCACCCAACTCCCGCACTCAGGGCTGCAATAGTTAACCAAGCGCTCAAACAATGCATTTGCTGAGCATTTTGGGTTTTCACCTCACATGGCTTTTCTTATTTGTGTGAATAAAAGTTCTCCTAAAACAGGATGAAGAGGGAAGATGTGATAATTGAGCAGCAACTAAATCTTGAAATTCACTTACAGTTAAAGAAAAGATAAGAACAGCTGAGCAGTGGTGGCACAGCCTTTCATCCCAGCACTTGGGAGGCAGAGGCAGGTGGATCTCTTGAGTTCCAGGCCAGTCTGGTCTACAGAATGATTTCCAGGATGGCCAGGGCTACACGGAGAAACCCTGTCTCGAAAAACCAAAAACCAAAACCAACAATAACAAACTTTCATAAGAAATGTAAATGAAGATTGCAGACCGCTGGTCAGAAATTCTTGACTATACCATAGGATGCTATATACTATAGTATATATGTTATATATAATCTAGTGCTATGTTTAATATATATGTGTGAGATACTATATATGCTATATACTATATAAAATATATAATATAATATGTAGTAAGGGTAAGGTTAAGGGTAGGAGCAATATATAGTATATTATATACTATATATAGTAAGGGTAAGTTAAGGGTAATATATAGTATATTGTATACTATATATAATATATAATATATGTATATAGGCACCATATATATGTGTATATATATATATATATATTATACCATACAATGCTATACCATAGGAAAAGTTATCATTTGTAAAGAGCAACTTCTAACATATGAGTTAACTTTCATCCCAGGATCCTCGTTCATCTTCATACCTCCTCAATGACCTATAATTATACTAGTGCAGATAACAATTTCACTTGCCTATTTTTGTTTGAAAAGGATAAGTGAATTTACCATAATCCTTTGCTACACACAGTTGTAGGTCTGAAGGGGTTTTTGTTTGTTTGTTTGTTTGCTTTTTAATAAATATGATTACATCACTTTCTTCTCTCCCTTTCCTCCCTCTAACCCTGCCAAGGTATTTCCCTCTCAAATTCATGGCCACTGGTCTCCTTTTTAATTGTGTATGTATATGTGTATATATGTATATGTGTATGTGTGTATATGTGTGTGTGTATATATATATATATATATATATATGAGTGATCTACCTCAGTATGTATACTAGTGTTTTGTTTTTAAGCAAAGCAATCCATTTATTTCAATGTCCCAGTAGAAAAAGCCTCAAGTCTATCCTCACAAAGGTGAAGTCCTGTGGGTGAGCTCTCTCAAGGATTACTCGTCCTTGTCAAAAATATTTATTTTGTAGGACATTTTCTAGAAGGGAAAAGGGGGAATACAGAAAGGAAGGATGGGGAGAAAGGAAGGAAGGAAGGCAGGCAGGCAGGCCAGCTTACAGTGGAGAAAGCTCCCTCTCCCTTTGGGAAACAGAGCAGAAGTAGTAGATCTGGCCATCAGAGAACAAAGGGCCAAACAGTGAACCTGAGACGGTGAAATAAAATGTAACATCAACAAAGAGAGGGCCATAGATAAATAGTAAAAGGACCAACTCGCCACAAAAAACCCATTGACATTTTCCCAGAGTCCAGGCAAAGTGCTGGTGACCCGTTAATGTTGGAATGTTTTCCTAGGGTTAAAAGGGGGGCACGCAGCAAGTCTGTTCAGAATTTACAAAGTGTTTGAATAACATGGACCATGTTTTGATAACACATTTTTAGTGAGGGTGAAAATAATAGAATTTATTGGGGCATTTATATGGGCCCCCTTGGTTGTCTGGGGGATGGGGAGTGGATGGGCTCTAAACTACATATCATTGCACTGATCTATACTTCTCCTTTGTAATTTATTCGTGGCGCACGTGTATGTGTGTGTGTGTGTGTGTTATGCATGATATTGCTGTGGTCCCCAAAGCCACTTAGTTTTATTTTTAACAAATTCAAGCATTGTTATGGGTTACCTATAAGAAGAAGAAAAGACAAGAGACCCCAGGCCAAGTTGGTGTCATCACCAAGATGGTGGTACAAAGCTGGTATTGTTTGGAACAAGGAAGAGGTCTTTAGTATGCTCACACCTAGTCTTGGCCTTGGCTTCCTTCAGCTTCCAGAGGTTCCTGCAGCCTCCATCTCGGGCTTGAGTTAACCCAGCCACCACTGGGGTCTGGTACAGCCAGGGATCTCCTTCCCACTGTTGATGTTTTTGTTCAATGTGTCACTGTCCGTTAAGCCACAGAAAACCAGGCACCTTTCAATAAATGTCTCATTTGGATTTCACGAAGCTCGGGGTGTAATTGAAATCAAACAGCACGCAGAGTGGAAGGTCCTGCTAGTCGTTCACCCAGGCCAGAGGTGCTGCCTGACGTGTGTGTGTGTGTGTGTGTGTGTGTGTGTGTGCTTTTGCTTTGTTTTCTTACTTCTGGAAAAGAGGTCTTGGATTTTAAAGTGTGGCTGAGACACAAGAAAACATTGATTTTACCTCTCATTCGCTAAGTATTAATGAGCCAGAAAAAAAAAAAAAAGCCCATCCCAAGTAGAAAATCAGAGATTTGTCCTCCATAGTGCTCCAGCACTTGAGACTAATGTAGCCCATAAGTAATAAAATATGTTAGTTAGCATAAAAATATTTGATTTTTTTTGTCTCTATGAAGCTAGGAAAAATATCTTTAGTTGGAACAGTACTTTTCATCATTTTAAAGGGAAAGTCGTAATGTGATTGACAGTTACATTAATATATAATAACAATCATGCTAATATTAACAAACTCCCCAAATCTCAAAAATCCCAGGTCCCAAAAAGAGTTTCCTAGCGCTCTTGTTTTGATTCTTGTTGGGTTTCTCTTTATTTCCCCTTCTGTAAAATATGTCAGAAATTAGATGAAAGTATATTTACTGAGGTGGAGGGGGGGGGAGAAATCCATTCAAATCCTAGTTACAGAGATTGAGTTCTACCGAGTTAGTAATTTGATGGCTCTAGGAGGAACCTATGTGCCTTCTTCGCGAGCTTGCTCCAGGGGGAGGAGAGAATGAACCCGGTTCTGATGTGCTTAGGGAGACAGCTGGTCTGAGTTACTTGCGCCAGAGTGGGTCTGAACGGTGCCCGTTGCCTGTGGTGGCACGGTGCCACGCCGGCGTTTCCCCGGTCTCTTCCAAGTATTTTGAAGGGACCCTACTGCTGGCTGTGTTATAATGCAAAACTGACATATAGCTTCAGTCACCCCATCTGCAGAGAACGCGAGATTCAGTCTCACACCTATGTCTCCCTCAGACATTCTGCCGCTCAGGAGCAGGCTAAGGAAGACTCCGGGCTGAGTCGCCAGCGCCCTGAGACCCTTTTCTTGGAACTCGCATCCGCCCTTGTGGAACCTTCACGTTCAATATCTCGTACTCTTTGAAGGGAATAAAAATTAATCCCAACGACTTCTCTGCATCAAAACAAAACCAAACCAGTAAGGTGATCTGAGCAGGCTGCTGTGCCAGAGCCTCAGACCAAATTCGGGGATCCCAGGGCTCAGCGCTCAGGATGTCAGCCCGAATTCTCTGAACCAAATTTGACAAGGTTGTTGTTCCAAACCACTCGAAAAGCTTTGCGAGCGCCCAAGATACTATCCTATCAAAATCCCACGCGGCGGTCCAGGAAGGACCGCTCCACTCCCTAACCTGGGCGTGCCCACGTTCGTGCTTCCCGGGGTTTGGACCCAGGTTGGAAAGCTTCGCGCGGTTCTACTGCTGGCGTCTGAGCGCTTAGCAGATCCCGCGGCCACCTCATCTGTTCTCGGCAAAAGTTTCCCGTGTGATCGCATTCGGTTGGGGGAAGCAGAGTCCCCACATCTCGACCGGAAAATGCGCTCCTGGAGCGACTACTGCAGGCGCCCGTAATTGCTTATTAGAGGAGAATGTTCAGGCTTCTTCTCATCGTCAGCGAAACGTGGTCCCCTTCTGAAATAATAAAACAATAAAATATGACGGCCTCGTCCCTGACTGTTTGCGGAAACGCAGGGGGGAAAACAGGCAGCTGGAGCAAAGGAGCTTAATTCAATATCAAACTGATTATTTCACTAATTATTCTGCCTTCTGTATTGTGCCGCAGAGAGGCGCAGGGAATCTTAACTGCACAGCTGCTCGGGAACCTTTGTGTCTTAGTGTCAGTCCCCACCAAAGACGTTGGCGAAAGCGGGGGTTGGGGGAGGTAAGAACCATCCGGGGCTTAGGAAAACCGAGCAGAGAGAATTTTGTTTAAATTGTAAGTGATGAGAGTGACGGCCTCCGGGAAGCCGATTTTTTTTTTTTTTCTTTTAAAGCGAGGTTGTAATGTTGGGTGCTTGGCTCGTTCGGTCAGGCTCCTGTTGGGTCTTCAGCAGCCCACTTCAGAGGCTGGAATAGAAGCCGGGGTTTCTGATTCAGACGCCGAATGCTTGCACCATCTTTGGAATTCCAAAAGCCGAACGCGAGTTTTCTCTCCACCGACTCTTTACGTAAAAAGATGGGACAGAACAAAAAGCGGTTCGTGTGTGTAAAGGCCAGGAAGTGAGGAGGAGGTGTGCGCAGACACTCTGGGTCTCTCTCCAGCCCTCCCCCAAATTCGCATCCCCGGGGACCTGAGCTTGTAAAGACGTCTGCAAGGGCCTCTAGGACCTGCCAAACTAGACCCGAGCTCAGGAATGACCCTAGGCCTAGGGTAGACCATGTTCACAGACTTCAAACCCGTTTCTCCAGTCTAGACACCAGGATTGATTCTCAATGGGACATAGGTCCCCCAAAGACGCTTAAAGAACCACCAAATCAGCAATAACAGCCAGAACAGGCTAAGAGAAAAAGAAACTCGCAGGCGACCCGATCCAATTAATAAATACTTAATTGAATTAGTGTCACCTCTAACAGCCAATAGCAAAGTCCCCTAGCCATGGGGCTGCGAAGCCCCTCCCTGGCCGCACATATATAAGCAGCCAACCACATCTCACAAGTTTCCAAGCAGTCAAGTAGGCCTAGAGTTTGGCAGAGTCAGCCGAGAGGAAAAGGCTGGCTGTTAAATGGAAACTCAGAGCTAAGTCCTCTTCTTCCTTGGTGTGAGTGTAGGGGTCCTAGAGGGTAGACAAGGAAGGAAGGAAGGAAGGAAGGAAGGAAGGAAGGAAGGAAGGAAGGAAGGAAGGAAGGAAGGAAGGAAGGGGACACCTAAACCCGGGGTTTGTTCCCTTGCGGAAGGAAAGGGACACCTACAACCCCGGGTTTGTTCCCTTGCGGGAAGGACGCTGGATTGGGCGCGCGCTGAAGCCGCCCGGCAGGTCCGCAGGTGGGTAGCCCAGGCGAGGGAGGAAGGGGACATTACCTTCCCCTCGGAAGAGGGCGCTGGCTCCCCCAGCCGGCCTTTATAACCAGGCCGCGGGAGGCGAGGAGGCAGCCGGCTGCCGTCTGCGATTCGCTAAAGCATGCAGTTGGGAGAGCAGCTCCTGGTGAGCTCCGTGAACCTGCCGGGCGCGCACTTCTACTCGCTGGAGAGTGCTCGCGGAGGAGGAGGAGGAGGAGGCGGAGGAGGAGGGGGAGGTGGAGGGAGCGTCAGCCTCCTCCCCGGTGCTGCCCCCTCGCCCCAGAGGCTGGACTTAGACAAAGCGTCCAAGAAGTTTCCGGGCAGTCTCCCGTGCCAGGCGGGGAGCGCAGAACCCGCAGGCGCCGGTGCGGGGCCCCCCGCGGCCATGCTCAGTGACGCGGACGCCGGGGACACCTTCGGCAGCGCCTCGGCGGTGGCCAAGCCCGGGCCACCGGACGGCCGCAAGGGCTCCCCGTGCGCGGAGGAGGAGCTGCCCTCCGCCGCCACCGCCGCGGCCACCGCGCGCTACTCCATGGACAGCCTGAGCTCCGAGCGCTACTACCTCCCGTCGCCGGGACCGCAGGGCTCCGAGCTCGCCGCGCCCTGCTCGCTCTTCCAGTACCCGGCGGCGGCCGGAGCGGCCCACGGATCTGTGTACCCCGCGTCCAATGGCGCGCGCTACCCCTACGGCTCCATGCTGCCCCCCGGTGGATTCCCCGCTGCCGTGTGCCCGCCTGCGAGGGCGCAGTTCGGCCCCGCCACGGGCTCGGGGAGCGGCGCCGGTAGCAGCAGCGGCGGGGCTGGAGGTCCTGGCGCCTATCCCTACGGCCAGGGCTCTCCGCTCTACGGGCCATACGCCGGAACCTCAGCGGCCGGGTCTTGCGGAGGACTGGGGGGCCTAGGGGTTCCTGGCTCCGGCTTCCGCGCCCATGTCTACCTGTGCAACCGGCCCCTATGGCTCAAATTCCACCGGCACCAAACAGAGATGATCATCACCAAACAGGGCAGGTGAGTGGAGGGGCCCTTGGCGCCTGGTTGTCGGCTCAGTGTATTTAAATGTACTGTAAAAGGGGACATCATATCTCCGAAGTCGTGTCCCTGTACATCCTAACGCACACCTGTGGCTTAGGCTCCGAGCCCACGTTACTCTCCCCTCTAGTCACCTTCACCGGGATTGACTGGGAGAAGGAGGAGGAGGCGGGGATGGAAACTTGGGAATGGACCCTCGAGGTCGGATCTACGTGACCGGCTGGCTCCTGGGTTTGCCCCGTGCGTTTTATGGGTTGCATGGGGGAAAGAGGGTTTGCTGGAGCTGCCTGCGGCCTGCGCACAAATGTTTGAAATGCGGCTGTTTAAAGCTCCGGGGCTTGGTGGGGCTTGGAAGAGCAGAAGGAAGTCGGGTTTGAGCTAGTGGGTGGGTAGACAGTTTCTGGAGCCAGGTGTTTGGGGGGAGGGGGCTCTGCTTTCCGGCAAGGCACCAGAAAGTTCTGGCATACCTTCGAAACTGTCATCAGCTACTTCTTGAGGAAGTAAAGAGTGGATATTGGGAGACAGGGACTCAAAGAAGACTCGTTGAGTGTGTGTGTGTGTGTGTGTGTGTGTGTGTGTGGTGTACAAGCTGGAGAGCGCCGGCCTAATGTTTTCAGTCACCTGTGTGATTAAAACTAATTTTCGACATTTCAGAAAAAAAACTAGTAGGCAACTGAAAGACCCCATTGAGTAGATGAATGTCTGAGAAGCACGTGAATTAGGGAAAAATACTGATTTGGAGGCTATTCCAAAAAAAGAAAATGTCAACTTAAAACCATTTTCTTAGTTTGAGGCCGTAGTAGCCATTTTTGTTTGTTTGCTGTTTATTGCAGACTCCTAATGTGTCCGGGGGCAGGAGGGACCAGAGCCGCCCCTGGACGTCGCTGCTTAAATCATTCCCTCTGGTTCTGTTCTTTGCACAGGCGCATGTTTCCTTTTCTGAGCTTCAACATAAACGGACTCAATCCCACCGCCCACTACAATGTGTTCGTGGAAGTGGTTCTGGCCGACCCTAACCACTGGCGCTTCCAGGGGGGAAAGTGGGTGACCTGCGGCAAAGCGGACAATAACATGCAGGGTGAGGAGACAGGAGACCTGGGCCGGGAAGAGATCAGAGCCCCAGTGCTGGACCGGCGCATTTAGATCAAGCATGTTACTTCAACCTGGGGCCTGGAGATGTTAGCATGAGCCGCCTTTGGCTGATGGCGAGAAATTTGCCCCGTCATTTTTCTTGTTTCCCATTATATATCAAACCTTTACCTTGACCCTATGAGGCTGTTTGAGAAATGAATAGCCAAATGAAGTTCTGGGTTTGAGGAAAGTTCCTGGCAAATGTTTCTGGCATTTTAGAATTCTCCTGCGAAAGCCCAGGCCACCTTTAACTTAATCTATAAAAGTTAGGGATTCGTTGAGGTACTTCCCCCCAAGCTTACAGGCTCAGACCAACAATCAAGAACCATCTTCTCTCCTCTGGACTCTGTTTTTAAAGTCTGGAGAGGCTGATGATTGGAATACCGTGATTAAGGAAGGCTGGAAGCACCTTGGCCCAGGGGGGAGTGACTGGAGTCCCGCTGGGATCCACTGATTTGGGCGGACAGACCTCCCAGGAGGAGGCTGCTACAGCAAACCCCAGCCTAGCTCAGCCGCCCTCCCCAGCCTGGCTGTGAAGGCTGCCTCCTTTCATTTGCTTCAGTTTCCTTTCATTTCCTTCTTAGGCAATAAGATGTACGTTCACCCAGAATCTCCTAACACTGGCTCCCACTGGATGAGGCAGGAGATTTCCTTTGGGAAGTTAAAACTCACCAATAACAAAGGCGCAAACAACAACAACACACAGGTAGGGAGACTGGAAGAGCCCCTGCCTTCTGGCTGGGGACCCCCTTGGATGACTCCTCCTTTTGTCAGTGTGCTTAGCTAAGTATTTACAGTTGTGACTTTGCCTACTTTTAAATTTATTTATTTCCCCTTGTCATTTGTACTTTCTTACCACTATGCATAGAAACATCAAAATGTATGGGGGACTTGGGGAGCCAAAAGGAAAGAGTATTTATCAAATATAGACACTCTGTTTTTGTTTTGGTTGGGTTTTTTGTTTGTTTGTTTGTTTGTTTATCTTGGGGAGTGGGTCTTGTATAAGTAGCCCAGGCTGTCCTTGAACTGCTGACCCTCCAGATGCTGCAATTACAGGTGTGCTCTGCCATTCCAGGTTCAGAGTTAGGACTTTAAGCCAAAAGTGTTAATCCCAAGAAAAAAAAAATCTTAAAAGAATCTTAAGAAAACAAACAAACAAACAAAACACAAACAAACAAACAAAAAAAACAAAAAACAAAAAACCAGAGCTGTAGTTGGGGTAGGGAGCAAGCAGAAATCCTGTCTCAAAATATACAGTTTGTTAAAACCTGCTTTTTAGACCGCTGAGTCTCTCTTTTCTGTCCCCTCCCCAGATGATAGTGTTGCAGTCTTTGCACAAATACCAACCGAGGCTGCACATCGTGGAAGTGACTGAGGACGGTGTGGAGGACTTGAACGAGCCTTCCAAGACCCAGACCTTCACCTTCTCAGAGACACAGTTCATCGCCGTGACCGCCTACCAGAACACGGACGTGAGTGCCCCGGGAGCTGCTGCTGGAGCCTCTCAGGCTAGGTCTAGAGATAAAGCCCTCAGTTACCATTCTTCTCCCCTATCTAGATTACCCAGCTGAAGATCGACCACAACCCCTTCGCCAAAGGCTTCCGGGACAACTACGATTCGTAAGTACTGCTTCCCTTCCAGTGGGGCACCTCCCTTTAGAAAAGTCTGTATTCCAGGTGGCCAGCAACTTGCTGTGGAGTTGACTGTGACCTTGCATTTCAGATCTTTCTGCCACCATCCCCCTAGCCCTGAGCTCTCCAGCATGGGCTGCCACACCCAGGCTTTGTGTGTGTGAGCTAGACAATCATTCTGTCAACTGAGTTTCATCTTCAAGCCCATTCGCTGGGTCACCTTTAACCGGAAATGAATCATCATTTCCCTGAGGACATATTTAGCATGACATTTTATTTTATTTTATTTAAGATTTATTTATTGTTTTATGTAAGTACACTGTAGCTACCCTCAGGCACACCAGAACAGGGTGTCAGATCTCATTAAGGATGGTTGTGAACCACCATGTGGTTGCTGGGATTTGAACTCAAGAACTTCGGGGAGAATAGTCAGTGTTCTTAACCGCTGAGCCATCTCTCCAGCCCAGTATGACATTTTATATTTGGGATTTTTTTTTCCCCTTACCTATTTTTCTGTTTATTTTTGCAGAAACAAACACAGACACACAGACACACAGACACACACTCGCGTGCTGGGGACTGAACTCAGGACCTTATAGATGCAAGGGAGGCGCTCTGCTCTACCATTGAGCGATAGCCCTAACCCTATTTTGCTCATGTTGGCCTCAAACATTCTTGCTTCAAATTCCTTTAAAAAACAGGTCTTGTTAAAGAATGTTCAAGACTTAAACACGAAGTTTCTTTTTCTTTTCTACACTTTTTTTTAGAATCTCCATTACTTATGCCCAGTCCCTTTTCATTTGATCCAACATCTATTATTTATTCACTTATTCATTCATTCATTTATTTTTGGTTGTTTTGAGTCAGTATCTCTCCATGTAGCCCTGGCTGTCCTGGAACTCACTCTGTAGACCAGGCTGGCCTCGAACTCAGATCCACCTGCCTCTGCCTCCCAAGTGCTGGGGTCAAAGGTGTGTATCATCACCTTTCAGCCCAACTTTTTTTTTTTAATTTATTTATTTATTTATAAGAAGGTTTTATTTTTAATTATGTACATTTGTGTCTCTGGGTGGGTCTGTGCTCATGCATGTGGGTGCCAGTGGGCCAGAGGGGTCATGTCAGATCCCTTAGAGCAGGAGTTAGAGCTAGCTGTCAGTCTGCTGCTGTGCTTCCAATAAGCTCTAGGCCTCCTCAGAAGCAGTTCTTGGCCCTCCAGCTCCTGATCCAGTGTTTAAAAAGCCTCACTAGCAGATCCCCCCTCCCTTCATGTTACAAAAGATAAGACCTGAAAGGAAGTGTTTTTCACAACACTTGACCATCAGGACCCTGCTTCTTGAAATTCGGTTGCGTTGTCTGCTGGAATTCTGTCCACCCCATTAAATAGGGAGGGCTCTAGTCCTTCATGTTCGAAGACTTATATGGTAGATTTTCCATATCTATCTATTTGGGGGTCTCTTGTGATTCCCGCCTGCTTCAAACTCAAACTGGCTATGTAGCTCCAATGACCTTTCACCTCTGACCTCCGGCTTCCACCTCCCCAGTGCTGGGATTACAGGCCTCTGCCACCACATCTGATTTATGTAGAGCTGCAAACAGACCCCAGGCCTCTGTCCATGCTGACAAAGCTAGCCTTCTACCCAATGATATATCCACTAGGACATATCTGACCCCTGGAGGAAATGTCCTTTTTTCTTTTCTTTTTCTTTTTTTTTTTTTTTGTTAAATATTTATTTATTATAAATACACTGTAGCTGTCCTCAGACACTCCAGAAGAGGGAGTCAGATCTTGTTACGGATGGTTGTGGGCCACCATGTGGTTGCTGGGATTTGAACTCAGGTCCTTTCGGAAGAGCAGTCAGTACTCTTAACCTCTGAGCCATCTCTCCAGCCTGGAAATGCCCTCTTAAGGGGTGGGGAATCGACTCTATTCTCCCAGCCGGCAGCACAACTCTCTAGTTTCTGGGAGGCAGCGTGTTTGGGGACAACGTGAGGGTTGTTTTATTTTTAAGTGTCTCTCTTTATATTGTAGCATGTACACGGCTTCAGAAAATGACAGGTTAACTCCATCTCCCACGGATTCTCCTAGATCCCATCAGATTGTCCCTGGAGGTCGGTACGGCGTTCAAAACTTCTTCCCGGAGCCCTTTGTCAACACTTTGCCTCAAGCCCGATATTATAACGGTGAGAGAACCGTGCCACAGACCAACGGCCTCCTCTCACCCCAACAGAGCGAAGAGGTGGCCAACCCTCCCCAGCGGTGGCTTGTCACGCCTGTCCAGCAGCCTGTGACCAACAAGCTGGACATCGGTCCCTATGAATCTGAGTACTCTTCCAGTACCTTACTCCCGTATGGTATTAAGTCCTTGCCTCTGCAGACATCCCACGCCCTGGGGTATTACCCTGACCCGACCTTCCCTGCCATGGCAGGGTGGGGAGGCCGCGGGGCGTATCAGAGGAAGGTGGCAGCCGGACTGCCATGGACATCCAGAATGAGCCCGCCGGTGTTCCCAGAAGATCAGCTTGCCAAGGAAAAAGTCAAAGAAGAGATTAGCTCCTCCTGGATAGAGACTCCCCCCTCCATCAAGTCTCTAGACTCCAACGACTCCGGGGTGTACAACAATGCTTGCAAGAGAAAACGCCTGTCTCCCAGCACCCCCAGCAATGGAAATTCGCCCCCCATAAAGTGTGAGGACATTAACAGTGAGGAGTACAGTAAAGACACCTCGAAAGGCATGGGGGCGTATTACGCTTTTTACACAACTCCCTAGAGCGTTATTTTAACCTCTAATGTTTTTCCAGATGGACCTGGTGGTGTTTTGTTGTTTTCTTTGCCTAGGTTACCAAAAAGACTTTTGCCTTCCACCTTTGATGTATCCTGTTTTGTGCAATTCTCTGAGAGAAGGTGCCAAAGCTTTGCCCTGGCCGCAGGTAACTAACTGAAGCAGACCTAGCATTGGTTTCTTTCTTTGTAAAATAAAGTTAATGGAGGATTCAGGAGTGTTTTAAAAACTCAAAGGTCGTCCAAGGTGCTGGATTCATTTATGAGAAATTCAGAAAAAGCAGGCTGTGAAGAGCAAGTGCCCGGTGCTATTGAATGAGTTTCAAAAACAAGAAAACATGACAAAAAAAAAAAAAAAAAGAAAAAGAAAAACAAAACAACAAAAAAAAACAACTTTGGCTCTCATTTCCAATTCATAAATCTTTAAGCAAACAGCAGCCCCAGAGGGTTAAAATATTTTTGCTTGAGGAAGAGAAGGGTTGAGCCTTGAGTTAACAGTGGTCTCTTCACAGATATCGTCTGCCAGGGGCTAAAGAGGTTGGACCTGAGAGTCAGGGGGGAAGAACAGCCCTAATGCTCAAGTGGCCAGGGCTCGCTGCCTGTGATTCCGTGCAGAATTTTGGAGTAAACCATTTGTTGTAGGGCTGGCTCTGCCTGGCTGGAATGACCTGTAGAAGGCGGGAGGATCAGAAAGAAAGGGAGAACTTAAGTGTACAATTGTATGTTTAGACACCTTAGAATATTCTGGAATATATTGTACAAATTCAACTGCCTAGGTATCAAATAAAAAAATAATGTAAAATTGGTGCTTTGGCGTTGTAAAGAATTTGAAGAATCACAGCTGCAGAGTTAGGAGGGATTCATATCTTGGAGATATTCTGTCCACTTAGCTAAGTACTCAGCTGCCTCCGTACTCGCTTCTACCACACTTAAGGAAAAAAAACCCGCTTAATCCTCTTTCCTTGGTCATCCCCACTTCCCCCTTCGGTAAATGTGGAAAAAAAAATTGCAGTATGACGTCACAGTTCCTATAGGCTTTTTAGAGATTCTGGATTTTTATGTACAGTCGTAAGTCATTTTTAATAAATGTGGCTCAATACGGGAACGGGTATAGCTGTCTTCTGTACTGTGGATTTTATTTAATTTTGTTTCTTTCTGCCCCTTTTCCAGATTGAACAGCCTCTCTCCTCTCTTTCTCTTCCCCCACCTCCCTCTCCTTGCCGCCTCCATAGAAGGCTCTAGAATCTTTTAACTAGCTACTGTGATCCTGAGTGGTGGGCATGGAGTACTTCTGTTTATCTCCTCAACCCCAAAGATGAACGGGATCTACTTCCTCGCCCCACTAGGAAGTGTGGACAATGGATGTTGGCTGGGGGTGGGGGTGGGGGAGGAGTGTTTGCCCTGGAGATGCAAGATTGTGCTCTGCAGGCTTAATCCTAGCTTCCTATCCTCCGCCCCTGGCCCTTAGTCATTCAGCTCTTTCCCTGGGTTTACTTTGGGCGACCAGTTCGTAGACCCACGTAAGCTCCATGGGAACCCGGGTGGCCAATCGAGAGCCTACGAGTTCCGGGTCCCTTAAGCACCGCAGGGGCGCGATGTTAGCGCGCCCTATTGCGCTCATCTGCGGTTTGCCGCGGCTGTCCCCGCTCGCCTTACCCTCAGCTACATTTCATCGAGGACTTGGGCGCGGCAGTCACAAAGAAGTATTCCATTTGTCTGGTACACTGCAGCTCTGCAAACAGCATCTGGACAGCGGTGCATCTCGGTTTTAGTTATTAACCCCGGATGGACGGGGAAGGGCATCCCAGGTCCTCACTGAACCCTAGGAGGGCGGAAGACTAAGCAGTTAGGGGAAGAGGGCCCTCCCCGCCCCCTGCCAGACGTCCCGCCGGGCTATCTGCAGACGGCTTAAAGCCCAGCTTGCAAGCCCTTGGAGCCCCTTCTCATCCCAGGGTAAAGGTCTAGCTGGGAGGGTCGTTTTAACTGCGGAGTGCGGAAATGCAGCTGCTAAGAGGATTAGCTGTAGGGAGGCAAGCAATCAGTCGGGCCCTCCTCCCCTTCTGCGCCCAATTAAGGTCGCCAGAAGATATACCTGAGCTGTGGACAGTCTCTCCACTCCGCCAAACTTCTGGGGCCAGAGCACGGCCACGAACTTGGGGGTGGGGGCGGCACTAGCTCCGCATTTCCCAGACTCTTTGGCAAGCCTCTCCGACTTTTCCCCGGCGTTTCAGGTGTGTGTAGTCTCTAGAGATTTGCTTTTTAATGTGTGTTTGTGTGGGCGGCTGATTTGGGAGAAAGACTATGGTTGACCCAACCTAGTCAATACCAACTTACTGCACCCACGGCCAACGGTTGGGTGTCCAGAGTGTCAAATGATGCTCTACTGTTTCTGTCCTCAAGGAAGAAACAAAACAAAACAAAAACCGAAAACGCTCATCGCACGCCGGGATAAAGAGGACGCTGGCTTTAGTCTATTTCAAGTCTTGTATATTTTTGCACCGTACAGTAAAAAGAATCCGGTACTTGTGAAAAGTCCCTCACAGTGTTTAATAGAAACGTAAAAGGCTGAGTGGCCCCAATTAACACCTTGTGATAAGGCATTCCTAAGATGGAGTGTCAGACACCAAATTGTGAAGAGATGTATCTAATTAATCCTCCTAGGATGACACCGATAAACAAGCCTCCATTTAAATAAAGATCAAGGTCTGGGAACCCGGCCGGCTTGTTTACACTCCCCACCCCGGGCCCTGCGCGCTTTGGCGCGGGCACAGGGCCCTTCGCCCGGGAGAGGCTGGAGTAGCGGCTGGGGGTGAGTGGAGGCGTCTGCTGGGTCGGCCAAGTTCGCGTGTCCTCCGCTCGTGCTAGAAACAAAAACCCTTACTTAAACAAACTGCAACGGAAGAGTAAAAATCTGCCCAAACCCAAAAAACTATTTGCGGTTGGAAATATGTCTTCATCGCCAAACAGGTTTTCTAGATAAAATGGAAAGGAATTAAAAAAAAAAAAAAAAGCACGTCAGCAATCCCGTATTAATTGTTTTGCTTTGGGGGAAATTCGGAACAGGAGCCTCATTCCGGTGCGGGCTACTTCTCAGTGGCTGCAGGTTTTCTATGCTGCGGTGCAAAAGTCAAGAATTGCTGGGGCGGAGGGTGGGTGCCCTGAGCGTGGGCGGGAGGGTGCTTCCGATGCCTGGAAGGAAAACTGGGAAAGGCGGGAAGAACCCCAAAAGAGTTTGGGGTCCGAAGGGAAAGCTGCTGGTTATTTGACCTTCATCTTGACCGGTTGGAGCCGGCTCACCGCGCTGTAACTTATGCCCCGACCTCAAGGGCTGCTGATGCTCCAAATTTCCTGGTAGTCGGACCCTGTTTCCCTCCTTTCTACTAAGCTGTAAAGCCGGGATGAAGATGGCGGGCTCAAATGGGGGTAGAAGGTGGGTGTGGGGGAAGAGAAGCAACAGAGGCAGAGGAAGAGAGGGAGGGAGGGGAGAGAGAGAGAGAGAGAGAGAGAGAGAGAGAGAGAGAGAGAGAGAGAGAGAGAGAGATCCCTGCAGGTGTCGATGGAAATGCTGGCGAATGGAAACATCCCAGATACTCTACCCGCATTCTGCCGCCGGTAGGGACAATAACGTCCCGGCTTTAAAGTCCTGGCTTTTTCCGAATTTGCACGTTGCTTCCATATGCTTCCTGGGACACGCCTCCGATTGTCCTCCTCTCCGCTGTATCCGAATTTCAAAAATCACGCTTTCGCCCGGTGGAGATTTCTAAACAACCAGGAGAATTTTAAAATCGCACTTGAAAAAACAAGCAAACAACAAACAAAAACTATCGTCGCTGAACCCGAAGGAGCACCTCCACTCCCCCCAGCCACAACCTCAGGCCTCAAGTTTGGATTTTCAGACAGCAGCTTCGCCAGACTGACTTGAGAGGGCCGGTCGTGCTGCACTCCATGCGGTTAAGGGGATCCCTTCCCGCCTGCGCAGACGCCTGCCCGGCTCGTTCCGGACTTGCACCACCGCCGCCTGGGCGAGCCCAAGGTGGGCTTCATTTCCCCAGCGCTCAAGCTGGGTGATTACAGTCTGAAAGTGTGAAGCGGCAGACACCTTCCCTTCACTTTGCGTTCTCCTTTTCCCTCCTTCCTTTCATTTTTGTTTTGTTTCTTTCTTATTTCATCATTTTATTTTGGGGTCTTGGCTTTTTTTTTTTTTTTTTTTTTTTTTTTTTTGAGACAGGGCCTCGAGCAGCCCTGCCTTTTAACTCTTGAGGATGACTTTGAACACTTAATCTTCCAGTTTCTCATTTTTTGAGACAGGGTCTCACACTAGAGCACTCGCTGGTCTCAAACTCAAAGTAATCCCCCTGCCTCACTTCGAGTAAGCTGCGATTACAAGGGTGAGCCACCTCGGCCACCACGGGGAAAGCACACACACCCCTTTGGTCGTCCTCATCCTGTGCGCGGAGCACACACGTGCAGCTAGCTCTCCAAGGGAAGAGTTGGACCCCCAGAGCACTCCGCTCCAGATGAAGCTCTGCCGCCCATGCCCGCCAGGGTAGCTGTTTATTTTAGGCAGCACTCACCCCTACCCCTTTCAAATATCCCAACGTGCATTTTAGAAAGCCGGGTCTAAGGGCGTGGATGACTCGCTGCCTGGGTCTCTCTGGTTCCAGCTGCGGGTGCTCTCCGCCATCTGGTGGCCGCAGCAAGTAACTCTCTCCCAGCTAAAAACAACAAACCGACTTCTTCCCACTAGACAGAGGGCAGAACCGGTGTAGGTATCTTTGTTCGTCCCACCTTACAGTAGCTTACAAGCATCTTGGTATAGGGAGGGAACCCAGGATTTAGACCCTTAGACAAGCTTTCTTTGCTGCGATGTCCGCTGCTCGCGTTTTGTTTCCTCATCGGTGACACCAAAAGGTTTCTTGGTGTAGCCCTGGTTGTCATGGAACTCTAGCTAGGCTGGCCTCAGACTCCATCCTTGTATGGCCTCTGCTTCCTGAGTGCTGGGGTTCAAGGCAGGAGTCACCATGCCTGGGTTAGATTACTGGTTTGTTTTACAACAATAATGGTTATTACATGTTAACTGAACATACTAATGGATTTCACTGGGACATTTCCAAACATACATGTATTATAGTGCGTAGGTCATGCCATCCTCCCGACTACACTATCTCCATCTCTGGCCCACATGCTCCTCCCCAAAGATCCCTGTACCGCCCAGGTCATTTTCTTTGCTTTTAGTCCTAGCTTCTGCAGCTGAAGAAACTTGAAACATTGTCTTTCTGTACCTGGTTTCTTTTCCTTCAGACGGTGACCTCTAGTCCCAACTGCCTCCCTGTCAACAGCACACTTCCTTCTTCGAGTGGAATAATTCCACATTGTGTGAGCACAGCATATTCTCTCTGTCAGCTAGTCTGCTGATGGACACCTTAGCTGACCCCGTGGCTTGGCTACTGCGAACAGAGGAACAATAGCTGTAGGTATACATATCTCTCTATTTTGAAAGAAGATTCTTTTTACTTTTTGTGTCTAAGTGCATGCCCACACATACATATGTATACTGTGTGTACGCCTGTCGTCTACGGAGGCTAGACCATAGCATCAGATCCCTGGGAGCTGGAGCTACAGGCGTCTGTGAGCTGTCTGATATGGATACTGGGAACAGAAGCAGGGTCCATGCCAAGAGCCGTAAGCATTCTTAACCACTAAAGCAACCGCTGCAGCGCCCCCGCCAGTGTCACTTGTTACGAATGTAAGATTGCACACAACGCCCCCACCACCTTTAATGCATGCGCGTCCCACTGCAGCGCCCCGCCCCCCCACCTGTGTCTCAGAATTGCTTTAAGAAGCATTTTCATAATAGAGTGTATTTATAACTTAGGAGTGCAGCACAGAGAGTGATGGACAGGAACTGTGTGGTCCCAGTGTTTTCCTTCGAAAGCAGTCTTCTCTCGGGCTCGGAATCTTTCGGACAGCGGTGTTTAGTAAGTGTTCCTGCAAGCTTCCCTACAACCATACACATTTATATCTTGTGACTATATAGCGAGCACGGGGAAAATGAGACTGTGAGCCTGGTCCCAACTGCTCTCGCAGACTTGTTTCTAGCACTGAACACTGGCCCCAAAGGAGCAGTAGAGAGAAAAGTGCTAATGATGGCTGGCTTTCATTGTTAATTTGGTACAATCTGGAATCACCGGGGAAGAAAGTTTCAGTGAGGGACGTTAGGTTGGCCTGTGGACAAGTCTGTGGGGGGAGTGTCTTAATTAAGCTTATCGATAAGGGACAGCCCAGCCCACTGTGGGCAGCATCATTCCCTAGCAGCCGCCCCCACCCCCCAAACTGTATGAGAGTAGAGAAACAGAGCTGAGCACGAGAAACAAGGGACATTAGGCTTGGCACCTGCACATTTAGTCACTCTGCTGACTGTATGTGATCTGACCAGGTCACTCAGGCTCCTGCCACGGTGACTTTCCCACAAGTAATGAACTATAACCTGGAGTCGTAAGCTACACTAAGCCCTTTCTCCTGTAGAGAGAACGGTTCTGGGATAGAGCCAAGAGGGAGATTTGTCCCAGAAAATGTAAGGAGCTGGACACAGGTAACCAGTCTCCTGGCAGGATGAAGGTTAAAATAAATAGGATATTTTAAGTTAGGTCTAGTCATAGAAGAGCCTAGCTATATGGCCAAAGTATATGTAAGTATATTTTGAGTGTAAGTCCTATTTCTGGGAGCATGGGACCGGGAGGAAGCACTAGATCTAACTTCTACACTCTCCCTTGAACTGCTTTATGCCAGGGTATTTTATTGGAAATGAAACTGCGACAGACCCATGTGGCAGCTCACAGCCATCTGTATCTCCAGTACCAGGGGATCCAACGCCTTCTTTTGGCCTCCCCAGGCACTAGGCAAGCACACAGCACATGCAGGAAAAAAAAAAAAAAAAGAGTGAACGCAAGCCAGGAGTGGTAGGGCACAACTTAATCCTAGAATCCTAGCACTCAGGAGGCTGAAGTAGATGGATCTCTGTGAGTTGGACGCTAGCCTTGTCTACATAGCAGTTTTAGGCTAGTCAGAGCTGCATAGTCAGACTCTGAGGAGGCAGAGAGACAGGAAGACAGAGACAGAGATAGAGAGACAGGGAAAAAGAGACAGACATATGGAAAAAGAAACAAATACACACAGAGAGAGACACACAGAGAGAAAGACAGACACACAGACACACAGAGAAAAAAAAAAGACTGACTGACTCAGGTCAAGTGAGATGATCCCCTGGGTAGAGATACCTGTCACTTAAGCCTGGCACCCTGAGTTCTTCATCTACAGCTGTTGACTTAGGGTACAAGTATCCCAGCTTGCCACCTTTTAAGATTTATGCCAAGAAGCCTGGCATTATTCTGATAAGCTTGCCTTGTCTCTATCCGCTGGCAGTGTTGATACTCTTTGTCTACTTAGTTTTAGCATTTTACTCTCAGTTCCTCCCTCTTGGAATGGTAACCTATATCCTGTGCCATTGAATGTCAGAAGTATGTGGTCTGCTTTTTCATTTTGATTTTACAGGGGGTTGCTGTTAAGAGATTGCGTTGAGTCTCAGAAGAAACTTCGAACTTTGGACTTATGTTTTTGGTTTTTTCGAGACAGGGTTTTTCTGTGTAGCCCTGGCTGTCCTGGAACTCCCTCTGTAGACCAGGCTGGCCTCGAACTCAGAAATCCACCTGCTTCTGCCTCCCAAGTGCTGGGATTAAAGGTGTGTGCCACCACCGCCCGGCGAACTTTGGACTTTTAAACAGTGCTGATACGGTGATAGACTGTGGGGATTTTTGAAGTTGAAACTATGGTATGGCCACCAGCCTGTGGGGACCAAGGAGTAGAGTGTAGTTGTTCAGCCCTCATAGGGCGTGGCACTCCTAGGAGGTGTGGCTTTGTTAGAGAAGGTGTGACCTTGTTGGAGGAAGTGTGTCACTGGAGGCAGGCTTTGAGGTTTTAGATGCTAGAGCCAGGCCTAATGTCACTCTTTACTTGCTACCTGCCAATCAAGGTGTAAAACTCGCAGCTCGCTCTCTAGCACCATGTTTGCCTGCACACCGCCATGCTCCCCACCATGACAATAATAGACTTAAACCTCTGAGCTATAAGCCAGCCCCGGTTAAACGCCTTCCTTTATAAGAGTCGCCATGGTCATGGTGTCTCTTCACAGCAATGGAACCCTGACTAAGACACCTGGCCTGGAACTCACGGAGGTCTGCCACCTCTGCCTAAGTGCTGGCACGGAGGGCACATACCACCACGCCCCAGTCAAACTGGTTCAGTTTACAGCGTGCTGTTTATTTGGACTTCTAAGTGCTTCTACTTGTATGCCTGTGTCTTTCCCCCAGTTTGGCAAAAGCCTCTTGTAATCTCACTGAACAGTTTCTGACTCTAGCTTTTGCCTTTCTATCCCATTCATCCTTAGATTTGATATCTTGATATGTGTCAGAATTATTTAAAGCTGTGGTCAGCCCTTGATTTTTTTTTTTTTAAATTGTTACCCAAATACAGTATTTCCTAACCTTAGTTATTCTGGTCTTTTAGACTTTGGGGGGGGGTGTTTTTATTTTATGTGTATATGCACCATGTGCACGCAGTAACCTATAGAGACCAGAAGAGGGCGTGAGATTCCCTGGGGATCATGAGCACTCCTGAACCACTGTGTGGGTGCTGAGAACTGAACTGAGGTCCTCTGGAAGAGCAGCCAGTATGCTTAACCTCTGAGCCATCTCTGACACTTTTTTCTTCTACTTGCTCTAGGCTGTCAGCCACAGGCCAGACTGTGGCTGTTCTTCGGCTGAATGATATACTCCCAACCTCTCTGCCTTTGTTGTTTAGTTTCTAGCTGTTTCCTTTGGGTTGGCATTTGTAGCTCATTTTGCTTACTCTGTCTCATGACTTCCTTACTGAGTCCATAATACACTTGTTTGAACCATCTTTGAAAACTGCTCACTCTGTTGTTGTTGGTTGGTTTTGAGACAGTGTATCTCTATGTAGCCCTGGCTATCCTGGAACTCACTTCGCAAACCAGGCTGGCCTCAAGCTCACAGAAATCTGCCTGCCTCGCCTGGGATTAAAGGTTTATGCTGCGCCCCTATGTCTGACAACTGGCCATATTTTGCAGTTTGGATTAGAACTGCTTCTCCTTTGTTTCAATCAGTTTGCTATATTGATGTTGATGGCTGAGGAATTGTGAACAATCCTTTTCACATTGGCTTGATTTTTTCTTACTGTTTCTCTGTGCTGTGACTTGAGTATCTGTTGGGATAGATCTGTCTCCCCCCCCCCACTCCTTTTAACATTTAAGAAAAATGTTTATTTATTGTATGTGTGTGGGCCTGTATCACATTGCATGGATGGAGGTCAGAGGGCAGCTATGGGAATTGGTTCTCTCCTTCCACAATTTGGGTTCCGGGGTTCAAACTCAGGTCATCAGGCTTGGCAGCAAACACCCTTACCCACGGAGACATCTTGCTGGTTTTTTTCACCCATTCATTTTGCTTGTTTTATTTTATGTGGGTCTTCTTTTTAAATGTTTTGTTTTAGGTGTATGGGTGTTTCGGTGTTTCTCTGTACCTGTATATATGCTCAGAGCTATGGAGGGCAGAAAAGCCTGGTGCCCATGGGGCCAGAAGAGGGAGTCAGATCCTCTGGAGCTGGAGTTGCCATATGGGTAGTGGGAATTGAACCCGGGTCCTTTGGAAGAACAGCCAGTGCACTTAGCCTCTAAGCCATCTCTCCAGGCCCCTTATGTGGGTCTTCATGGGTATTTTCCTCTTGGACTTACAATCCTCATTGCTATTTAGAGAGAAAAAGACAGCAGTGACAAAAGACCATGATTTGAAGTCAATCTGGGTAGGGCCCAGGAGCAGGCTCAGTAGGTAACCGTGCTTGCCTCGAGAGCATTAAGTCCATGGCGCCATGATGCAGTGGTCTGGGTCTGTGATCCCAGGGGAGATGGCAGGCAGGGACAGGAGGACCTGCCAGAAGCTTGCAGGCCAGCTAGCCTGGGGTGTCCAGCAGCAGAGATGACGACAGGCCTGCCCCAACTAAGTGGAAGCCAAGATCTCTGACCTTCAGGCTGAGGAGATGGCTGGGGGATAGGGGGCTGTTAAGAGCACTGGCTAGTCTTCCGAAGGACCTAGGTTCAAGTCCCAGCACCCATGTAGCAGCCTATAACTGCCTACAACTCCAGTTCCAGGGGCTCTGACACCCTCACACACAGTAGACAGGCATGCAGGCAAAGCACCGACATAAATAAATACATAAATAAAAAATCCTTTTTACAAAAGGAATCTCTGACTTTCACACAAGGTTCTGTGACATATGCACCTCCTCTACACAAAATAAAGAAATGATGGTTTTTAAAATGCACTAGAAAGCACCTGGGTCCTTTGTTATATCCTTACACAAATGGGTTGTGGCATCACCCAGTTTGGAGGTTTGGTTTTTCCAAACACACAGATAACGAGAGCTCCCTCTAGCACGGGTGTTGCTCCTGATCAATGCATTAGATATTAGTGAGCAAGGGGGTGGGGAAAGAGAAGGTGAACACTGGACAGAAGCCAAGGCCCCTCAGGGGAAGGGTGACCGGGAGCAAAGGCAGCATGATGACCGGTGAGCACTCTTCTGGGCATCTGACGTCAGTTTCCCTTCACAATAACGTCCTCTACCCTAAGGCTGAGGGTGAGAGGTATTTATGAACAGAGAAAGGTGAGGTGGCCAAGGAAGGTGTTCTTTCTGCCCAGATTCATTGGATGTTAGTCAGCACTAATGTTCAGTTGCCTGCGGTATGTGCGTGTGTACGTGTGCATGTGCACGCTCACTTGTGTGTTTCAAAGGAGTTGTACCACAAACAGAAACATCTTTGTCTTGGAACAGATTGGGGACGTTTTCTTTGGCTGCACTCGTAACCAGTCGGGGTTAGGTCAGCAGCTCAGCTGTCACAGGAGGTGGTGGTTAGGGACTATTGTTAAATGTCAACTTTTCACAGTCATCCCACAGTGCTGTGCTGTGGCCTCTGTTCCAGGTCCCTCAGGAGGACAAACAAGTCTCACACATAATAGGAAAAGATACAAGAGACACTCTCTTTTTCTCCCAGAGACTGTTCGAGCCAGAAGCAGGTCAGGGCACTCTGGATAATGGGCTTTCAAATGGAGAACAGCAGAAATGAGAGACACCAGCTTGCTGAGTATGTTTTTCTGCAAGATGTCATGCCATGAAAGTTAAGCCTCAAAGTGAAGAGTGTGTGTGTGTGTGTGTGTGTGTGTGTGTGTGTGTGTACAGGTGTGTCTCAGAACATTGCATGCATGTCTGTGTGTGGATTAAGTTCTTCATGATCCAGACAGAGGATTGCCCTCCATCTGAAGTAGGCAAATGCCAAAGCTGAGGGACCTGGGCTCACAGAAAGTTCCAGAAGTAAAGATGGCCATGGGTCGTCTGTCAGTGTCTCCGGAGAGGAATGTGAAACTGAGGTCTTTGGGTGGACCCGCTGTGGAAGCTGACAAACTGGAGCGTGGGGTGTGGTCCACTTGATGGCTCTTTAGAGGAAGGAATGCTGAGGTGGAGTTTGTCCTGGGTGTGGAGAGGGTGGAGCAGTTGCCTTACGGGTGAGCAGAGTGACCCTACTCTTTCCCCACCATGACCCCCAGCTACCTCGGGAACCACCAGAGGCAACTGACTGGAGGGTACACACATTCTTCTCTGACTTTCCCAGAATGCATTGCCATTTCCCTTGGGTCCCAGTCAAGTCTGACTTTTACTAAAGCTTCATAACCTTGGATTTTCTCTGTCCCAAAAACAAACAAAAAGCAAAACAAAACAAAAAACCAGACCATGTTTAACTCTGTGTGTGTGTGTGTGTGTGTGTGTGTGTCCCCCCGCGCGCATGCGCGTGTGCGCGCATGCTCTCTCTCTTTCTCTCTCTCAAGCATGCGCTTGCACGCTCACACATATGCACGTGCCTGCATGTGTGTCTCTAAGCCTGGTGCCTTC
Organism: Apodemus agrarius; assembly: GCA_964023405.1. Lineage (NCBI taxonomy): Eukaryota > Metazoa > Chordata > Mammalia > Rodentia > Muridae > Apodemus > Apodemus agrarius. The sequence continues at coordinate 120,972,010 of OZ030012.1, forward strand.
TGAGGTCAGAAGAGGCATTGGATCCCTTGAAATTGGAGTTATAGCTGGTTGTGAGCCACCATGTGGGTGATAGGGACCAAATTCTGGGTCCCCTGAAAGAGCAGCCAGTGAGTCCCCTTTCCTCCTGAGCCGACTCCACAGCCCCTCATTTTATAGAAGTGTAGCACCTAAAACCCATCTTTAATATTCAAGGTCCTTCGCGTTGAAGATTTCATTTCCTATCATGAGAAAAAGCCAGTTTAGAAGTCTTTGTTTTTTGTTTGTTTGTTTTGCTGTTTGGTGTTCCTAAAATTACAAGGGTGATCCTTTAAACATCAATGATAAAAAAAAAAAAATCCTTTTAAAATAATTTAGGAGTCACTCCAGTGTAGATGATTTTTTAAAAGAAAATAAAGGGATTTAGATGTTCTTTTGTTTGTCAAGGGTAACATTAACCTTTCCTGACTAAAGGACAGAGTCCAGTGGCAGATGCAGGAATACAGGGCTTGAGAGGTGGGGGAGGGGTCTGGTCTGGGACAGAAGGCTGAGCTAAACAGGGGAAGTCTACTGGAGAGGATTAGATAGCAACTCGGGGGCGTGGTCGAGTGCTACGGGTCAAAAAGGCATTTTTAATAACTTTTATTTTTTTAATTTACTTTTGTATGTATGAGCATGTTGACTGCATGTTCATATGTGTACTTTATAGTACCTTCAGAGGTCAGAAGAAGTGGATGGAACCCCCGGAACTGGAGTTCCAACCAGCTGTGAGCCACCAGGTGAATGCTGGGAATCAAATCTCTGTAAAAGCAGCAAGGATTCTTAACCACTGAGCCATCTCTCTAGTCCTACGACATTTTTATTTTTTATTTTTTTTAAAGATTTATTTATTATATGTAAGTACACTGTAGCTGTCCTCAGATGCACCAGAAGAGGGCGCCAGATCTCCTTATGGATGGTTGTGAGCCACCATGTGGTTGCTGGGATTTGAACTCAGCTCCTTCCGGAAGATCAGTCAGTGCTGTTAACCGGTGAGTCATCTCTTCATCCCCTAAGATATTTTTAATAAGACTATTTGGAGTGAAATATTGTATTAGTTACCTATTGAAGAGGTTGAAGAGGAAAGAGTTTATTTTGGCTCACAGCTTAGGGACATGGTCCATCACGGTTTTACACAGGGGCAACTGGTCCACAGCATCTACAGGAGGCAGAGAGTGACAGATGCTGGCGCTGTGGCCGCATACTCCTTTTATTTAATCTATGAGCCCAGCCCACTGGATTCCCACCCACATTCATGGTGGGTTTCCCTCCTGTATTGGATCGGCCTAGAAATTGCAGACACAACCAGAGGCACACCTCTTACGAGAGTCTAAGTCCCATCATGCTAGCAACCAAAGACTATATATTTCACTATATATTTCAGCCATGCCCCTTTCCCAAAGACAGTCTAGGGTTTAGCAATTCTACATACTACTGTGGAATATTCTGAGTCTATTTCCTTTTGCAGACCCTGAGAAAGTTCTGAAATTCCCAATTCTATTTCTATTCAGAGGTCAAGACAGGAAAGGGAGACTGTTTCTCCTGTTCAGCTCCCAGTTGGCAAAAGAAAAGAATTAAAATCTCATTATAAATATTCAAAGCACACAAAACCACACAAAATAAACACACAAAGTAGAAATGATAATGCTTCAGTCGCCCTGTCTGATCACGCTATTCAAGGTTAACATGTTTGTACTAATAATACATGACTATGATTTTTTCTCAAAGCATTTATTGACATACACACTTATTATTTATTCAAAAATTAATTCAAGGGGCAAAAATAAGTTATTTTCTATTTTCTTCTTCAACATGTTAAAATAATTTTTGGAGGAGGGAAGGCATGCTTAGGGTGTAAATTTAAAATATATGAGAGATATAAAAGTAACTACTACTACTGATCCTTCTGGTGGTGTAGTTGCTGTGCTGGGGACAAACACTGTGACTGGTTTCTTATTCATCTTTCTAGGTATATGCTATAATATGTATGTTAAGCCTTATAAAATTAACATTCTAAAGTAAAATCAAATTCCCTGAGGTTCATATAGTTGTGTGTATACACATTTTATTTAAATAATGGTTTCTATATATATATCAGTATATACATGTGTATGTGTGTGTGTGCATGTGTATACATACTGGCATTACTAAGTAGTAAACCTTGGGCGTTATGAATGTTAGACAAGCTATAGCTCCATCTTGTTTAAAACATCTTTATTTGAAGTCAGGGTTTTGCTAACTTGCTCAAGCTGACCTTGAGTCATAATCCTTCTGCATCATCAGTCCCTAAGTGTCTGGAGTTACAGATACTTATGTCACCAGACCTGGCTTCTAGTTCTTTAAGACTATTTTAGATTCTTCTGTAGTCCTAGGGCTTGAAACCAGGGCCCAGAGCAGGTGAGGCACCCACTCTACTCCCCCAGCCTTCTAGTACTGTAACAATTTCAGTTTCAGGAGTAGGGAAGGAATCTTCTAAGACAACTTATAATAATCACTTTATTCTCCGAGGAACTTTGTGATGGTCATTATTTTAGAGTTTAAAAAGGAATCAAAAAAATTAGGTAAAGTAGTGAGGGCCTTGAGCCCCAGGGGCTCTGGAGGCTCCGGGTTTTGTTTGTTTGTTTGGTTTTGGTTTTTTTTTTTAAGGAAGTTGGAAAGAGAAAAAGAGAAAGAGGGAGGCAGGAGAGCTCGAGTGTTTTCTCCCATCACAGGTAAAAAGTAGCAAGCTTGTGGGCTCAGACCCATTAGTTGAGTTCCTGTCAGTTTGGTTGATAGTCCTGTCAATGTGGCCATCCCCTACACCCCTCTCTCTTTCTAAGTGATTCTATGCACATGTATGTGTGTGTACCACATGTGTGCCTGGCGCCCCCCCCCCAGAGGCCAGATGCACTGGAACTGGAGTCACGGACAGCTGTAGGCAGTCATGTGGGCGCTGGGAATTGAACCCAGGTCCTCTGTAAGAACAGCAAGGACTCTCAACGACTGAGCCATCGCCTCTCCAACCTCACACTCATTCGCTTTATAGAATCTAACAGCAACACAAAGCAAGCTTTTCTTTTTAAACCACACATCCATACTGTGAATCTGTGTGTTCTAGGGTCTGGATAACAAGTGTTTCTAAAGGAACAGGGACTGCCCCTTCTTACCTCATTTCATTCCATCACAGTTAGCAAAAGACTACCTCCTTCTCTCCTCTGCTCTGCTCTGCTCTGCTCTGCTCTGCTCTGCTCTCCTCTCCTCTCCTCTCTCCTCTCCCCTTTCCCTCTTCCTTCCTTCCTTCCTTCCTTCCTTCCTTCCTTCCTTCCTTCCTTCCTTCCTTCCTCTGGCTGTCCTAGAACTCACTCTGTGGACGAGGCTGCCCTCAGACTCAGGGATCCACTTGCCTCTGCCTCCTGAGCGCTGGGCTGTGCACTGCTGCCACCACCTGGCCAAAGAACTTATTCTTAAAATAAGACCTGCATCTCAGCTCTGTGGGTTGGATTTCCCCTTCAAATGGTTGTTATAGAAGAGTTTTTGAGTCATTACCTTTGCATCTATTTCTAGAACATGCCATGAAATGACATACCAAACTGTTAATTAATTAAATTGAAGAGCTTAAAAACAAAAAGCAAACTAACAAACAAACAAAAGCAGCCAGGTGTATCTCAAAAGAGACGAGAAAGTACTACGTGTGTTGAAGTTGGGGACCGAATAAATGACAGGAGGTGGCACCTACTCACCAGTCGTCCCCCCTCTCTCTTAACTTTGTACCTAGTCATAAAATAGAGGCAATGACATAATCACACAGGCCCCCACTTTTTGTAGTTTGTTTGCGTTTGGTCTACAATGGGACTTCATTTAAAAATGAAGAGTAGGGAGAAAGAAAATCCTCTAAAGAAAAGTGACTCCAGGCCAAAAAGTTGGTTAGCCTCCAAGTCCTGTCTGTCACCATCTAAGTTTAGACTCTGATGCAGAGGCCTGGCTCCTGAGGAGCTTTTCCAAGGTCTTATCATACCCTTACAACAATATGCAAAAATGTTTATGAATATTCAAATGGAAAACATTCTAACAGATAGAAATATCGATATTGTGATCTCTGGGTCTCTGCTGATCTTTGTTAGCTCCTCTACTAAACACAGGGTTATAGCTCAGTGTCTAGGGTAGTCCTCACCGCCAGCATGTGTAAAGCCCTGGAGTCCATCCCCAGCACACACGCGTGTGTGCGCGCACACACACACACACACACACACACTCACACATAACACACACCAACACGCAAGTGGTTTCTATCTTCCTTTCTCTAACATACATGTGCATATGATGTGGAATTTCTTCCCCAATAAGATAAAAGTGTTAGGGAACCTGGTAGGTAAAGAAAATGCAGTCGATACATGTTTACATTTCAGGATACTTATCCAAATGCAGGATTAAATACTGCAACCAAAGGACCTGCTAGGCTGATGGAGAGAATAGAATGTCAGCCACTCAGGTGTTTTGGAGCAGAGTTGGAGAACTCATTGTCAGGGGAGACTGGGGGCTGATGGGAAGGGACACAGGGGTGACATAGGCAGTGGTGTGGGCGTTTCACAGGCCTGAAACTCTCAAGTTTGGTTGCTGCCTCAGTGATGTGCGAGCTATATGACCTTGGTTAAGGCGTTTGACCTCTCTCTGAGTCTTGGGTTTTATATTTTAATTTTTTAAATTGCATTTTCTTGTGTGTGTGCTTTAAAAGTTTTCCTATTGTTAAGATTTACGTGAGTGTGTGTGTTTGCCTGAGATTTACGTGTGTGTGTGTTTGCCTGCACAGTGTGTCTGTGCACCAGCCGTGTTCAGGTGTTAACTCTGCGGATCCATGGGGAGGGGAGGGGAGAGGAGGGGGAAAGGAGAGGAGGGGAGAGGAGGGGAGGGGAGAGGAGGGGAGGGGAGAGGAGGGGGAAAGGAGAGGAGGGGGAAATGAGGGGAGGGGAGGCGAGGGGAGGGGAGGGGGAGGGGGAGGGGGAAAGGAGACAGGGGAGGAGAGGGGAGGGGGAAAGGAGATGAGGGGAGGGGAGGGGAGGGGAGGGGAGGGGAGGGGAGGGGAGGGGAGGGAAGAGTCTGGCTTCAAGTGTCCTTTTCAATTCCTCTCTGCGGTGTTTTTACATCTTTCCTTGTGGAAGTCTCTTGCCCCTCTGATTAGCTCTTATCCTAGGCGGCCTGTTTGCTTTGTTTTGTGTGGTTACTGAAAAAGGAATCCTTTCCAGATTTCTTCCTCTTAAAGTTCACATCATCGGTATGTTAAAAAAAAAATTACAGATTTTTGATGTTCATTTTGTATCCCATAGCTTGACTATAAGTACTAATTTCTTCAATCTAAGAATTCAGATGGAGTCTTTAGGGTCTCTTGGGTACTAGATCACATCTTCTGCGAAGGGGAAGTTTAACTTCTTCCTTTCTTGTCTGATCCTTTTATTTCCTTTCTCTTCATGCCCTTGTGTGAGGGTCCAGCCTAACGTGGGTGGGTCCACCCCCACCCCACCCCACCCCCCGGGAGGTGGTATTGGGTTGTATAAGAAAGCAGGCTGAGCAATCCACTGGGAGCAAGACAGTCAGCAGCACTCCTCTGCGCCTGCTTCGGTTCTCGCCTCCAGGTTCCTGCCTTGAGTTCTTGCAGGCAAACTAAGACAAGGTAGTCCATATGCCTGAGACAGGACTCCTTCACTTAGGCTCTTAGCCGGGGGTCTCCTCCTCTGGCATGTGACCGGCATTGGACGTTGGGGGGCAGTCTTGTGGGACTGAGGACTAAACCTGCAGGATCTGGCATTCCTTCTCTCTCTCTCTCTCTCTCTCTCTCTCTCTCTCTCTCTCTCTCTCTGAGTCAGGGTCTCCCTATGTAGCATAGCCCTATGTGGCCTGGAACTCACAGAGATCATCTAGCCTCAGCCTCCCGGGTGCTGGGATTAAAGGTGTATGCCACCATTCTCCGGCTCTTAATGTTCAGTCGGGAGAATGAGAACCGAATGGATGCCATCCAGGTAGTGGCTTGTGCAGAACCCAGAGTTTTGAAATTTCATATGGGTCTTTGCGAGCAGAGGTCACAGAAATAGTCTATGTTGTGCAAGTGTGGGAGGGTCTCAGCAGATGGAAAAGTCTGGTTAGGGGAAGACAGCTCCTTTGAAGGGCAGTCACAAATATTAAGCACTAAAGGCGAATAATTCTGACTAGGTAGAAAATTGTGCGCCTGTGGGCCTCAGCTATTCTGGAGGCAGGGAAATCACTTTAGTTCACACATTCTAGGTCAGTCGTCTGCACAGCACAGCCAGACTGTTTATTTATGTTTGAGACAGGATCTTACTGTAGCTCAGACTGACCTTAACCTTATTATGTAGGCAAGAATGACCTTGAACTTCTGGTCTTACTGCTTCTACTTCTGGATGCTGAGATTACACAACCACACACAGCTTCTGTGGTGCTGAGGCTACATCTAAGCCCTCCTGCACGCGCTAGGCAGGCGGTCTACATACTCAGCCCTAGATTTTCTCTTTAAACCAACCAACCAACCAACCAACCAACCAACCAACCAACCAACCAACCAACCAACCAATCAACCAACGAACCAACCAGCTAGCCAACCAGTCATCCAGCCAGCCAGCCAGCCAATCAACCAACCAACCCACTATACAAAAACCCTTAGAGAGAATTCTAAATTATTGTACCACACGACACTGAATACACATCTGCATTCCTAGCTCTGTTCTCTCTCACCCCAGCCTTCTTCATTGTGGTGCTCTGTGGTGGGGTGCTCCCTTCTTGACTGCACAGCTCTAAGACCCCAGCTCATGCCAGTGCAGACGACACTGTGCACGCGCGCGTTCGCCCACACAGCATCCATATTGTCCACCGCGGCGCTCCGTAGCAAGCCCTTGGCCGGCTCCACGTCGGCCGCGCAGGCGCCCGGGGCGCGTTCACCTGCTGCCGTTGTCGCCGCCGCCGCTGACGGGGCTGGATGGGGGGCCGAGGCCAGCCAGGGACACCCAGAAAGAAGAGACGCGGCGGCGGCGACGCCGACACCCGCACGACGAGCGCCCCGAGGTGCTCGCGAGCTCCACAGGAAGGCGGCGAGGCCCGGGCCCGGCCGCCCCGCGGGTAGAGACGCAGCCGGCCCCTCGCCGCGCCATGTTCAAGAAGCTGAAGCAGAAGATCAGCGAGGAGCAGCAGCAGCTGCAGCAGGCGTTAGCCCCTGCTCAGGTACGCCATTCCCCGGCGCCGAAGCCCAGGAGGCGAGCTAAAGGTCTTCCGTGACCTCTGACCTCTGTCCCAGGACTCCCCCTCCCCATCCCACTCTCCCCCAAACCGTAGCCCAGGACGGTTTTGGACCGTCCAGCTTGTGTCGGAACCCTGACTTGGTTTCTCCCAAACTCCGTCCCTGTGCAGGGTGTCGGGACCCATCGTGACATTTGACCTCGGAGTTTTCCCCCCCAACAACCGACCCGGTCTGACAAATGGGTGTGATGGGTTCGGGTCCAGCATGGGGAGCTTTCTCTCTCCGGGTTAGAGACCCTGACTCTGGAGTGGTGACGGGGGCGGGGCAACCCGGGTCCTTTGAGAGGTATGACCTCTGACCTCTGCCCCATGTATGACCCATGTCCTCTGTGTTCCCTGGACATTGCTCCTGGAACGGCCAGGTCCCTGTAAGTCTCCTGCTTCCAAACCCTGATCGAGGCAGAGTCGAGCCTTCCCCGGGCCAGGCTGCTCGCTGGAGCTGAGGGCGGCAGTCCAGCGACCAAGCCTGTCACGAGTTAGTCACTTCGCATAACTTGGGTGATGGCGGACAGGGCGCAGGGGCAGGCACTGAACGGGACGGGCACGGAGCCTGTCAGCAACCGTGCTCTAGCAACTTTTCAGCAAGGTCTTTGCTTTTTAAGGGAGTGTGGTTCCAGGCTGGGAAAAGGGGGCGTGTTCGCGTTAGAAACCAACTAACCCCAGCACTCAGGGTTTCAGGCTGAGGATGTGAATGAGGAGGGCAGGGTTTCTGCTGAATCTCTCTCCCCAGCCCACGGTTCAAGAAAGGTCGCAGTTTGGCTAATTGGGGAGCAGTTTGAGTGTTTAAATATTGACCCAGCTTTCTGTTTCTAGAAACATATTGAGAAGATTTAGGATGCAAAAAGATTTAGTTACATTACTTTCTTTTTAATTTGTGTCTGCCTCTCTGTGAGTTTGTGTGGCAGCCAGAGGACAACTAAGGTGTCATTCCTCATTCCTCATGCTTTATCCTTTTTATTTTACCATTTAAAACAGATTTCTGGATTTCTCTATGTATGTGAGTGTCCTGTCTGCATGTATGTCTGTCCACAGAGGACGTAAGATGGTGTTGGATCCCAGGGAACTTGAGTAATGCGTGGTTGTGAGCCATTATGTGGGTTGGTCCTCTGCAAGAGCAACAAGTGCTCTCAACCGCTGAGCCATCTCTCCAACACACCCCCTGGCCTGGGACGCTTCAGACAGGCTGGGCTCTCTGGCCGGCAAGCCCCGGGACTCCACCTGTCTGCCTCCTGAGCACTGGAGTATGAGTGTGCCACCACACCTGTCTTTCTTAACCTCGGTTCTGAGATGGAACTCAGGCAAGCACTTTACCATCTGAACTGTCTTACTAGCCCTGGTGCTGTTTTAATGGTAACTCTCTGGGGCCTGTAAAGAATTGGCTGAATACATTTTTACCAGGAAGCTGATTATTATGCTGTGTTAAAAATAAACAACATTGTAAATAAAATAAAGAATATTTTTATTATAAAAACATAAACAACACTGGCTTGGATCTCCGCCCCACATTTTATTTAGTAGTTAATATAGATCCCTTAACCTCGTAAACCTACGAGGTGAGTGCTGTTCCTTCTGTAGATGAAGATGTGACAGGCCCAGCGATAACCTAATCGCTACATAGCATCAGAGCTGCAGACAAGTATTGTTTACATAGAATAATAGATGTTACAAGAGACAAATTAGATGCAGCATATAAATTGTGACCCAGTTTTTGTGGCAAAAAGAAGTGTATTTTTATAAGTGGCATGGCGGCACACACCTGTAATCCCAGCATTTGGGAAGTATGAATGATTTCTTATTCAAATTTAGTCTGGGCAACACATCAAGCCCATGCTCCCTAAACCCACCCTGTCTACCACCCTGCCTGTCTTCCTTCCTTCCTTCCTTCCTCCCTCCCTTCCTTCCTTCCTCCCTCCCTTCCTTCCTCCCTCCCTTCCTTCCTTCCTTCCTAGGCTTCAAAGTAATTTAACATGATAGTCTTCTACTTCTAGCAATTTCTAATTGATGATAAGGTTGTTTGAATTCTTTCTTTGTGGCCACCATTATTTTAAGTTACTATTTGCTCATCAGATCTGATTATTTATATGATTATTATTATTTATATGATTATTATTATAAGTGTGAATAAAAGCTAAAATATTTCAAGTCAAGTTTTGCTTAATTTGTTTTTTAAGCAACACACATATTTTTGGATTTTTCCCTAGCTCTGTAGGATTAACTTACTGTAGGGAACATCTTAAAGCAGTTAGATTGGTAGTGGTGTATGTAATAGTGCCTGCCTCATGACAAGGTCCTGTGTTCAATCCCCAGCCCTGTAAACAGACTGTGTGTATGTGTGTGTGTGTGTGTGTGTGTGTGTGTGTGTGTGTGACATAAGTAAAAACAGGTTTTGGTATGTTTGTTCTCATACCAATTATTACTAAAATTACTTAAGTATTATGAAAATGAAGATATGAAAGGAGAAATATTTTGAGTCTACTAACATGAAATACACAAGAGTAGGCAGATTGCTCAGGGTAGAACACAGAACCTGGCCCAGGGACTAGGGGGAACATTACTGTTCAGTGGTTTGCTGCATTACAGTGGGAAAATGAAAACTCTGGAAACGAACGGCTTTGCTTCAGGCACTGCCTACTTGCACATGTTCAGAATGGTACCACAATTAAAAAATGGAAAAAAACCAACAGAGTTGCTTTTTGTCTGTTTGTTTGTTTGTTTGTTTGTTTTTTTAAAGTAGGGCCCTAAAATAATGGTTTATGTAGTAGAAAATTTAAAAACCATAAAGTCCCAGCAAGATGTCTCACAGATGGCAGAGAAGTCCCATCCTGAATAGATAGAACTTTATTGCAAATTTGAGTTTACAAAGTATTTCTGTCTTTAATTATCTTAAATTCCCAAAGAGAGCACAGAGATGGGATGAGTCTGACTTTATCCTGATTGTTTACAATCTGTGTTCCTACCAACAAGGATTCAGTACTTACTGATATAATACATTGCTTTATATAGGAATACATTGTTATATTTTAATAAAAACAATCTTTGTTTATGTGATTAAAAAAAAAAAAAGACTCCTCCATGCAGCTGTCAGCAGAGAGGGGACAGACAATTCCATATACTATCTCACTAGCCTGAAAAGAACCCAGTGCTCCTCAACCTTCCTAATGCTGCAGCCTTCTAATACAGCTCCTCATTTTGTAGTGCCCACAACCATAAAATTATTTTCGTTGCTGTTTCATAATCCTAATTTTGTTATTTTTGTGAATTATATTGTAAGTAGATCTTTGCATTATGTTCTCTGGTGGTCTTAGGTTACCTCCGTGAAAGGGTCATTTGCCCTCCAAAGAGGTTGAGACCCACAAGTTGAGAAACACCTCCCTAGACTTAGGGACCTTGACTTAGACCAAACCACGATTTGTGGATTTGACACTTGGAAAGACTCTCAGGACTAGTTAGTTAAGAACAGAGTTGTAGATTTTACTGACGATATTTTGATACACGTTTAAGTACAAGGCTTAAGAAAAAGAGGCTGCCCAAAGAAAGAGCTGCAGAAGTAAGATGTGCCCCCATGTGGATGTGGGCTCCTCAAGGGAGGGTGAGCGACTCTCCACAGTAGCTGTGTTTTCTGTTTTGGTGGCTCTTAGATTCCATCTGAAAAGACTGCTGAGAACCCTTGATTTTTTTTCTCTCGTTTTGATAATCGAGATAATGAGGTGACTCTGGAGATGCGACGGATGGACTTATAATCTGATAAATAGAGGCAGGAGCCACAGGATTGCTGGGAGTTCAGTGTGTGTCCCTCCCTGTAAGTGACTTTCTGGTGAGACTACTAGGGACTGAGGTTTCTGGGGCAGAGCTCCCCCCACCCTTTTAGGTGTCAAGACCTCCACCCCAGAACTAGCCCTGGTTACACACACCTAGAATCTTGAACATGAGAGGCTGAGGCAGAAGGATCAAGAGTTTGAGATCAGTCTGGTAACAAAGGGAGCGACCCTGATTCAGAAAGAAAAGAAAAAAAAATAAACCATGTAGACATTTTGATTTACTAGATTTTTCTGTGTCTTCCATGCTAATCATCGTTAAGTTTTTTTTTTTTTTTTTTTTTTTTTAACAGAAGGAAGTCTCATTTTTTGGTGATTCATTTCTGTTAATGAAATCCTGGAGCTTGATTTCCTTAGCTGACTAATACCTGTTAGTCCCATGTAGATAGCTAGAATCTGTGTCTGTATAGGGATCGGGACTGGTTCATCTTAATTTCTTCACTGACAGCCAAAACAGATGCTCTTGGAAAGATCAAAGTGTGACTAAATATTCCAAGTGTGTGTGTCACAGTCCATCAGATCCAGGACCTGGTGTGCTAGGCATTGTGCTCTACTACTGGGCTCCACCCTTGAGATGGAAGGATGGTGGTTAGGATTAGGATGCTTCTCCCAGAGTCTGAACTGCAGTGTGCTAGCACAGATTCCCATGGGGCCACGGCCACGTTGTTTCTCTTTGTCAGCTGCTCTAACCAGTGACTCTAGAGGGTGGCTCATTATACTGTATCTCTGGAGTTGTGCTTGCACTGGGGCTGCTGACCTGAGACACCTGTTTGTTGTGGAAATAAATCCTGAATCTCCTGAAGGAGTGAGGTGCTACAATCTTCCATTGTAGTACTCTAGACACTCCCCCTCCAGACTCACCCTCGGGGAGAGAGCAGAAGCTTCCACGCTACACTGTAGCTCATCAGTCAGCCCATGTTACCTTGTTAGGGTCGCCCCATCTGAAGCCTCATGGTTCCCCTGCCAGTGCAGAGAGACAGGAGAGCTTAGGGCCTATGAGTAACTCATCCTGGTTCTGAGCTTGCTGCTTTATTTTTAAATAAAGCTATTATATATATATATATATATATATATATATATATATATATATATTATAATATATATATATATTAAAGCTGTCACACACACCTTTGGCTTTAAGACCTGAGGCTTTCTAAGATTCTGGGGTGGACATTGCTTTGTTTTCACGGCGGCATTGCCTCGTGTGGATCCCGGGGTTGCAGGACCTCAGCTGTGTGGAGCGTGGCACCTCTTCTGCTTCTCATTCATCTCCTGTCTTCTCAAAATTGCTTGAGACTTACTCTCTGTGGAGGACGCCACATGTAGCTCATATGCTGTCTTAGTCAGGGTTTCTATTCGTGCACAAACATCATGACCAAGAAGCAAGTTGGGGAGGAAAGGGTTTATTGAGCTTACACTTCCACACAGCTGTTCATTACCAAAGGAAGTCAGGACTGGAACTCAAGCAGGTCAGGAAGCAGGAGCTGATGCAGAGGCCATGGAGGGATGTTACTTACTGGCTTGCTTCCCCTGGCTTGCTCAGCCTGCTCTCCTATAGAACCCAAGAATACCAGCCCAGAGATGGCACCGCCCACAAGGGGCCCTCCTTCACTTGATCACTAATTGAGAAAATGCCCCACAGCTGGATCTCATAGAGGCACTTCCCCAAGTGAAGCTCCTTTTCCTATGATAACTCCAGCCTGTGTCAAGTTGACACACCAAACTAGCCAGTACATATGCTGTATTTAACTGGAAGTTGCCTTATTTCTGGCTGACTGACTATCACAGATTAGAAGACCATTTTTAGGAGGTGAAGTATTTATGCCATCAGAGCACTGGCTCGTTTCTGGAACAACCGTGGCAGACTGCAGAGTGACAAAGATGCTTGCTGAGGGCATGCTGAAAAGTCCCCACTAGTGACGGAAATGTAGGGCTTGTGTGGAAACTAAGCCCATGGTAGGTAATCCTTCCTTAACTGGAATATCCAGTTGATTTGCAGGGATTGGAGCAGTGCTGTAATAATGAGGAAAGTCCAGTGACCTGTTCCTGGCCTAGGTGTGTGTGGGAGGAGTTACTGAGCAGGTGTGCTGTATGCTGGTGAAGCCTAAAGCTACACCTGTTTCTTAAAGTGCATCTGCTCGGGCAGAACTTGAGAGGCAGGAGGAGCTAAGTCAAAAGGCATGAGCACCCTGCTAGCTAGTGAGGCCACAGCTGCTGTGAACTGCTCACGAGAAAACACTGGAAACCCCTCATTCTGAGAGTTCTCATACTTGTCTACAGGTCCAGTAATTAGAGCAGTCCAGCTCCAGGGGCAGCCTGTAATAGATGAGAGGACTTCCTGCAGTAACTAGCTGGTCAAAAAATTACTGTGAATGCTGTTTCCTTTTCTCTTAGAAAGCTGGGATTAGTTGATTTCAGAAAGTTACTAATTCACAATAATTAAACTTCACTGATAACCTAAAGAGATTTGAAAGTGCAGAATTGTACCTGTTTTTCTAACAATTTATTCTGTTTGTGAACCTCTAGTACAGTAAATTTAAATATAGTATATCCTACCAATAAGAATATTCAAATTTTGTGTTTTTGCTATCTTTAAATCATGTTGTTCAACCTGGGATTAATACTTTTAATTCTCACTTTTTAAAACCATAGTTAAAAATATGAAATACATTGAAGTATGTAGATTTGAGACTTGGTTGCCAGATAGAGGAACTTCGTAGTCACAGAGATAGCACGGCACCTTGAGAGTACTCCAGGAGGCTTGTGAGATGTATATTGGCAGTTGGTAGCTGCCGGGAGGGAGGGAAGATCCTGGAAGTTCTTATGGTAGGCTTCTCACACTGCACTGGATGTCTCACATCAGACACAGATGCTCAGCACTGGTTGAGCTTAGAAGGGATATGGAGGAGGGGGAGAGGGATGGTGGATATGACCATGTTTCATTGTGTGTGTATGAGTCAAGAGTAAAAAACGAAAAGAAAAAGAAACTATCTCGTGATACAAAGTTTACATGCTGTGAAGACTGGGTTTGTAGCTCAGCAGTGAGGCAGTTGGCTAGATGTTGAACACCTGGGTTTGAGGCCTAGCCTCTATACCCTGTACTAATTAAAACAAAAGTCGGTAAAAGCTTTTGTTTTAGGGGTGTCTCTATGAATCCGGTAGAAGTATGGTGACATTATTATTGTTGTTTTTACTGTGAGTCCCAGAGAAATTTGAGAACTAGTCATCTAAAGTGAAGTGGTAAGGTAGACAGGGAGTTAGAAGTCTGTGTATTAACCTAGTTCTTGAAGTGTCTAACCTGGGCAAGTCATGTAAACATTCTGAGCATCTAATCTTATCAGGAAATTGAGTATGATATTGTGTGCTCTTTGCACCTTTCAAATTGATTGTGAAGACCCAAAGTGAGAAACGACAAGAAGCCATTCGTAGTTGTCAACAATGGTTTTACTTAACAGAGCCTACAAGGTGCTGCACCGGGTGTTACATTTGCTTGCACAGCTGAGACGGGTGCTTCCAGTGTTACGATGGTGTTCACAAGGTGCTTTGTGCGTGTGGGGGAATATTTATGAGGAGGCTTAGAGCAACACCTGAGGAGCCTCGGATAGGTAAGGAAAAGGAAAGAACAGGGACAGACACTCCACGCTTATCATCCGGAAGGTCCCTCTTCGTTTTTCACACACTAAAAAGGAGTCGCCAGTGCTTTAGTGCTTCTTAGCCTAGACTGCACAGTTCTCTGCACCAAGTAAGTCTCTGTTATATGGCTGTCAATCAAGGTGTTGTCCCGGTTGTTTTCTTTCCTTCAAGCCCATGTGGTTATGGTAGAGTTCAGTCAGTGTTTGGGAGTCTTGATCTCTCTGTGGGCATTGCAGAGGTGACTTCAGCAGTTCCTGCTGTGTGTTCCTGTAGGATTTTGTTTTTATTGCACATAGCAAGAGCACAGGTCTCTAACCTCGGTCTCTGTCCTATAGACCAGGATTTGAAGGGCTTATGTAAGCAGTTAAACTTACCTAATTTTTTTTTTTAATTTAGAGTAAACTCATTTTCAGCTAAAAATCTTGTTTTCCATCTATGGTAATACAGTTGTGAGAGTGATATGTTTCTCACAGGGCAGGGGTAATGTGGGACCTACCATGCTAGACTGGTTTTTCTTCTGTGGAGTTGAGGCTCTGGTCAGCTAATGATAAGCTGGCAGGCAGTGAGAGGAGTGTGAGCCTGGATGGCAACACCAGTTTTCTTAGCAAATAGCTTGTTCCGCAACCCCCTGGGGTCCAGGGCTTTGCCCATGTTAGGCAAGTGCTCTACCGCGGAGCTGTGTCTCCAGCCCTTTAAAGATCCAGGCCCCCAGAGACCACTGCTTCCCTTGTGATTCTCTCGTAGCGTCAGAGAGTAATGAGTGGTTTCTGGGCACAGGGTGTTTTAGCG
Organism: Apodemus agrarius; assembly: GCA_964023405.1. NCBI lineage: Eukaryota > Metazoa > Chordata > Mammalia > Rodentia > Muridae > Apodemus > Apodemus agrarius. Next base: position 120,987,540 of record OZ030012.1, read on the forward strand.
TTCATTCTTCATTGGTGTATACTTTTAACAATCTAAATCACTGTGTTTATGTTTATCCACAGTCACTGAGATGTAAGGCTCATTTTAAAATTCACATTGAGATATACTTTCAAGTAAAAGGTTTCTCTCTAGGCATCTAGTCTTTTTTTGGCATTTGGGTATTTGGAGGGCTGAATTAATAGCCCAAATGTTTCTTAGCCATTATAGAATCGCAGCAGGGAATTAGTTGGTCAGGAAGCGTTTCCTCTAGTCAGTAGTCGTTTCTACTTGCTCTTTTCTAACAGTTTATCACCTCAGTCCAGTGAGGGGCTCTTCCCTTCCTAGCGGCAGCCTCTGTGGTATCTCACTCAGCCTTTGCAGCCAGCTTGGTTTGAAAATTGGCCCTAGGGATAAGAAGAGTGACAGATGTAAACGGTGAAGCCCCACAGTGTGCGTGGGGCCGAGCCTCCATGCTGTGTAGCAGGCCCTTTGCCCAGTTCCCTGGTTGGATGAAAAGCTGTCTGCGGAGTAAACGGGGTTTAGTGGCTACCTTTTCCAAAACACAAAGACTTGGTTATTTATGTGTATTCGAGATGCTTAAGCCATTGATAAAGATTTATAACACATTCACCTATTTACCTGTGTAGAAACTTTATGTCCTGGTTTACCTTGTCTTGTCTCTAATGCAGGATATTTTTCTTATCCCTGAAGGTGACTTGCATATAGCTGACTTTAGTGAATTGTATCTTGATTTTCAGGTCACTTTTAGAAGAGACATGTGTTAGAATTCAGTTTAGGCAAGAGAAAGAGGAATTTATTATAAATACTTGGTGGCTGACAGTTTCTCCAGGGCTCTGTAGAGTCAATTGCTACATCCTGGATTGCAAATGCTCACACCTGGCACCAGTGTGGCACCTCCCACTGCACTGCACTGCCTTGGCCGTTTCCAGGTCTGTCCCTATGCTTACTAAAGGGTGACCTTAAACTTTACATGTCTATTTTCTTACTTGTGACTCAGCCTCACGTGGGTGTGGTGAGTGACGATAGATCTCAAGTTCCCGAATGCAGATAAAGACAGGACTGAGCTAGTAAGTCTCTAGGGCTTTCTGAGAGCTATTTATTGAAGAAAGTTATTAAGCATGGGTATGCAGATGTGTCCTTGTCATTTAATTCAGTCTCAGTCCTGCTTTCCACACAAGCGTTACTCCTGCTTGGAGATGCCATTCCTGTCTTTTCCAGAGTAGATAGCCAACTGTTTGCACACGGTTCACTCAGCATGTGCCCTGATGTGAAGTGTAGCTCACGGTTGTGTTTCTCTGTGGTGTATGTGTTGTGTGCATTTATACGTGTGTGCACTGTGCTCATGACCTCAGTTCAGCCCTGACTGTAGCAGTGTGTTTTCACAAGGGTCAGAGTTCCACTTGTCCACTGGTTTGCTCATGTGGGTGGCAGGGTTTTCTTCTGTGTTTTCTCTGTAAAGCTGTGTAGACATGAAAGTATACGGAGGCAAGCATGTGGCCAGCGAGCGAGCGAGCTCAGAACTATTGTCATGTGCACAGGTCTTGGTGCTTCCCTTTCATACTTTGAGGACTGCTTTTAGCTCACACGAGAGTAGACTTCAGACACCAGGCTTACTGTCTGTGTCTGTCTGTCTGATGGGTCTGGTAACCAGGCTGTTAGCATCTAGTAACCAACTGTGCTGTGTAAGTAGATCCAGAGAAAGGTTTCTGATTAAAGAGGTGGGCCCTGCTATTTAACTGTAAATTTCATAGTATTGAATGTTTCAAGGACTTTAAAGTTGAAATTGATAACCTTCTTGTTTTTAATGAACTTAAATGTTTGAGTCATTTTGTTTTATAGAGAAGTAGCAAAGCTAGTAGAGTTTTCATATTCTCTTCCCTGGCTTGAGTTCCCCAACACCATCATCCTAAGTTTAGCCACGCCCTTATCTTATGTTCTGCTAAAACATTCTGCTGGGTTGATGGTTGGGTCAAAGACCCAGAGGCTGGTAGCTGAGTCTTGTAGTTGCTTTTTTAATCTGCCCCTGTCCTGTTTTGAGTTCCTGGGCATGGAATGAGGAAAGAGCTGTGCAGGCGTGGTGTGCGCGTCACTGCTGTCTTCTAATTTGTACAATCATTTTTAAATGTAGGCTTCCTCCAGCTCTTCAACACCAACAAGGACTAGAAGCAGGACATCTTCGTTTCCAGACCAGCTTGATGCTGTGACACCCGACAGAGAGGTTAGTGCAGGGCTCTGACGCTCTCTCTGCAGGCTGAGCTGTGTGTGCCTGTGGTTGACATCCAGGGACTGGCGGTGATGACTCAGTTATTTAATTTCTGTTTATTAATAATTCAACTGGCCTTTTTCTTTCTTTTTTTAAAAACACAAATGGCAGTTAGCTCTTGTAAACTGTTTCTTGGAGAAAATTAAAGAGGATAGGTATGTTTATTTAATATTTGGAGCTATCAGAATAATTCAGTAATGTTTTGTTCAGCATAGCATTATATGGAGAAAGGTCCTATATTTTTGAAGCTGGTGGTTAGAAACTAAAATGTCGAAACAAATTATAACAACTGGCATGACATATTCATCTTTTTGTATCTTTTTTTCCTGTGAGGTACAATATAAATACAGGAAGGTGTGAAGAGATCGCTCAGTCCAGAGCATTTGCTGCTTTTGCACAGAACCTTGGTATTTATGTCTTTGTGCCGGTAGGCTTAATTATTTTCAAAACCTACTTTAATTTAGGGTTCTTAAACACTTCAACCTCCCTTCTAGCCCACCAACCAGAAGTAAGGGAGAAAGAAGGTTAATAGGAAAAGTGGTCGTGGGCCTGTGTAGAAGGAGCTCCTTGTGGCGAGTCCACTCTTTGTTGCCAGGATACCAGCAGTCCAGATTCACAGCGAACACCAGACCCAAATCAGTAGCACAGCTCTCCTCGGTCCAGCAGAAATAGCAAGGATCTGCCGGATCTGCACAAGTCAGTGGAAGTGGCTGGAGTCAGCCAGACACCACGAGAAGCTCTTTAGCGTGTTTCTCTCTACAAAGTGAAGACCAGCAAAGAAGTGAGACCAGGGAAGAGCAGCCAAGAAGCAGCAATGCACAGGCATCCTCGCTCTGTTTGCAGGACTCTGGGCATCCTCGCTCTGTTGGCAGGGCTCTGTTTATATTCTTTCTGAACGTCACCGGACCTCTCAACCGTCTGTTTTCAGCCAAACATCACATACCCTTTCAAAAGACAGCATCCAGAAAAACATCATGTGTCATGACTGAGTTGTTAAGGAAACCAAAAATTTCCACTTCAGTTTGGTTCCAAGCACCCACATGAGGACCCATCCTATCATCACTCCAGTTTTAGGGGTTCTGACTCTCTGGGAGACACTGCCAGAGAGGAACGGATCTGCCATCTGTAGTTACAGGTGCTCCTGACCACTCCTTCTCTAACAGTTACTTTACATTTATGGTTTATGTCTGTGTGCCACATGTGTGCCTGGTACCCACAGAAGCCAAAGACGGTGTCAGGTCTCCTGGAACTGGAGTTAAAGATGATAGCACCACGTGGGTGCCAGGAATTGATCTTGGGTCCTCTGGAAGAGTAGCCCGTGCTCTTAGCCTGCAAGTCATCTCTCTATATCCTCTCTTTCCCCAACTCCTGACCCTAAAATACTTATTTATTTTTAGTGTCTGCTTGCATGTACGTAAGTGCATCGTGTGGAAATTGCAGTTTGCTTATCTATTGGGATGGTTGTCTCTTGTGAGCAGCTTTCTCATGAGGGCTCAATGCCCAGCAGCATTTCAAAAGGAGAGAAGAATTTGTTGTTATAGCAACAACTTGGAAGTAAAACAGATATGTAAATATAAAATCAACTAAAGACACCTACTGTACCATTTGAACCCAGGATTTCTGAGACCATGTAGGGCATCACAGAGACCCCACCTACACACACACACACACACACACACACACACACCAAAACAAATAACTTGAAGCATTTTTTTTCTCTAAGAACAGGAGAGGCAAGTGTGTGCTGTTTTGACTTTCTAGTAGTGGGTGCTGGGCAGGACATATAACAAAAGTGTAGGCTAAAATCATGTCCTCTGCAGAGGACTTACATACAGAAAACTGCAAGGATTCCAGTAAAAAAAACTACTAGAGGCAGTAAGTGAGGTTAGCAAGGAAGTGCAGATAAGAGGTTAGTTTATATTACATTTCCTTGGAATAGTAATTTTAAGACACCCCAAAGTGAATTCTCGTGCAGAGGAAGGTGTTTGACAAAATCTGTGACTGGTTTGTGATAGAAACAGTAGGAGAGGAAGGAAACTCGCTCACATGGTAACAGGGTTAAGCTATCCACAGCTAACCTCCAGAAGGGAAAAAGACCTAACATTAAAAATGTTTATTACTTTATTTTGTGGGTGTGGGGTATATGCGCGCGCATCATAGTGGAAGTCAGGGACAGCTTGGAATCTAGTTCTCTCTTCCACAGTGTAGGTCCAGAGTTGAACTCTTTGTTCACCTGGCTTTGTCAGGTGAGCTATTTTGCCCCTCAAAGCTAAACCGGCCAAGTGGCAGTCATCTGTAGTCCCCCACAGTTCTTCTGTGTGTACTGAGGAGGATCACAGTTTTAGCTGTTAGCCTGTAGACTGTGACACTTGTAATTAATTTTTGAGGTTGCATTAAGTTTCTTTGTTTCATCCAGGACTCTCCTCTGACCACAGCACCATTTCTTGTGTGTACTTGACTTGCTTTTGAAGATCCTCATGTACTTATAAGGGGTGCTGGTTGGTTTTGATTTTGTTATCAGGATGTACTGACCTCAGAGAACAATCAGTACTCTCCTTTTGTATTTTTTGGAAACATTTGAGAAGAGTTTGATCTGGTCTTGGGTTGTTGTTACTGCCTTCATTCCCCCCCAATATTTTTTAATGCATGAAAGTGTTTTGATTACTAATGTAATCTATAGCCTTATTCAGATTTATTCAATTCTTTTGTTTCTTCCTGTCAATTTTGAAAAGATGTTTGTATTCCATCTAAATTATCTTATGATAGCAGTATAAGTTCTCACTGTCTTGTTTTCTCTTCTACCTCAGCTAAGGGTTTGTTTCTTTTGACGAATGCCCTCTCGATTACACCTTCTGGTTTGGTGATGAGCATTTTCAGAGTAGGGGTGGCAAAGAATGGTCCATGTCTTTTTTTCCTCGTGTTTTAGGTGCCTCAAGGAACCCTCTTGCACTGCATATTGGATCACTTTTCTCCATCTTTTTATGACTTGGTGCTGCTGCTGGGGCTAGGGAAAGTCACATGAACTTGCTTTTGTTTGTAAAGATTGTGTGTGAAGTAGAGCTGGCCATGTAGACCGGAGAGTCTCAACTGGGATCTTGGATATGAGCAGCATGACTCACTCCGTCTGCGCACGTCTCTCCTGCAGTTGTGCCATCTCAGACCCTTGTTCAGGCATGTGTGTTCCAAATAAAAACAACACACTCCTTTAGTTGGTCCTTCAGACACTGGTGTCTACGTGAGGTGTGGGAGTGGCCACCAGCTTCTGAGGCCTGAACTCCTTAGCACGGCTCCCCACTATTTTGCATGAGAGATGACAAGAGGATTTGTGAATAAAAATGAAAACATGGAAAAAAGACTATGAATAAAAAGAAATTTAAGTTTCTTGGAATTAGTGATGTTTTCTCAGGGAATTTCAGAGATGCCCTTGGCAAAGCTGCGGGCTGTAGAAAAAGTTGGGTCATGATACCTGCTTCCCCCGAACACTTGTGGTCCCATCTTCCTTTTGTATGTGCCACAGACACAAACATAGAAATAAAGATTTTTCTCTTTTGTCATTGAGGGGTGTATCTGGGTTCACAGACATGGTAAACACCTGTAGGCCAAGAGGGGCTGAAGTCATCTCTGGGAGACTGGAAGTTGAGATCAGAGGCAGCTGTTTACCAGTGCAGCTCTGTGGTTCAGTGCCATTCTGTCAGCTCCCCAGGGAGAGCCTGGCTGGAGCTGCTGCCTGGGAGCCAGGTGGAGGTGGTTCCTGAAGTCTCCCTCCCGCTGGCTGATTGACAAACGGAACGTGAAAACGCTCTGTGTTGGGAAGTTGGAGCCTGTGCAGCGACAGAGGCTGAGCTCAGGTGCTTCTAGCTGCAGTAGTTAGCTGTTGCTCACCGCTGTCCAGGGCTCTCTGCTGCTTGTCACAGGAAGCTTCTGTCCTTGGGGAGGCCTCATGATGAAGGACTAAGTCACTCCTCTGTTGGGCTTGGTGGCTGAACTTGCAATGACTCTTGCCATGGAATCTGATCTAAGCTGGAGTCTTTAACCAGATTACCTGAGTGAGATGGGAGATCACAGAAGGAATGACAAGCATACTTTTTCTCAAAATGAGCCTGTAAAGGAGTGCTTCTCAGCCTTCCTATACTGCTGCAGTGCTTTAGTACAGTCCTCATGGCGTGGTGAGCCCCAGCCATAAAATTATTTACTTTGCAACTTCATAACTGTAATTTTGCTACTATTATGAATTATAATGTAAATCTGTGATTTCCGATGGTGTTAGGCCACCCTTGCAAATGGGTCTTTCGACAGCCCAAATGGATTGTAACCCACAGGTTGAGAATTACCACTGTAAAGAAAATTGTAAAACACTAAGAAGTTAGCCAACAAATTAGACACTAAGGTATGAGTTTATTCTAGATGAACTTTAAGCAGCAGAGTGGTCTAGAATGTTAGAATGGGACACGCAAAGAAATACTTTTCTTAAAATTAACAGAATATTATAAAGAAAAAACTTAGCCCAAACAAAATTGCACTAAGTAATAAAAAATAACTAATTAGAAATTCTAAGGAAAAATGAGTGAATTCAGAAAAAATATTGCCTGTCCCACCACAGACCGACACAGATGTGGAAGGGATGGCTGCAGGAGATATGCAGGGTAGGTTGGAATCCTTCAAGATAATCCAGGGGTTTAGATGGTGACAGGCACACAGGGCACATAGCTTCGTGCAATGTTAGCTTCACTGTGGACCACACAGAAGAGGTGAACTAGGCTTTATCTATTTTACATTAGAAGTTGAGCACATTTTGAGAAATTGAGGTGCTGGAGTACTTTTGAGAGTTGGAGAAGAGCTGTTTGCTTTGTTTGTCTGGTGTTGGGATGGAAGCATTAGGTACCCTTGTCCCTGCTGCGCAGTCTCTACCCTGAGCTGTATGGAAGCCCAGAGCGGGTGCTGCTGAGAGCCACAGGCAGGCAGAGAGAAGCACAGAAGGACAGGGCAGGTGTGGGCCTTCGAACCTGACCTGAGATTGCTTTGCTTTGGGGAGAGAGAGGCTTGGATCTGTCTACACTGTTCACTTCTGTTTGACCACATTTTGGAATGTTGGTCACTATTTCTTTATGATGGACATCAAACTTGGGGAGTGTCTTTTAGAGTTTCACATATACTCCCTTTTAAACTTGCTTTATTTTTTCACTTTTATGGGTGATAGTGTTTTGTTTAAAAAATAATTTAACTTTGGAAGCTTAACATATATCCAAAGAACGGCCTTCCTGAGTACCCAAGAGTCAGATTTTTAGTAAATTTTGGATGGGATTCTTGGAGCTTGGAGTTTGGCATTTAGCATAGTTTAATATATAATTGACAATACTGTTTAGAATTTAGTACAATAAGTTCTTGGAGTCTATCCTTCATCAACATTTGTACTGGCTGGTTTTGTGTGTCAACTTGACACAGACTGGAATTATCAGAGAAAGGTACCAGCACAGTGGGGCATTCCTGTGACAACCTGACCATGTTTTGGGGAAGACTGTGGAAGGACTTTGGAACTTTGGTCTAGAAGATCCATTCAGTGTTAAGAGCTCTGTGGGATGTTGTGTAGGAGCTTGGAAGATAATGTTGAGAACAGTGCAGAAGATGGAGGCCTGGCTTGTGAAATTTCAGAGTGTAGATTATAGACGCTTATCAGGGCCATTGCTATTTTGATTGGGACAACAATCAACAGCAATGTGGAAGTGTAAGCTGAATAAACCCTTTCCTCCCCAACTTGCTTCTTGGTCATGATTTTTGTACAGGAATAGAAACCCTGACTAAGACAATATTGTAAAGAAAAGAGCTTTAAAAAAGTCTGTATTTAGGGCTTAGGAGATGACTTAGTTGGTAAAATGCTTGTGGTAGCAGCATGAAGACTTAATTTTGGGTGCCCAGAACCCATGTGAAAAACCAGGTGTGACGATGTTTACATGTAATCCTAGACCAGGGAAGCAGAGACTGGAGCATCCCTGAAGCTGGCTGGCTGGCTGGCCAGTCCTCCAGAGTTGTTAGGTTTAGTGAGAGACCCCCATCTCAGGAAACTACGATTGAGAGCAGTAAAGGCAGATGCTGAACATGAATCTCTGGTCTTCACATTCATCTATACACTCATATGCATATGTACACAAATGCACAACACACCATTTTAACACTTAAAGAATTTGTAATTTAATTTAATTTTGTCTTAGTCTGGCACAGTTACCCCTAACTAATCCAGTAAGGGGTAGCAAGAAGCAAGAGAGTCAGTGGTTCAAAGTCATCCCTGACTACATAGCAAACTGGAGGCCAGCCCGAGCTACCTGAGAGCGTGTATTAAAACAGCAACCCGTCCAAATAAACAGAAGTGTGTCTGTCTATAATGATGATGGTCTCTAATGTAGCACTGGGTGAAGAACTAATGAACGCTTTAGTCAGTATCTGTAGCTTTAGAGTCCTAAAGGAAAATGTGTACCTTTTAAAACTTTTGCATATCATTATTTTCAGACATGTCCTTTACAGGATATATAAATTATTATATATTATGCATTGTGGTATATAGTGTATTATAAACCATAGAGTATGTTATACTTTATTATATGTTTTTCTTAAAAACAGCTGTAATCAATATTTTACTGGATTAATTTTTTAGCATTTTCATTTTGTAATAATTATATATGTACAAGAGATTATACAAAAAAACTTGGGGGCAGCTTGTGTACCTCCTCTCCAGTTTCCTCACATAGTAGCATCCTGCATCCTTATTCTGCGATGTCCAAAAAGGCAGTCCCCATTGAGAAGTTTGTGACAGCCACGGAGCTCCTCTTTAGGCCTCACTGTCTTACATGGACTGATCTTGTGTGCTCGCATATGTGTTAGTAATTTGTGCAGTTTTACATATGAATAGACATGCAGTCTCTACCGTCAGAGGGTCTGGGGTGGAACATTGCTATGCAAGTGTAAGGTCCCCAGAACTCACACAAAAGCCAGGCAAGTGTGATGGCTGCCCTTGACAGACAAAGTTGGGGTGTCTGTGGTAGTCTGGTTAGCTGTAGATTAGTTGGAACTAGCAAGCTCTAAGCTCTGAGAGAGTTCCTGCTTCAGTAGATAGAGTGGAGAGTGATCAGGAAAGACAGCTGATGTTACATACACATGCAAAGGAATCACTTAAAATAAAATTTGCTATGTATCTAATCCATGATTGTTGCTATTTCAGTGTAACAGGTTCTGAAAGAAAATGCCCAAAAGAATCTGTATTAAAAGAACTAGTCTTATAGACTTTATTTCAGAAGTTTCTTATATATGTACTTTTGATAAAAGTGATTTTGCATATAAGTATTAATAAAGTCTTTATATGTGTTTTATCATTTCTGTATACTTCAGTGCTGTATACAGAAGTATCTAAAGAATCCATCTTAGTATTTATAAAAGTTATGCTAAGGGCTTGTGTCATTTACATATCTTTAAGCCACTTTTACCAAGGTGTGAATGACTTAAAAGTTATCTGTATTTGGTGTACATACTAAGTTGAGATGGACGTGTAAAGCTGGCCATGGCGACAGAGACCCCATACCCATCACCTGAAGTTTGCTCCCGCTGAGGGGGAGAGTGGGGTCCAGTGAAGCGTTAATGTAGTGTCTAAGTCGGAGTGTGCAGGATTGTTGGCTGGGGCCATTGTTCTCTGTCCATCTTCAGAGCCTCTTCAACACACACCACTGACCCTCTGCACTCGTGTGCATTGTGTATGTGAGAATGGACCTTTATATCATGCTGTAGACGTATTGGGTGCCGTGAGGCCTGCTGTAGGCATCATGTGTACATCAGTCAGCAGGTGACTTCCGGGTGGGCCTTTGAAGTCCTAAACTCACTCGTCCATCCCATCCCCGGCCAGCCCAGTGGCTGACAGTGTTTTGGGGGTGGGATCATCATGACGGTGGCTGCGGGATTAAGTGTTGTCGTGTTGTGCTTTGAGATCATGCCATGATTTGTATTTCATCATTTGTTTTGTTTTTGTGCCTCTGCTTGTTACACTGACTGAGACAGCTACTAGCCGGGATGGTAGCAGAGCCTGCCTTCCTCTCTGAATACACTATCTTTGCTTTGGATTCCTCCAAACAGCCCAAAACACAGACTGGCAGTGTGGTGAGTCCACTTTCTGCATTCCCTTGTGGGGAATCACCACGTTTGGGCAGCTGCAGAGCCAAGTCTTGTGTGGCTTAGCCCTTACGTTCCCTCAGAGTGTCTTCAGTGTTGTGTTGCTAACCCTGCTCTAAAACCTCAGAGAACAAGTTGCTGAGTTCTGTGTCCAGCTGCTTCCTGGTAACTAACTGCACCGCAGTAACATGCTTCTTCCACTGCTGTAATGTGGGCCTTCTTCACTTGCTAGAACTACCACTTACATTTTGTCCCTTAGAAATATTTGTTCATACTCCAAAAACCCAATGTATGTGGTTAGAAATCTGTTTTACTGTTGGGAGGAAGCCTGGAGTGTTTGAGATACGACTGACATTTTTTTTTTTAAAGACAAGAGTTTCTCTGTATGGCTCTGGCTGTCCTGGAATTCACTCTGTAGGCCAGGCTGGGCTTGAACTCAAAAATCTGCCTCCCAAGTCCTGGGATTAAAGGCGCGTGCCACCACTGACTGGCTACAACTGACATTTTTTAAAGGAAAATAATGTGTTATGTAAATAAGAGATTAACAACATTGCATACATAGGTGGATTTTATTATAGCATGTTCATTTATTTAGAAACTATAGGTAAGAAGTAAGCACAAAGTACTTTGCAGTTTTAATTATTGTTTTTTTTTTAAGAATGAAAGGAAACAGTTGTCTTTTTTTAACGAATGAATTCACTTAATTTTAACTTTATATTTGTTTTATTTTGGGAAAGGAGACATTTTTTTCTATCTGGAGTACCTGTTAAGCTGATGATTTAATAAATTAAAATGTAGCAGGATTCACTTACTAAGGGTGGCTTTGTAGTTTTTCTAAGTGTTGATAAGTGGTTTAAGTTGGTAGCTAGTTGTCCAAGAAGAACTTTTTGTTCTTAATCCACATGCATGTGAAGGCTTGGTGTGCGTGGAGCCGGCAGTGGCCCTCGGGTCTAGACAAGAAAGCAGCTCAGGGTGAAGATGCCTTGTGAAGAGACATTTGGAAAGCTGTTTTCTCTGTGGCTCTGGCTACAAGGAACACTTGCTATTTACAAAGATTTGGAGCTGAGCCGGAAGTCTCAGCTACCCAGATATACAAGTTTACTTGAAAGGAAGGAAGGAAGGAAGGAAGGAAGGAAGGAAGGAAGGAAGGAAGGAAGGAAGGAAGGATAAAGAAAGACAGACTGTATATTGCATATAGGAGTAATGTAAACTTAAAAGGCACATTTTTTCAGGAGTATAAACTACAAAATAATTTATTTTCAATTCCTATTCTATTGTTTAAAAATGCTATAAGGAGCCGGGCGGTGGTGGCGCACGCCTATAATTCCAGCACTTGGGAGGCAGAGGCAGGCAGATTTCTGAGTTCGAGGCCAGCCTGGTCTACAGAGTGAGTTCCAGGACAGCCAGGGCTAAACAGAGAAACCCTGTCTCGAAAAAACAAAAACAAAACAAAACAAAAACAAAAAACAAAAAAAAATGCTATAAGGTAAAAAGGAGTACTTTAAATTATTTAGAATAAACTTTAGAAGACTAGAAAAATTAATTATACAAATTTTATATGTTTATGATTAGCAATTTACATCTCTCCATGAGACAAAGGAAAACTATAGAATAGTTATTTGGTATAATAATAAAAATTTAGTGAGGATTAATTACAAGTTCACCAAGAGCTGAATTCTCCTTAATTAAGTTTTTAAAGGTTTTAATTTATTTATTGGGGTGGGCAGGCTCTCTGTTACTACCTCTGGCTGTCCTGGAACTTGCTCTGTAGACCATGCTGGCCCTGAACTCACAGAGGTCCCCTGCTTTCCAAGTGCCAGGGTTAATTAAAAGCACATGCCACCCTGCTGGGGCTTAATTTAGTTTTTAAACCCCCCCCTCTCTTTTGTTTTGTTTTGTTTTGTTTTGTTTTGTTTTGTTTTGTTTTTGGATTTGTTTTTTTTTTCGAGACAGAGCTTCTCTATGTAGTCCTGGCTGTCCTGAAACTCACTCTGTAGACCAGGCTGGCCTCGAACTCAGAAATCCGCCTGCCTCTGCCTCCCAAGTGCTGGGATTAAAGGCATGCGCGACCTATTTCTCTCTTTACTTAAAAAAACAAAACAAAATGAAATAGCTGTATCCTTAGTGCCCTGGAGCCAAAAAATGGTTATAGAAAGACTGAAAACAAGAATAATTAAGCAGATTGCAGATAAAAGAAAGACCATAATTGAAGACAAGTTTGGCAGAGAAGCGAAGCTGCAGAGCCTCTGGTCAGCTGAGCAGGTGTCTGTTGTCTGAGAATTCCATCTAGCAACAGTGTTGGTGACCTGGAGTGTCAGTATCGGAGTGGAGTGGGCTCTTCCCACCTCTCAGGGAGGACCCTGAGAGCTCTTATGCTGAAGGAATTCCGGGATGGAACCAGCCCCTGTTGAGTGTGCCAGTGTCCTGCCCTCTGAGAGCTGCTGGTTTAGCATAGAGACATATGTCCAAGCGTGTGTACAGCACAAAGGCATCTGAGTGCTGGAGAAGAAAGTCTGCGCATGGAGAGCCAGATGGGGCTGCAGAGCCAGGGTTGGCGAAGCTGAACATGGGGCACAGCAGAAAGGGCACCCTGGAGAGTGGCAAACTCTGGGCCTGCTGACTCAAGCTTGCACGGTAGAGGCCCATGCTCCGGAGCTGTAGTCTACTTACTTGGCTATGTAATATAGAATTCATATGTATAAATATTTTCCAGGCTGGACATGGTTATGTACGCCTGTAATCTCAGCACTCAGGAAGTGAAGGAGGGAAGATCAGGAGTTCAGCCTCAGTGATTTAGTGAATTAAGACTGATTTGGACTTTGTGGGACTCCATCTCAGAACAAACAAGGAAACACAAAGTCCAAAGAAAAGAAAGTTTTAAGCATTGTTTTAAGAATTACATGCTGTAAGCTTGATTGTTGATGTTTAAACAGCTGCAAAGCAGCTTTCTGGGATGCCACAGTTGTGCATCAGGTCATTCATTCCCTTCAAGCAGAGCATGTGTCTTCCTGCCACTGCGCCCCTCCCCCCATTTTACAGAGCCCTTTCAGACTTTGCTTCATAATTTAAAGTGTGTTTTGATCTCACCCTATATCATTATAGTGCTATGTAAAAATATGTCATATGTAAACATTGTAATTGAAATGATGGCAAACAGGAAGGTAGGTTAGTTCCTGTGCTCTCCCAACTCTTTTTCATATACATAATATATATATTATGTATATGAATATACTGTAGTTGTCTTCAGAAACACCAGAAGAGGGCATCAGATGTCATTACAGATGGCTGTGAGCTACCATGTGGTTGCTGGGAATTGAACTTCAGACTTCTGGGAGAGCAGTCAGTGCTCTAACCGCTGAGTGGTCTCTCCAGCTCCCCTTTGTAGTTTTAAAGAAGTCTCTTAGATTGATGGACATTAACTTACTTTAGGGGGAAGAGAAGGTGCTTTAAAAGTTTAAGGAAAAATTGAAGCATATTATAAATTAGAAATAGTAAGAATATATGAACATTCCCTCTCACCACACGCCCATTCCCCAGTGTTAATTCACAGCTCTTATCCATCGCTGGCATCCGTTACCACCCACCTCACACCTCATGGCCACACCGTTTCCAACCTCCACATACACGCATTCCCGCACTTTGCATATTTTCAGAAAATCAGATCCTGAAGCTGGAGTGGTGGTGCACATTTGTAACCCAAGGCTTAAAAAGCCGAGGCAGGAGAGGATCCTTTGAACTTAGGAGTTGAAGACTTGCCTGGGCAGCTCAGCGAGGCCCTGTTTCATAAACAGGAATACTGAAGAAATCCTTCATTTGTAAATATTTTGCTTTCTTTCCTGAAAATAAGGTTAAATCATATATATGACACAATAAATTTATAATACCGAAGATTAACTTGTTATTATTAAATAACTAGTTCATCTTGGGAAACTTGAGAACTCTTTAGACAAGCACCCCTTCTCCTTTGTTCTTCCCTTGGCTTACACAGGAAGGCAGAGGAAACTACCATGCCAGACTCGAGACAGCGACTCCTGCTGTGCACGTGTGGTGCGGGGCTGTTGTAGTTTTCCCATGAACCCCTTCTGTGGGTGGTGAAAGGTAGAGGAGTGCACAGAACCGAGTTCTGAAGCTCTCGAAGACCCCTAGGCACGCTCTGCGGTCCTCAGCAGGAGGTCCCCAGGGAGTCTCCCTACAAAAGTCAGTGTGTGTGTGGTAGAGATTTTCACTAGAATTTTTCTGAAAATGTTGATGCTGGTTTCATTTAAATTTCTGGCTTCAAGTGAATGAGGCATTTCAATTTTTAATTTATTTTTATTTTTTTTGTAACTTTGCCCAGATAATTTTAATTTGAATGTGGTTTTACTGCAGAGAGCAGTTGACATGACTTCTTTTTGGGTAGTTTTCTATTTTAGTGAGCTTTGCTGATTGACTCCCTGTTGTTTTTTGTCATGGAAACTGAATTGGGAACATAAGGGCTTGAAGAGGTGTGTGATTAGCTTGAAATAAACCTGCTACTCACTAATTTTTGCTATTGATTTCATGTTTTATAACAAAGTGATTTTCTACAATACTTAACCACACTACTTTTGCCCTGCATGAAAATATTCTAATAAGCAATTACTAATTTTGTTAAATAGATAAAAATGTCTACTAGGTCTTAATAGTTTGTTTTTAACAGTTAAAACTTTAGTTTGCAGTTCACTTTTTTATGATGTTCTTTCTTGTTCTTAGAATGCATCAACTCAAGCAACAAAGTCTCCAGATGGTGTTAATAGAGATGAGTCGGCCCCTTCGCAGGTTTGTTATTTATTACACTGTCAGCCCTTTCACAGTGGCGGCCTGTCTGATGTGACTAGTGTGTGACTGCCTGAAAGGGTCCTGTCAGATGCTAGGTCGTGCTCTGAGGCCACATAGCATCTGTGCTCGGTAGGGCGGGTGCTGTTCCCATTACACAGAAGGCCTGCTGCAGAGGGCCCTTTCCCGTAACTTCCTCTCTCCATCTGTTTAAACCACCCCTCTGTGCCCCTTTACACACACAGGCTGGCCTTCAGGAAATCAAGCCTCTGTTCTAGCATGTTGTATCAGTAGAATGGTAGCCATACCAAACAGTCCTAGCTAAGGGTTTCCTTTACAGTGTCTGCTATCAGCTCTACTGAGTCTCAGAGAACCTAAATTAAAACAATGTTAATTGAAAATTAATAGTATGAAACTTTAATATCTGTAGAAAAGTGTGACAGATTCACCCTACCAATAGACCTTTGTAGCCAGGGCAGACAAAGTGGCTCAGCAGCTGAAGGTGCTTGCCACTAAGCCTGCCGCTGGAGTCTGGTTCCTGGGACCCACTGGTGCAGGGAGGGAAGTGCTTACGTGTTCTGAATCCTGATATGCAGAAATGAATTTATAGCTCTAATAAAAGAATTAAAAACAAAAATCCCCATAACCAGAAATTATTAGTGCTCTAAAAGTTCCGTCTGGCCCCTCACCTCATCCTCAGAGGCCACCTCTGCTCTTTCTCTAGTCCTGCAAGTTAGTTTGACCTTCGTGTAAAGTGTTTGCTTGTCTGCCTCCTCCCTCCCTCCCTCCCTCCCTCCTTCCCTTCCTTCCATTTAGACTAGCAGTTCTCAGCTTGTGGGTCATGAACCTTTTGGGGAATCTAATGTCCTTTTCTCAGGGTTTTGCATATCTGATATCCTGCATATCACATATTTACATTATGTCTTATAAAATTAGCAAATTTACAGTTATGAAGTAGCAATGAAGTAATTCTATGGTTGGTGGCCACCACAGTATGAGGAATTTTTTTTTGTATTAAAGGGTCTGAGCATTAGGAAGGTTGAGAACCACCAGGCAGTGGTGGTGCACGCCTTTAATCCCAGCACTCAGGATACAGAGGCAGGGATTAACTCACTCTACAGAGTGAGTTCTAGGACAGCCAGGGCTATACAGAGAAACTCTATCTCGGAAAAAAGAAAAAAATACAACAAACACAAACAAAAAAACAAAAAAAAGAAGGTTGAGAACCACTGCTTTAGATAGTTGCACATGTCACCTTAGCTGGTCTAGAACTTACTGTGTAAGCCAGGCTGGTTTCAAACCAGCAGCTGCCTCCTGAGTACTGAAATTACAGTGTGAGCCACCACACCCAGCATGCCTGATTTCTGTTCATACTCTATGAGATTTATCTATATTGTTGCTATATTTTAAGCCATTTTCATTGCTTTCTAGTATTCCATTGGTGAACATGATAGTTGGCTGGTATTCCAATGATGACCAAAACAACTTAAAAAAAAAAAAAAAAAAGAAGTCCTCATTAGTAGGCTAGTTTGACTTGGTATTCATTTGGAATGGTCTTTTGTTGACCTTTGCACATGTCTGCTGGTGCATGTGCAGGGATGGACTTGCTGGTTTGGAGAGGGTGCTGCTTTTTAGTTTTGACCACAGCTTGCGGTTCTTCGTCATAAACCACTCCCCATCCTCATGCTGTGTGCTACCATAGTCTGAATTAACCATCTCCTGGTCAGGGCAGGTTGGGGATGAGGAAGTGATTTGTACTTCAGTAAAACCTGGCTGCGGTAGGAAAGAAGGGAACCTTGGATGTCAGGTGAAAGTAGTATCTGCCTGAGGTGAGCCTGAGCTCTTAGCCTAGGTTAGATTATTATTCCTCACAGCCACCTCATGAACAGGGTGCTGCTGGCTTCATCTTACACAGACAGAGACAGGCAGAACGTGGTTGTGTCACTTAATCAAAGTCACATACCTACTGTGGAAAAGCTAAGTCAGGTCCCATAGCTAATACCCTTGGTTCTTCTAACCATAGACTACTGCTCTGCACTGAGCTACACCTACCACCCTGCTGAGTCTTCATCTCTGCATTTGCTTTTGTTTGAGGCTGTGCCTCTTTTTTTTTTTCCTTTTTTTTTAAATTGAATATTGCCTTCATTTACATTGCCAATGGTAAAACCTTTCCCAATTTCCCCCTCTCCCCAAAGACCCCCAACCCCTCCTCCCACCCCTGCCTCCACGTATATGCCCCTCCTCTATCTCCTGTCTCTTCGTGCTAATTGTTGGCTGCATGTTGTATTAACTTATTCAGTCTTAATGGCATTCATTGTCACCGTTATTGCTGTCGTGTTTTCTGTCCCCATTTTGCCTAGGAGGAAACAGGACTATCAAGCTACTTGAGCTACTTGCTCAAGGTTCTGTAGAACAGTAACTGAGTTGTAGTGAGACTGACTCTCCCACTGAAGGGATGAGTCACTCTGTTCAGGGACCAAGGCTGAGGAGGAGTGCCCAGCATGTGTAGGTCCTGTCTACTCCCCAGCTCCAAGAACAATCAAAGTTACTGCAGTCTTAGTAACAGGGCAGATAAGATACCTAGGGTCTGCAGATGCAGACTTTGGCTATTCATTAGCTTCTGGAGACCCTAAAATGCCAACTATCTTCAGTGTTTCTTCACATGCGCTTTTTACGTGTATTCTACAGTCTTTTGTAAGGATGTTGTATGCTAGGGAACTCAAAAGCAAGTTTTCACAGAGGTAATGGAATTGCCAGTGAAAGCAGTTCTCAGAGATTTTGTACAAGAAGTACTCCTCTTCCTTCTGGTCCTCCCTCCATCATAAGGGTAGAACTTGCACATTATGAAAACAGACTAGAAAGTACAGAATAATATAACATAAAAACTAATTCCACCTCAGATTCTGCTGCACGAAGACACTGTTTACCTCTGCCTATGTGTGTCTTTCATAACTTCTTCTGATGGCATCTGTGAAACTATAAATACAAATTAAAAAATACTTGTAGACAAGTCAAATTGAGCTCATGGTATGCATATTGCTTTCTAACTAGATCTTTTACATTTAGTGTATTGTGCAGTGTATTATGAACTTGTATATCTATCAGGAAGCGTGTTCTCTGCTGTGAACATTTGGATGATTCTAGGTTGTACTGTTACAAACAGCTTGAGTTCCTAGGACGGGGCTCCAGCAGGCCTGTGTGTTACTGGTCTGTTCCACTCCATTGCCTTCTAAACAGAACTGTCTGATTAGTGCATTACCCTCTCTCTCAGCCTATATTCCTTCCCTTGAAAAGAATGATCTGGAATCACTAAATCCATGAACTCACTAGTTAAAACAGACTTGAATTGAGCCTCTACCTCACAGTTTACCCTGGATGTCCACGCTTGAGGCAGAGTGTATAAAGGGTCTGACAGGTGGGTGGGTGGGACTTTGCAGCAGTGCCACAGGGTCAGCCTGCTAACTTGCTTCCCTTGGTACAGATGGGCAAACTGAAGGACAGCGACTTACTGAAGGCACTTGTACTTCTAGGTGACGGCCCGAGAGTCAGAGCCCAGTTCTCTGGCTCCAGACCCAGACTTTACAGAAATTGCCAGTGTCTTTCATTTTCAGAAAACAGTGCTTTGCATTACTTATCTGGAGTGCAAATTGTATTTGTTAGAGCCTTCTGCAAATCAGTGCTGATGACAGGGCCATAGCTGTCTGAATGTGTGTGTGTAACTCATGCTCTATTGTAGGTGTCTGAGTGCGTGTGTAACTCATGCTCTGTTGTAGGTGTCTGAGTGTGTGTGTAACTCATGCTCTGTTGTAGGGGTCAGAGTGAGTGCGTGTGTAACTCATGCTCTGTTGTAGGTGTCTGAGTGTGTGTGTAACTCATGCTCTGTTGTAGGGGTCAGAGTGTGTGTGTGTGTGTAACTCATGCTCTGTTGTAGGTGTCTGAGTGTGTGTGTAACTCATGCTCTGTCGGCTCTGCTTACAGTCGGGTGACACACAGACTTTTGCGCAGAAGCTCCAGCTCCGAGTGCCTTCCATGGAGTCTCTGTTTCGAAGTCCCATAAAGGAATCCCTGTTCCGGTCTTCTAAAGAGTCTTTGGTCCGGACATCTTCCAGAGAGTCCCTGAACCAACTTGACTTGGACTGTTCTGCTGCTGCCTTTGATCCCCCTTCTGATCTGGAGAGCGAGGCTGAAGATGCACCATGGAACTCAGACAGTCTCAACAGAGAGCAGCTGCTTCAGCGGTTGCGCAGGATGGAGCGAAGCCTGAGTAGCTACAGAGGGAAGTACTCCGAGGTAGGAGCACGGTGGGTGTTGGCCTGCGCAGAGGCTCCCTTCGTCGTGTTTGCGCTGCATTGTTCTTACCCCAGGCTGCTGACCCTGACCCTGGTTACTGAGGGTAGAGAGCTGGTGGCAGACCTAGTTCAGGCCTTTCTGTGGTCCAGATGCCTTTGAGCAGACTGGCATTTTGGTTTTCACATTCCCTGCTGCATCTGTGGACACCTAGGTCAAAGGTGGCTCTTTGCTTTCTGTATTCCCCATGCGACTCATCTCTGACTGGAGTGGCTTCAGAAGTCAGGCAGACTTCTCAGACAGTCACGGTTAGGTAGACCGATGTCCTCAACGGTTTGCCTCATCCTCATCATATCAATATCTAAATTTAAGATTTTATTATCTACAGTGTTTGTATGTAGGTGCATGAATGCATGCCATAGCACTCGGGAGGAGAGGCTAGAGAAAGTCTCCTCGTGCGAGCTGGTTCTCTCATTCTGCCCTGTAGACTCCCGGGGACTGAGCTCAGACAGGCAGTGTCCTTGGCCACAATGCCCTTACCCACTGAGCACCTTACCCACTGAGTACCTTACCCACTGAGCACCTTACCCACTGAGCACCTTACCCACAGAGCACCTTACCCACGGAGCACCTTACCCACGGAGCACCTTACCCACTGAGCACCTTACCCACTGAGCACCTTACCCATTGATCACCTTACCCACGGAGCACCTTACCCACGGAGCACCTTACCCACGGAGCACCTTACCCATTGATCACCTTACCCACTGAGCACCTTACCCATTGATCATCTTACCCACTGATCACCTTACCCACGGAGCACCTTACCCACGGAGCACCTTACCCACTGATCACCTTACCCACGGAGCACCTTACCCACTGAGCACCTTACCCACTGAGCACCTTACCCATTGATCATCTTACCCACTGATCACCTTACCCACGGAGCACCTTACCCACTGAGCACCTTACCCACTGAGCACCTTACCCACTGAGCACCTTACCCATTGATCACCTTACCCACTGAGCACCTTACCCACTGAGCACCTTACCCACTGAGCACCTTACCCACGGAGCACCTTACCCACGGAGCACCTTACTCATGGAGCACCTTACCCACTGAGCATCTGACCAGGCTTCTTTTTTATTTTTTGGACATTTAAATTTTTGCCTAACACAAATCTTTAAAAAAACTTAATTTTTATTTTATATGTATGAGTATTTTGTTTGTATGTGTATATATGTGCACCACTTGTGTACTTGATAGCCTTGGAGGCCAGAAGAAGACATTAGATTCCCACCCTGGAACTGGAGTTATGGTCTGTTGAGTTGTGAGCTGCCGTGTGGGTGTAGAGAACTGAGCTGTGCTCTGAAGGTTCACCGCGGAGCCGCCTCTCTAGCCTCCTAACTCTGCTGTTAGACACTGCTCCTGGCTCACTCTGCGTGCTGTCGGGTAGGAAGTAAACAGTGCCTTTTGTTTCTTAAGAAAGACTACTTTGGGAACTGAAGCTGCATGTTTTCCTGCCTTTGAGTCCCTTTCTGTCAAGTGCAGTTAAGAAATTCTTCTTCAGGAGGTACTTTGTTATCAGTGGCTTTTGCTTGTGACACTCAATATGCAGCATTTATTTTGACATGGCTAGTAAATCCAAATTATATTCAGTTTAAATGAATATTGAACTTCAGGGTTAGGTGTAAAGTTAGTCCAAGTTTCACTGTCTTTGTAGCTAGTTTACTGTCTATACCACTAAAACCAAAATGAAATGAAAACCTTGATGATATACATAAATTGACTTTTTATTAAAATTATAAATGGTGGCGAAATAGAAAGGAATCTCATAGACTCTGGAGGCATAAATGGGGCACTGAAGCCAGGTATCTCTCTCATAGCTGTGGAACTAGGTCATTTTTTTCATTAATTTTTTTAATTATTATTTTTAATTTCTAGTAATGTTAATAATGGTTGTAATTGTGATTGTTTATTTTATGCTGCTTTTATAGATTTATCTACAGTTTTAGATCTGAAGCTGGGGCAACAGTGTAGTTAGCATCTATGTATGCTAGATTCTGTTTGCATTTATAATGGCATTTAATTTTGTACCATCCTTATGAAGTGAATGTAAACGTGCTTATGCTTGTAGAAAATAGATTGGGGATCCATAGAGATTAAAGTTAACTTAAGGCCACATTGTAGTTGATTTTCAGGAATAGGGAGATGTCGTGGCCTGTGCCTCTAGTTTCTTTGCTGCCGTAGGGTGCTGGGCTGAGGTGAAGTCAGCAGCAGTTGTCTCCTAACTCTGTGCTCTTCTTCCCACCCACCTTTTTTTTTTTTTTTTTTTTTTTAAGCCTGGAGTTAGTAAGGCAGGTCTACTCGTAAGCAGAACTTGTTTCCAAATTCTTAGGTCTGTTCCTAGACTCCCTTCTCCCTTACATCGTCAACTGCCTTGACTCTGACACTGGCAGTGACATTTAGGATCCAGCAGCACGTTGAGTGTCACTGTTGGCTGTGACAGGCTTACAGTGCCAGGCAGTGGCGGGCACGCCTTTAATACCAGCTCTGGGAGGCAGAGGCAGTTGGATCTCTGAGATCAAGGCTAGCCTAGTCTAGAGTGAGTTCCAGGGCAGCCAGGACTATGCAGAGAAACCCTGTCTCAAAAACAAAACAAAACAACCCCCAAACAAACAAAAAAACCTCCCAAAACAACAAAGCCGTTCCTCCATTTCTTCATCAGGTTGTACTCCAGTGTTCTTTCTGATTAGGATTAGGCCTTGGAGTCCTCACTGTTGCTGCTAGTTAGGTTTCTTTCCTCAGATTTTCATTATTGTTTAATATTGTAGCCCAGAAGAAATTACCTTAAGAGTCTCCACCATGTTCCTCTGTTCTCAGTAATTTGGTTTTGGGTCAGGCCCTGGAATCTGTTTCCAGCAAACACTTGCATAATGTTGGTTGCAGATGGTAGTGAGTCTGTGACTCTGACAAGTAGGTGCCCTTCCCCCTTCGGGCGAGCTGGCTGCAATTCTCACTTATAGATTGGGTGTTGAAATCGAAAGTGTGTGGAGATTCACTGGCTTTCAGTCAACTTACATCTTATATTGTAGAAATAGACTTACAGTGTTATTTATGTTTGTTATGGATTGAATTAGGCTTAATTGTCTATACAGGACTGTTGTGATTGGCATTTGACATTTATAAAGAGCAAAGTTTTAGCAGCAATTAGAATAATAAGTTGTATTTATTGAGAAATAACTAATGTTATCCTGGTGACTGCTTTGTTTTAGCTCGTCACAGCGTTTCAGACTCTTCAGAGAGAGAAGAAAAAGCTGCAAGTGAGTGCCTGACTGCCGCTGACTCATCCATGCCCTAAAGTTAGAGCCGCTCTCAGGAGTGCTAACCTCCCTTTCTAAATACTCTGTGCAACTTCACATTTCCCCTCTCTAGAGGGAGTGATGGAGAGCCCGGGGATGGTTTCCATGTGACATCCTAGCTTCCCTGAGTTCCAGATCCCCCTGTACAAGATTTGGATTTAGGATGTTTGCCTCTTTGAAGCACCTTTTCTGCCACCTTGGTCTACAACGGTGTGTGTGTGTGTGTGTGTGTGTGTGTGTACTCATGCGCACGCACGCTCGTGTATGTTGGTGTACAGACACACTCAGCTTTATGAGTGCTTTAATGACTCAGTACTTGAGACTGTTCCTAGGAGCCAGCTGCTGCTTCCTTTGGCCTTACATGAAACTATCAAAATCTCCAAGGAGTTTATTGGCTCTTCTGGCAGCCATGCCCCCTCAGCCCTTACTGCCTTTCCCTCCATGGGCTCTGTGCTCTGCTTTAACCCTTCATGTGCTCTCCTGTCACTGGTCTCCCCACTCAGCTCAGTGCTTGTAGCTAATGATGAAGACTACGAGTAGGCAAGGCAGCCTCAACAGCCGAGATCCTGCTCCTGAGCCTGATACAACACCCAGGCAGCACAGGAGGAGCCACAGTGTGCCTGCACAGGCCAAGTGTGGGCATAGTGTCTGCCCCAGTCATAGCAGACCTTCATGCAGAATTGCATTCATTGTAGTCATGGCACAGGAGGGACTGATTGCATTTAGACCATCGCAGGCAAGAGCAGAGGATTATATTTGCACCAATCATGTAGTTTCTGTTGGACCACTAGGGGAATTATTTTCCTTTATGGAAATGACTACTGGTCAACTACAGTTCTCCAAGTAGAGTTCACTTTTTGCTTGTAGGGGCAAAAAGGCCAAGAAAAACTAAACCATCGTGGCTAGGACAAGGACCTTCAGTAGACATGAGCTCCTTAATGTCTATGAAGTGTTGAGTAGCTGGTGCTGGTCAAGGGTGTCTGGCTAACTGCTTGGCTGGTAGTCTTTCATGGACCCAGGGCACTAGGAAGGGCCTAAAGCTGTCAATATGTCCCAGTGCCCCAGCTCCCAACATTTTAGCTTGTTGAAAAGCATAAACTCTAAAGGTGCTTATGATAAAAGTTGATAATCAAGAGCAACAGTAGTCTATAGGATCTAACTTCTGCTCTGGGGCCTCAAAGGGCAGATCCTGCTAATCTGTATTGATAAACAGACATCTTATCTACCTACTTCCTCTTTCTTACTGGTTATTTATTTTTGCTTTTGTTGTTAGACACACAAATCCAAGAAGCTCCAAGTTACCCCATTTCTCTTGTTTTCCTCAGACAGTGTCTGTGTGGCTATCTTTCTGCCTCAGCTCCCTGAGTGCTGTGATTACAGGCAGGCACCATCGCTCCCCTTAGGTCTTTTCCTCTGCATCTGACCACAGGAGCACACAGTCACTCTGATTTAATGCACTGCAGTTGGCCGTTAATTCTCTGTACTAGTGAAAACACCCTGCGACCCTCCAAAGTGTGAGGCATGCACCTTTTAGTAGGTTACTCTTTTTAACTTGATTAGAATTTTTTAAATTATTTTTTTATGAGTATGTGTGTTTTGCCTGCATGCCTGTCTGTGACTGTATGTGTGCCTAATGCCAGCAGAGCCTTGTAGAAGGTGTCACATCCCCTGAACTGGAGTTCCAGGCAATTGTGAGCTTCCATGTGGGTGCTGAGAATTGAACCTGGGTCTTCTGGAAGAAGAGCACTCTTAACCAGTGAGCCATCCCTCTTGGACTTGGTCCCTTTTTAATGGACAGTTGCTAACTTAACCATTTATAATGCTCTTCATGACAGATTTTTTAGGAACATAAACCTTAACAACACATAATGACAATTAACATGGTCTTTGTACTCTGTTATAGTGAAATCATTTGCTTCTGAAGTTTGAGTTTACTTTACAAATCTTGTTAAAGTTAACATATAGTTAAGTTTATAGTTTGACTTAAGTTATAGTTTATAGTTAGTGTTTACATATTTTAGCAAATGTAACTAATGACATAGACAATTTTTTTGTTTTTTTGTTTTTTTGGTTTTTTGGTTTTTTTTGGTTTTTACTTTTTGCATGAATATGCCCTGTAGATGTTTAACAAACTTTTTTCTTTTTCTTTCTTTTCTTTTCTTTTCTTTCTTTTTTAACTAAAGGGTATATTGAGTCAAAGTCAAGATAAATCACTTCGGAGAATTTCAGAATTAAGAGAGGTAAGTTTAGTGATTGGCCCTTTGGGAACAGTGATTCAGCCTCTTGGTTTAGTAGAGATGTTCTGTTACACATGCTAGGCCGGCCTGTGTGTAATAGGAGGTGACCTGAGTCAGCCTGGTTTGTGAACTCACACTGCACATCTGGGGGTTTATTTGTGTAGCTTGCCTGTGTAGATGCTGTTGCTGTTGAAATTAATGAAATGAAAGTGTGTCCGCCTGCAGTGTAAGCACTCACTGTCAATTCCCGAGGCTTAGTTGTTTGCACTGTTTGTTCTAGGTTTCCTTTTGCCTTTCCTGGTCAGCATATTGTTGCTGAGATACAATGACTTGCAGTTTGGTGTGGCGAGTCGCAGCAGGATTAGGCTGAGCTCGGTGATGCTGTGTTGTGGCAGCGCTCTTGCCTTTGCAGTGGGGAGGCTTTTCAGCCTCCGAACACTGCTCCTCTGCCCTGTCCTGCCTGGTGCCCAGCAACAAGCTTTGTCCACGCCTGCGGCAGTCCCGCTGGGGATACTGTCACCTGGTTTTGTAGCGGTGTTCTTCCTGGGTATCAGTTTCATTTGAAGAGCTTTGAAGCAGGTGATTTTAGGACAGATAAGAGTAGTTTAGAATTTTATATATCCTGGGTAGAATTTTGTTTGTGGAATTTATTAGTGTAGGATATATAGTATGTTAAAAGTACAAATATCTTTAAAAAGTAGCAGACTGGTAAATTCACTAGTAGCAATTGCTAGTACAAGCCTGGGAATGTAGCTTAGTGGTAAAACAGCACTGGAGGTAGGTAGAGGAAGAGAGAAGGGTCGAGAGGGAAAGCTAAGCTTCGTCTGTGAGGAGACAGAACAGTGCAGCAGAGTCTTTCCTGTGAGTCACACAACCCCGTTGTCCCTTAGAGCATTCAGTATTCTTAATGACACATTGTCCAAATTACTCAGTACATTCTTATAACACATTGTTATTTCATTTGTACTGAAATGGTGTTTAATTTCTAATTTCTTCTTACATTTTGTATACACCCAGTTCTTATTGTTTTGTCCAGTAAAATATTCTAAACAGTGTTACTTCACCAAGAATAAACACTGACCCTTACTATACAGATAACGGTAGCCATTCTTCCTTTGTGAAACTTGTTTTGAACCCTAGACTAATTCCTTCGCCCTATGAAGTGATGGTGAAGGGACAAAGCCTCACCCCAGGCTGGCTTCTGAGGCTGCATGGCTGGTTTAACTTGGAGAACAGCTGGTGCTGAGGGTCGGGGAGAGAAATCACCTCGAAGCTTTTCAAGCTGCCTTGCATCTCCTAGAGGAACAAATAATGTCTTTCTGATTAATATGTTACTTGTTCATTTTCTTGTATTTTGAGAATAATAATAAATGAAGGTCATTGATCGACTCTGTTTTTGACAAGAAATTCACTGTCCAGGTTTTCTGTACTTAATGATTAGATACACCTGTCAATGGAGGGTAGCCTTGCCTGCATTCAGAGAACGGACAGTAGAGGTGGCGGAGCTCCGAGGGTACTTACAATGGTCTTTTGTCTAGAGACACAGAACACTTTTTTGTCCTGCCACATATCACTCTGCTAAAGGAGTCCCTCAGTGAGGTAGCTATCCTCAAGAAAATGGGGCGTGGATCTCTGCCTTATTAATAGATGGGTAAGCACATATGATATTCCTTTTTGCTGCCTGTTAGTAATCTTAGGTGCATGGGAGAGTAAAGAGCACTTTAGCATATGATAGTGCCTCAGTATTCTGGGAATTAGTCACTTTGTAACAATGCAAGACTGGGAGTTCTTATAAGCCCTTGGTAGTGTCCAGAGAGAATCCCTCCAGCAGATCTGTGAGGACGGGTGAAATCAAAGGGAGGCCACAAGGGAAACCCCTTCAGAACCATGTTGGAGGGAATGGCAAAATTGAGACATGGTGATCTTGGCGTGTTCACAGAGGTCAAAGACAGAACTTAAACATTGTGGAGACAGTGATACAAGAATTAGATCATATGCAAGTATCAACAAAATAACTGAAGTATAACTTTGAACATTTTAAATTTAGGGAGTTAGAGAGGTAGCATCCTTAGAACAATAAGGGGGTTTGGTATCCTACCTATATATTCTAGATATTAGTCTCTAACGTTCTAAGACCCTGAGGTTGAGAGAGAAATGGAGAGCACACAGAATTGAGCCTGGACGAGTAGAGCAATTGTAAAGGACACAGAGGGCCAGGGCTCGGAGGGCGTGAGGTAAGCAGGCGCCCAGGCTGAGAAGACCGTTCTCCTGCCTGGTGCAGCAGGGATAAACACTGATTTTGGGTTAGCACCTTAAGAGCAGCATTTGCTCTGACCTTAGGAGCCGGAAGTTGGGAGTGCTGGTGACACGGCCTGTGTGGGAAGACGCTGGTGCTGTTCATCCTGTTACAGCTCAGTCATCGGCTGTTATCTCCAGCCCTCCGTCCCCTTTGTACATCCCTGTACGCCATCGCAGTTCCTTAGGAAAACCTCATTGGAGACCCTTATATTGTTTAAGGAACAAAATTATTTATTGATGTTAAGGTTTTAAATATTAATGTCTTAAACATTGAGGATTCTCTAAATATTGTATACTTTATCTTAAGAGTGAGTCAAATCTGAAATGATGATGTTGTAAACTTGAAGTTTGTGTCTGTTGTTTTATATTGAACATTACCTGTGATACCTTTTTTGCTATAGGAGCTGCAGATGGACCAGCAAGCAAAGAAACATCTTCAGGACGAGTTTGATGCATGTTTGGAGGAAAAAGATCAGTATATCAGCGTTCTCCAGACTCAGGTATAGGCACAGGTCAAAGCATGGAAGCTGTGATCGAGTGATAGTCAGATAGCTGAAAAATTTCACATGTAAAGAGAAAAAAACTTGATTTAAAACTCTGTCTTGCTTCCATTTTAACAGCATATTTTGTTTATTGAACTTTGTGACTGATTGTGGGATTATCACTAATGTAATAGCACCTGTAGCAAGCAGCTGGGCCTCTTCTTCACTGTAGCAAGCATATTGTTTTCCCTTTCCCTCTTCCTCTCCCTCTCCCTCTCCCTCTCTTTTTCCCCATCTCTTTCCCTCTCTCCCTCTCCTCTCCCTCTGGTTTTTGTTTTGTTTTGCTTTTTTGAGATAGTTTCTCTGCATAGCCTTGGCTGCCCTGGATTTTGCTGTGTAGTCCAAGCTGTACTGAACTTAGGGACCTGCCTGCCTCTGTCTCTGAGTGCTGGGGTGTCACCCCTGCCTGGCTTCACCATAGTTCTTACAAAATTTAAAGAAAATATTTCTATTGTATTTCTTTTTTTTTTTCTAGTAATGAATTTCTTTTTCTTTCTTTCTTTCCTTCTTTCTTTTCTTTCTTTCTTCCTTCCTTTCTTTCTTTCTTTCTTTTTTTTTTTTTTTTTTTAAGGTTTCTCTTTTAAAGCAACGATTACAGAACGGCCCAACGAGTGTTGATGTTCTAAAACCACTCCCTCCGGTGGAGCTCCAGGCAGAAGCGCACAGTGACATGGAGAGAGTGGAGGAGAAGATGGAGGGTGTCGGGGAACCAGTGGGTAAGCCCCCATGTCAGAGCATAGTTTAAAATGAGAGGGCAGTGTGGAGGGCATTCAGGACTCGGCTCACAGCACAGACGGAGGCAGAAGCAAGGTGCCCTTGACCCTAACAGTTCTTCAACAATTTAAGTTGGTTTGTTTGTTTTTCAGCTGACTTTTTAGCTAAGCAGTGTTAGTGCTTGCCTTTAATCCCAGCACTTGGAAGGCAGAGACAGGAGGAGCTCTTGAGTTCGGTGCCAGCCCAGGCAGCAGTGTGAGTTCTAGGACAGCTAGAGCTATGCAGAGAAACCTTGTCTTGGAAAAACCAACAAACAAACCAAAAAACAAACAAACAAACAAAAATCTACCAACTGAATTTTTTTTTCCAGAAAAAAAGGCAGTTGATTTAAGGCTTAAAAATTGCATAAACTTTAAGGAGATCACATATTTAAAATAATTGAAGTATATAAATTATGTTATACTATTTTGTTTTTTTTGAGATAGGGTCTCATTATGTAACCTGTATCGCTCAAGTTGCAATTTTTCTTTTCTGCCTTAGCCTTCCAAGACCAGGCTTACAGGTTTGCATCCGCTCCTGCCTATGTCTTCATTCTCTTACCAAGACTCACAGTAGACTTTGGTTCTGTTAGAGGCAAAATAAGTTGCTGAGAAGCTGCCATCTGAGTGGTGAACCTACAAGGGGCTGCAGCTCCTGAAGTGTGAGGACAGACTCAAACATAGGGATAAAGCCTGTAGTAACCAGAGTTCCTCTCAGGAGGAGAGTAGAAGGACTAGAAGGAACACGCAGTACTTTTGGGATGGAGCTTATCGGGGCTTAGGGATGAGCCCCTCCCCTCAGTTTTGACTTTGAAGTAGGCTAGATCCAGTTAATGCCAATGTCTGTGCCACTCCAGGGTAAGGACTTCATTTTACACTTGATTCTTCATCTAAACATCACACAGTAACTTGAGGGTGGTTTGAAGAATGCCGCTTGCTTACTGGGGTGTTCCTTCTCAGAGTGTAATCAGGCTTATGTAGAAGACAACTTTGCAGGGACTGAGCTGTAGCTCAGTGGGAGAGTGTGTGTTGAGTTTGCAGAAGACTAAATACAGCTCTCCAGATCCCTGCCCGCCTCACCCCTAAGAGGATGGCAGTGTTTGCAGAGTTTCTTTATAGCCCTTCTGCTTTTTAAATCATTTTATTTCCTTAGTGTCTGTGTGCTGTGCTCTGTTGTGGTGTGCATGTGGAGGTCAGAGGACAGCTCATGGTGGCTGCTTCTCTTCAACATGTGGGCCCTTCACCCACTGAGCCATCTCATGGGTCTCATCACTTGTGTGTTTAATGACTGCCCTGCTGATGCTGCTTTATCATTTGTAGGAGGCGGGACTTCCGCTAAAACCCTGGAAATGCTCCAGCAAAGAGTGAAACGTCAGGAGAACCTACTTCAGCGATGTAAGGAGACAATCGGGTCCCACAAGGAGCAGTGTGCACTGCTGCTGAGTGAGAAGGAGGCACTGCAGGAGCAGTTGGATGAAAGGCTGCAGGAGCTGGAAAAGATGAAGGTAAGAGCCAACTGACCTCTGCTCTGTAATGTATAAAGCCAGATCAGCTGGCTCGTGCGTGTGCGTGGCCTTTGCTTCCTCTGGGAAGCTGCCTTCATCCTCCTGTCCGTAGACAGGGTGGAGAGGGTGTCGTGGTGTGAGCACCCACGTGCTCTGGGTCTTATAGTATTGACCTTACATTTGAGGTTTCCTCTTACTCCCTTGTTACACCATAAGGGCTATTTAGATTAGATAAGCTGCATTGAGTTCTCATAGGAGGCAAAGCATTATTAGAGATGGAAATGAATTTCTAAAACTTTTTTAGGAGCTTCATATGGCTGAGAAGACTAAACTTATCACTCAGTTGCGTGATGCAAAGAACTTAATTGAACAGCTTGAACAAGATAAGGTAAAACTCCCAAATGTATGAAAATAAAATTTGTCAGAGGTCCCCGAATTTGCTTTGAAAGCAGTTAGAAACATTTATATATACACCTGCTTTTCAAAATTTTGTAGCTGCTTCCATGAAAACTATTTTTAATTTCTAGATTTGTGCAGTATTAGCATTAGTAAACCTGGTTCGCTGGTTCTCTAGTATCAGTTGGTGTTCCGTCATAGACACAGCAGTAAAGGTGACAAAGGAAGTCTGTGCTCACGGTCCATACCTATTTCTCAGAGAAAAGTTACATTACTTACGATTAAGACTTGCTGCATGTGAATGGTTTCAGTGTTTTCTTTTACACATTATAGAAGCAGATTGATCATTGTCTGAAAAGTGAAGAAGGGGTAATGTGTATGTTAGCATTACCATGTGGATTCCAGGATGCCCAGGAGCCCGGAGGGTGCAGGAAGGGCTGAGGGAGAGAGCAGCTGCACCTAGCAGGCAGCGGGGAGAGCCACAGGCTGACAGACAGCTTTGCCCAGCTTGCTCCCAGACTCTCTGGCCCTTTTTAATACAAAATGTGTTCATTTCACATCTTGGTTGATGAATGTAGTATTTTAGCCTAGCTTTGAAACAAGGTACCTTTTATTTTATAAAAAGTACAACCACCTAATGATCATATCTAGCAGTGTAACAGTATTCCTGATCCCATCTGCTGTCTTATTACATACAAATAAACTTTCATTGTGATTAATATGATTAAGATTTCTTTTAGTGTATAGGTTTAGCTGCCCTTCCTCTCTGACATTTTCTCTCCTTTGCGATGTGAGTTTTGAAGACAATGGAGACCTACCTCCATGTTTGAAATTTTCTTAACTATACCACACTTCCTTGGTTGTTAACATTAACACTGGCTTTCCTGTAGTCATACTCCAAAGCAGGGTCAGCAGACTGCAGGGGAGGGCTGAGCACCTTTTAAAGGCACCAGCTCAGCTACACAGGGCTTCTTGGTCCTTGGTGATTCGACCTTTTCCCACACATTGACCTTCATTTCTGTGTGGAGTCTCCAAAGAGAGGAGAGAAGCCTCTCCCCAAGTAGAGGGATGGTGGGGATAGTGGAGCCAGAGGAAGTCACATGAGAAAAGAGAGGAAGTAGGCACAGGTGGGCTCTAGCCTCGGTCCACCCAGCCGTGGCAGCAACTACCCTACATAATGTCTGGGATTATTTACATGTGGAAAAGCAGATGCTGATTATGACTTATTCTGGTCTCCAGTCACATTCAGAGGCTAGTTATGTTTGTTACTATTTATTAAGATGGAAATTACCATACATCTATAGTAAGATTGTAAAATAAATCTTATAACTGAAACACGTTCTGATACTTAAGGGACTAAACTTATTATTAAAATATAGACTAGCACCCTAGTCTGCTAAGGCACAGAGTAAAGACTGACTTCAGTGTGAGCTACTAAAGAGACCCTTCGCTGTTCTCAGTAAGAGATGTTTGTTCTGCTTCCCACACCATTTGAGCTGCGCTGTGTGTTGGTGATGCAGTTTTGTTATGCAAATGTTTAGAGTCTGCACTTCCATTCAGGGAATGGTAGTCACAGAGGCAAAGCGGCAAATGCTGGAGACCCTGGAACTGAAAGAAGACGAGATTGCTCAGCTTCGCAGTCAGATCAAGCAGATGGCGGCCCAGGGGGAGGACCTGCGGGAACAGAAAGAGAAGTCTGAAAAAGCTGGTAAGAACTCAGGGGTTTGTATTTGATATCAACCCAAAAGTCAGTCTTTTAACAAGTGAGTTAATTGTTGATAGAGGTGCTTAACTGTAGGGAGTCCTGAAAAGAAAGTGCTGTTTGGAGAAGGCCTCCATGGGACTGAGTTAAGCTACAGCTTTCAAGCTAAGAGTGACACACTCACACACACACACACACACACACACACACACACGTAATAGAAGAAAATGTGACAGAGACCATATGTGAAGTATTAATATCTATTACAGAAAATGTTTGCTGACCTCTGCCTTAGAGTATTATAGTTTAGGTTTCAGGAACTTACAGGTTGTTATAGCATGGGGCTTATTTAAAATAACTGCTTCCTTCCAGGTGATATAAGGTGAACAGAAAACATAAGGTATATATCTGCTTCCACTGGTATCAGCAAACAGTTTGGTATTAAACATACCAGTTGACTAGAATACAGGCCAGAGTGGTATTCATTACATCCAGTCCAGAGTAGTGTTAAGAAAGGAGCTGTTAGAAGGGAAAGGAAAGGAACCAGGTCAGGAACAGGTCAGGAAGCCTCAGTTAATGAGCTGCACAGTGGAACTAAATAAAGAGAGGTGGAGCTGTAGACCTGTCAGTCACTGCAGGACTGTGACCAGGTAGGGAATCCCGTGGGGTCAGTGAGAAACCATGCTTGCTGACGTGGGAAAGGAGGTTTAATTTTGAAGGAGCTGACTTTTGGAATCTTAACATGTGAGTAATTTGCATTTAAACTTGTGCATATAGGGCAGTAGGAAGCAGTAGTGAGTACCTTGTAACAGGAGCTCATGTTTTATGTGGAAAGGAAATGAAGTTGGAAGCAGAAGCAGGAAATCCAGCTTTGAGGAAGAGAACACATTGGCTGTCTAGGTTGGTGGCTCTGGGGAAAGGAGCAGAAGAGAAGTCAGAATCTAAGATGGCCGCACATTTTAATAAAGAGAACAGTGGATAGTGGTAAGGGGCTCTAAATTGGGAACTTGGGGTTGATTACCAAAATGTTTAAGATTTTTTTGAATTTGAATTAGCCATGGGATTTCCTGTGGAATTGTCTTGTAGGCATGTAGAGATAAGACATTGGAGTGTCTTGTAAGACTCATTAGCCTGTGGTTAAGCCTGCAGAGAGGCTGACATAGGTAGCCATAGACTTGTGGTGGCGCCAGAGCTGCTTCAGTGTTTATTGCTGCTGGTGTGTGTTAGTCCTAGTCCTGCTGTGGCCGGCAATCCTTCCCGCAGTCCTTGCAGTCTCATAGCAAGGCTCTACTGATACTGTTGCTCTTTTACTCCCATTTAACCTTTACATTCTGTCAAACAGGACCATTCCTGTTCTCATTTACAACTAGGAGAACCTAAGGCTATACTTTAAGTAATTTGTCTCCATTTATGCACAGAAAGTAAATGTGTGCTCATATTTTAACTTGAATATTGTGGTTTCAGAGTATATGTCCAGAAGTCCTTAGTTTGACCGATAAAATTAATGAGAGGAAAGAAGTTACCCTAGGATGTCAGAGGAGCTGTTAGTATTAGGCTTTGGGGGAAGTTCAACACATGTTTCATGAAGTCGGGGAGAAGGGATGAAGTTTTACAGTGGCCACTGAATTGATAAGGATTTGATTCCTAGGACACAGTTTTGAGAAATGGTCTTAGAAAACATTGTAAGGTACCAACAGGGAAATGGAGCCACTTATGAGAAATACTTGGTTAATACCATCCGTACTTGTAGATGCATGTCTGTCTCCATTGTTTAATGAAGTGATTTGGAGATTTTAGTTGAACTTGTTTTCATTAAACCTAAGAAAATTTCCTGCCAGGGAATAGTAGTTACTTTGAGAATCTAAGTTCCTTAAAGACAAGCAATGTGAGATACTGCAGACAGGTTTGCTTTCAGTGCATGGAAGCCCAGTGCAGTCTCAGTGCACAGAATCCTGTGTGTACACACAAAAACTAGCCACAGTGTGCTGGTGCCAGTGTGCGGCTACAGTGTACAGAAGCACGTCAATATCAGAAGAGTACAAATTAGTAAATATTGAAGGAGAGAACAGAGATTAAATTATTTAATGTGTATGTTAATTTTGGAAAGCATCCATACAACATAGTTAGATGTGTTTCCATTTGCAGTCCTAATTTTTGAGTGCCATGGTAGAAGTTTGTAGGAGGACTTGTTCCACACCGATGACATATAAGTTAAATCTGTAATGAAAACTAGTTCTGCAGACCAGCTGCATCCCAGCTGATGGTGTTAGTTGAGAAGAACTGTCCCAACAGAAATTGGTTCTTAGTGTCAAGTGTAAAACACCAACAATAATCAAAAGGAAACTCTAGATAAGTGCCCAAAGTGGGAGGCAGTCAGTGGTCAGCAAACCAAGTTTCTGTAAGCAGTCTGTAAGCATTATCTGGGTTTTGTAGAATTCACTTGCTTTGTTAGATATCTGTCTTGAGTAAAGTCCTTGGACATTAAAAGGAAATTGTACTATCTTTACAGCTGGCTATTGGGATTTTAGAAGCAGATATATTGTTACCAAAGAAACTGTCTGGATGTATTTTCCACTGTAATGACTTTGATTTTGCTAGTATCTTTGGACCTGTGACTGTTGATAGATAACTGTTGATAGATAGTTGACTCATTCTTTCTGGGCGTTGGCACTGACTAAAGCACATTCTGAGTTGTTTTTCTTGAGACTCGGGTGCACCTCACTACTCCTACTCTGTAAATTAACTCTGCCACGTGTTGTAGGACAAAGTCCATGTCAGTCTCTGGTTTATAAAGAAGAATTCTGTTTCATATGTTAAGGCATGAGCTAGGGACATGCTGAGTAAGTAAAGCACTTGCCTCAGAAAGCTGAGAAACAGCTCCAATCTCCCAGAACCCATGCAAAAGCCAGGCACGCATGGCCGGAGCCTGTAATCCCAGTGTTCAGGAGACAAAGAAGATTGCAGGAGTAAGCGGGCTGGCTGTACTGGCTGCAATTGGAAACCTCAGACTCATAGTAAGATCCTGCCTCAGTAAATAAAGTGCATAGGAACTGAGGAACATGTGATGCCACCTTCAGGCTTCAACACAAATGTGTACATGCTTACACATGCCCACATGTGCTCAAATGTGTGAGCACACATGTGTAAAAATTACTAAGGCATGAGTGTAATGATGTGCTTCCACCAGGACACTATAGTCTACGTCCAGCACTTGAACAGCATCCTGGGAAGGACAGGTGCGGTTCAGAAGTCTCTTATTACAGCACTCTTGCTTTGTTGAAAATTATTCATTTTAACAGCTAAACAGAATACACCTGTTAGAAGCACCATGCAATAACTGTTGATGTCTGCCTTCATGCCTTTCTAGGAGTCACGTCAGATGAGTGGTCAAATATAAGGGGACCACCATTTGAGCATATTGCTTTAGTCATTATATAATCCATAGTTTTATATTACAGTAGTATTGTGTATTTAACTTTGTATGCCGCCATTTAGCACTATATTAGGAATCCTTATATATAATGCTAAGGTACTAACATGACTGAATGGTTTGTGTCATGGTGAATACACATCATTTCCTTGGTAACCATTCCTCTGTTGATAACTAGTAGCTTTAAAACTATTTTTAAACTTTTGCTCTTGAAAAATACCGTAACAGTTCTTCAATACAGATTAGTTTTTATCTTTGATTTTTTTTTTCTTCTCTCACATTTTTATCTATAAGGCTTTAGTCTTTGTTGTTGTTGTTGTTGTTGTTGTTAGTTACTGTTAGGTGATTCAAATATAGCTAAAGAGAAATCACGAGTCACAACATTAATTCTCTCCCCCAAGTAAAGGAGACAGCTCAAGTAGTGATGTGCTTGTCACAGGAGGATGGAGAAGTTCAGATCCCTAGCACCTGTGGAAGCTGACATGTAGTTTGTACTTGTTAATCCCAGTGCTGGAG
The DNA here is from genome assembly GCA_964023405.1 of Apodemus agrarius. Lineage (NCBI taxonomy): Eukaryota > Metazoa > Chordata > Mammalia > Rodentia > Muridae > Apodemus > Apodemus agrarius. The sequence continues at coordinate 121,023,773 of OZ030012.1, forward strand.
AGGTGGAAACAGGCAGCTTTCTGGGGTTTGTTCCCAACCATGGCAACCTGGTTGGTGGGCTCCTGGCCCGTGTTAGAGACCCTGTTTCAAAGACGCAAGGGATGGCTTCTGAGGAACAAAACCTGAGATTAATCTCTGGCATGAATATAACAAGCGCGAGTGCACACACACACACACACACACTTATAATTATGTAAATATGTACAATATTTCACATGGACTAGGTTTCTCAGAGCGCACTAACTTTCATAAGCCTTGTTTCTTTTTTCTACACTCATCTTTGCTGAGTTTGTGTTTTAAATGATTGGCTGCATGTAAAAACTTGGGTTAAGTCATGAGATTTCGTGCTTTGTTACTGCCAAGTTATATTTTCTTTTGTATGACCCAGCCTGATAAGCTAGACAGAAGAACTTGTGCACTTGAAGTCTGGGCAGACGTTTGAAATAAGACTTTATATATTTAACATGTCAGATTTGTGCATAGACAAGCCAAACCACCTGTGTGTTTAATGCTGTGTTAGCTGTTGATGTGTATGTAACAGTTTTCTTGAATCTCAAGTCTCACTGAACATCTTATTTTTGTGCATCCATACATGCCAATAAGTGAATCCCGGTGCCTTTCCCAAGCCTTGTATGAACAGGACTGGGGTAAGGCTGGCTTTCTTTCTGTTTTTTCTTATCATGGGTACTTAGAATGAGCCTTTAAAAGAAAATTCCATGTTTCTCAGGCAAAAAAACAAAAACAAAAAACAAAAACAAAACAAAACAAAACAAAAGTTGGAATTAAAGTAGATTTTATGCTGTTTGGAAGTAATTTATATTTAATACTCAATGTATATCTGTTAGCAAGATTTATTGTTTTAAATAGACTTACTGTGTTATGCTTGAAACACAATCATTGTTACTGGAAATCTTCAGCATCTGGAAGAAAAACTTCATGACTAATCAGTTAAATTGGCTTTGCTTTGTTTTGATGTGATATTTTTCAAGGTTAGAGACTTTTAAGATTTGATGTTTAAAACCCCCGAATATACTGGATAGATCTGCAGGTGTATTAAAGTCAGGGCACAGTGAGGAGCCTAACTACACACTTTGGGAAGTGGTATAAGAAGTCACTTTGAATTGGAGATGTGTGGTCTCTTACACTTGTGAAAGCCCTGGCTCACATGTGAGCATTGCACCACCTATGTGCCGAGAGTGGTAGTAAACTGTAGAGCTTTTTAATCTCAGATAGAGCCCTCATCACACACTTAAAACTCAGGACAGTTCTAGGGCCATGGTAGTAAGTAATTCAAACTGAAAATGTTTTAAAATGTTCTTTTTTCTTTTCTCTTCTTTTCTTTCTTTGTTTTGTTTCTTTCTTTCCTCCTTCCTTCCTTCCTTCCTTCCTTCCTTCCTTCCTTCCTTCCTTTCTTTCTTTCTTTCTTTCTTTCTTTAAAAGATTTATTTATTTATGATATGTAAGTACACTGTCTTCAGACACACCAGATGAGGGCATTGAAACCCATTACAGATGGTTGTGAGCCACCATGTGGTTGCTGGGAATTGAACTCAGGACCTCTGGAAGAGCAGTTAGTACTCTTAACCACTGAGCCATTTCTCCAGCCTTATTTTCAAAATGAAAACATATTCCTATCACATATTAGCATAGGCTTTTATGAAATGTAATTACTTTTCAAAATAAAATCTAGTGTTTATTTGTTTATTGTGTTACTTGGCAGGATGGAGCACAACTGGATTTTTGTGCCTCTTTTGGTCCGCAGTCAGTCGATTGACATGTAGACATCAAGAAAGCCTGCTTGTGTCTTATGGGTCGCTGTATGAGAAGGAGAGCACTCCCTCCTGCCCCAGCTTCTCTGAAGGGTTTCCTGCTGGGAACCGCTGCTTTGCTGTGTGTGGACTCCATCTGTCTACGGGGTGGTGCATTTGCATGTCTTTGCTGGGTTTGGTATTGATTTGTATTGCGTTCACTTTGTAGCAGTTTGTTTTATGGACCTAATGACACAAGTGTTTTGGCAGCTTTCTTTTCTCCCCAGGAATATAGACATAGGCCCAGCTTACTCATTTTAAAATCATTACCCAGTGTCTTAGGGTCAACAGTCAATGTAGAGTTTGGCCCGTTTGTTTACTCCCTGAGATGGAAGACCTGGTCCTGTGAGCCTTCAGTGGAATGCTCTCTAGGATGGGAACATAACTGCGACACCCTGGAGCTCTGGAGTTACAGTGATTGCGTACAGTGCTCCTGTGAGCGGGGAAGGTGGCGGAGTGTGGCAAACGCCGGGTTAATGTTTTGTCTACTTACTACTTCAGCTGTGTTTGTGAAGTGTTTCCTGTCTGTTGCTCTCTAACCTACACTGTGTGGCATGTGCCAAACATCCTATCAGAATGTGGTAAGCGGTAGGATCATTGAGCTGTAGGTTGCCAGTCCTGCTCAGAGTCCTGTCTTAGGCAGGCTGGGAGGTGAAGAGCGCTGTAGGATCACAGCCCAGCACCTCATTGAGCTCACAGAGGGTCACACACTTAGTTGGTGACACTTTTGCCTACAAAGTTTTGAAAGTATATTCAGTGTTATATTTTCCTTTCCTTTTTAAAAATAAAAATTGCCTGAGGTACATTGAATTTTGCTTTGGAAGAGCACAGTGTGTGTTTCCAACACTGCGGCCGGCCTTCGTGCTTAGCCTTCCTGTCCGCTGCGCCTTGACTGGCTTTCTGCATTGCTGCATGCTAGTGAAGACTGCGCAGCTGCTGGGGCTATGCTCTCTGTCTCGCTCACTTGTCCTTCGTTGTAACTAACAAATCAATGGCGTAGACATTCAGAACCTGCTTCTGCAGTGCTGTCACTTGGGAACTCACGTGTACATTACTGTAGGCCATGGCTACCACCTTATTGTGTTTGCTGTTTGCAGGGTCACACATAACATCCGGTTCCTCAGTCCACTCTCACTACCTCCTGTGTAAACACTGAAGTGAGGTTCACTGTTAGAAGCAGAATTCCTGAGAGAAAATAGTTTTCATTGTGCGATAGTGTAGAGTCCACAGTAGGTGTGACTGTGTTTCATCTGCTTATTATGTCTGGATATTTGCATTTGTTTAGTGCTTTGGGAACAGTACTTAATATTTCTTTAAGGTAGGGGGTAGCTAGCAGACAGTGAGTTTTATGTCTGTCAGCAGGTAACACAGTCCACCTTCCTGAGACCTGGAAGCCTCTGGTAGGTGACGGGTTCAGAAATCCTGGCTAGGAGAGAGATTTCTGCTCGGCTGAGCTTGGTCACTCTCAGCAATACTTAAGATTTCAAAACGCTGCGAAACAAGGGTATTTCTCCAGTTTAAGGTTCTCCCATCGAGCTTATATTTTAAAGTTGATTTGCCATCTCACATGAAGATTGGGTGCTCAAATTGTTGCATTTGACTGAGGATATTAGGTTAGAAGATTACAAAAAATAATTTCTAGCTGTGGAATCATGTGGTTCTCACCATATCAGGGAAGAGTCTGAGTGGAGGCATGGTGGTTCAAATCCCTCCCTCTTGTTACTTCTTTTAGATTCTGAATGAATGTCAAAGCCACGCTCAGATCTACAGAGTTAGCGTTAAGAGATTTCTGTGGTGTAGACTGATGGTCGGATCCGTGTGGAACAGTGCTAGTGTATGGTGACTTCTGGGTACTTAGGACCGTTCCTGCTCCCATCCTCACCCTCTCAGTTTCAAGTCTTCAGCACAGACTGAGCAGCGAGCACTCTTGGACAGTCTTCCCTACTCAGGCCAAGTCTGAAGTGAGGAAACTAATTTTTAGTAGTAGCAATAGCTCACTGTTGCTGTGTGTCTGACACTAGAATTTATAGTAAAAACATAGCTACAGAAAGCAAAGATACTGCTTTTCTTAGATATTTTACATTTTAGTATCATCATGTCTTAAGAATTATTAAAAAAAAAAAAGAAGAATTATTCTGGTATTTACAGGCAAATGTAAAGTTAAACTAAGACTGTTGAGAAATGATTTCCACCAATCTTATTCCTTTGAAATACAGATCTTATTTGAGGTCCAGTTTTATACTTTTAAGTATGAAAGATGAACAAATTGGGTAGATTTGCTCTTATATCCAAGACTGTTGGTTTCCAGAAAGATTGGTTTCTTAATCGCTGCTGAGCAGTGACTTACACTTCCAGAATCCAGCGTCCCCCTCTGTGCCTAGTGATGTTTAGCACTAAGATGTGGTTTTAGGCCCGACGGTAGGGGTGCATACCTTCAATACCAGCACTCAGGGGGCAGAGAGGCCAAGGCAGGTGGAGCTCTGAATTCACGAACAGCCTGAACTACAGAGCAAGTTCCAGGACAGCCAGGGCTACACAGAGAAACCCTGTCTTGAAACAAAACAAAAAATTGCTCTAGAATAGGTGTTTGTTCTCAGGTAAAGTTCCTGTGCCTGAACCGTTGTCTGAAGCCTATGCAGGGTCAGCGAGAGGCCTGTTGACGATGACACCTTGAGGTGATGCACCCACATTTCCTAACCAACTTTGCTGCACAAGATACATCCTACTTGTTGGTGAACTGTGCCTGTGGACTGTCTCTCATGGGAGTATCCACTACAACATCTCAGGACTTCTATAAAGGTTAAAGGAAATGATCTAGGAAGACAATAGCAATAGGATTTTCACAGGGTATTCATCCATGATGTGTATATGGATCTGCACATGCACACATGCATTGGTGTACACACATACATCCATAGGCTCACATGACCACACACTCTGGTACCAAGTTACCCAGCTGTTGTACCCATTGTGTTGGATTGCTGGATGAGTGATTTTTTTTTTTCCTCCCTTAGAAACTTAAAGGAGGTTATGGCTATAGGGCCTGGGTTTACCTTACCTATTAGCTGTTGGTAGTACCTTTTTATACACCACTGAGTTAGGCAGTTTTCTTTCTAGGTAGGTTAAAAACAGCTCTAGTTTAAAACTTAAAACAAGTAGTAGGTTTCATTTCAGAGGAATTGTTTAAGTATGTGATTCACCTAGTAAGTGTTTTTTAACAAGAAACAAAACCCCATACTCTTTAATATTATGATTTAAACGTTTGAAAATAAGATCTTCCAAAGAACTGTTTTTCCATTCTTAAAAATGTCCTAGTGAGCCAGGCATAGTGGCACATGCCTGTAACCCCAGCACTCAGGAAGCGGATGCAGGAGGATTGCAAGTTCGAATCCAGCCGGGCTACATAGTGAGACCCTGACTCAAAAAACAAAAAAGAAAAAGAGTCCTAGTGAGTACCCGATGGCATTATCTGATTTTGATGACAGAGAGCCTGAGCACTGTAGAGCAGCAGTGCGGTTTAAGTTGTGTAGTGCACAAGTGGTGGCCTGGCCTGGCTCTTGAGTCTCTAAGCCATAGGATACTTGGTGGGCAGAACAGGGAAATGTTAGTGATTTAATATATAATTTTCAAAGTTCTGAACTTAGGGTCATGTGAGCAGTCCTTCTATTCTTTAGAATTCAACAACAGATTGATTTCCGTGTCAGACACTTCCTTAGGCTCTGTTGCACAGCTTAGAGTATCTCTTGGCGTGGAGCAGTGCTGTGCCTTCTAACCTGCCCTGCGCTGCAGCGCCCTTAGAGCTGGGATTTACTGTGAGGCACGGGAGCTTGCGCACAGGATTTCCTGAGATACTTGTTTTCTGCTATTTTCATTGCAGCTTTTGAGGAACTTGAAAAAGCCTTGAGTACAGCCCAAAAGGCCGAGGAGGCGCAGAGAAGAATGAAGGTGGAGATGGCAGAGCAGATAAAGGCTGCTGAGAGAGCGGGCGAGGAGGAGCGCCTCCGCCTGCAGCACGAGCTGAGTCGGGTGAGGCAGGAGGCTGCCAGCATGGCCAAAGTAAGGACGACGTTGATCAGCACGGCCGAGGTCCGATGCTCATGCCCAAGTCTTTATAAGAGAGAGTCAGTTCAAACTGTAGAACCTGAGCGCTTGATGGCGCTCAGGTCGCAGTGACTGTCACACTCTACAGTCTCTGATGCTCCAGAGCCCTGCCCCTCTCCAGTTACCACGCTCCTCATTGGCTCGCTGACCTGAGGCTCCCGAGGTGGGGTGTCGCCTGCTTCAGTGCATACAGAACTCAGTCAGGAAGGCTTCTCCAACTTGGGATTACACGACCAGGCTTGGGTATTTAAAGGTTTCAAAGGATAATTACTCATTTATTTGGTTTTTATATACTAGTAGGGATCAAACATTTGGCTTCACATATGGTAAACACTTGTTTTACCACTAAGCTACATTCTCAGACCCTTAAAGGATAATTAGCCATTCAATGGTTACAATTAAAAAATATAGTCAATGTTTTTAAAATTTTTTAATTTGTATAAAATGTTGTCTTTTGAGAACTTAGAAGTTTTTTGCATTTGTGTATGTATATCACGAAGTCCCACAGCATGTGTGTGGAGGTCCGCACACTTGAGAGAGTTGGTCCTCTCTGTCACTGTGTGGGATTCACAGATTGAACTCAGGCCATCAGGCTTGTGAGCAGGTGCCTTTACCTGCTGAGACCTCTCGCAGGCCTGTAAAGTGCCGTTTCAGAAGAAGTTTGGGGAGACACTGCTTGCTCTACAAGCAGTGAGAAGCTGGGCATGGCTGGGGATTGGCAGGTTCTGAGAGCCGGCCGGCCGGCCTCGCCATAACCTGTCACTTCAAGGTTCATTGCAGTAGCTTGTAGAGTGAGAGGAAGGCTCCCAGTGTCATGCAGTAGCCTTATTGCACAGAAGCACACAGAGGGGTAAATTAAATACGTTTTACACATTTATTTTACTTCCTTCTGTGGGACTATGAATGTCTAGAAAAGTATCAATTATGACCTGTTACTGGTTATACACTTGCATGTGTGCGTGTGGGCAGCCATGCCCACACTCCTGTGCCAGCACCACACACACAGCACACAGACACACAAGGAGAAGAGAGAATAAGTCATTTTCAAAGTCTCATAGGCTTCAGTTTGACGACCAAGTACAGGCAATGAGTTCTGGTGCCTGACCACTGCTCCCGGCACCCAGCTCGCTCCCCCATTCCACACTTGCCTTAATTATTTCCCACTTTATCCTGGTCATTTAGTGATTCCTCATTTGTGTTACCGGATATACACAGGTTTGGCCCAAATTCTTTTTATTATTTGTTTGTAGAAGCTTTTTCCTGAGAGTGGAAGTTAGCCTTTTAGATGTAAGGAACTTATTCAAATACTCTTTTTCTGTTCAAAAGAAAGTTTTCTTTTCTTGGTATTTAAGGTTACTAGGTTTTCATGAACTGCTTCCTGGATTTTGTTCTATTTAATTTTAATTACATTTATGTATATGTGTGCATTAGAGGACGTAGTGATGGGATTGGTTCTCTTGCACTACACGATTGCCGGGGCTCAGGCTCGGGTTGTAAGTTTGGCTGCACGTGCCTTAAAGTGTCTGCTTTTAGCTGGGTTTAACATGCCCACGAGGCTGCGGCTGTAACCAGGGCTGGGGCACGTGCCTAGCATTTGCAAGATTCTGGGTTCAGTCTCAGTTATTACAAAAACCAAAGCATGCACATGCCCAATTCTAAGGCATTGGTTTTTGTTTTGTCCTTTATGTTTTTTATCTGGTTTCTGAGGCAGGATTCACCGTGTAGGCCGAGCCAGCCCCTAGCTGCCTGTCCTGCGTCAGCCTCCCCAGTGCTGGCTCACAGACGCGGACCACCATGCTTTGTGCTGCTGTTGTTCCAGTCCTGTTGTTTCCTTTTGACTCGGACACAGTCATTTGCTTATGGTTACATCTTTGTTCTGACTGAAATTTATTTAGTATGAGGAATAAGATTGAAATTCAACTTAGCTTTTTGCCAGGGGACTGCTATCACACCCTAAACCATGTATTTAATAGTATAGCCTTTGTCCCCTGACATGCCACTATGTTATTATATAGTAAATGTGAAGGTGTCGGCAGGTGCCCTCCACCCCACCCTTGAATGCCACAGTGTACTATTGCACTGTCATATGTCATCACTGCGTCTGAGGAGCTGCTCCCCTGCCTGCTACTCCCTCCACACGGTTTCTTTTGGTAGTGGGGACAGGGCATTCCTGGCTATCCTTGACCACTGAGCCGACCCTAATTGTTGGCTCTTCTAACACAGAAGTTTTAGTCTCAACAGCCTCCCTCATTCTTTTGGTGTTTCCTTACATTAACTTTTTAGATTTATGTAGGGAACTTTGATATTTCTATAAAGTTGAATTTTCCTTTCCAAGAAAGAACAAAGCCAATAACTCTTACACAAATAATGCCTTCCTACAAAGCTAGGCACACCCTGACCATAGTGAAAGGCCTGTTCTGAGAGCAGCCTGCCTCCTGCCTCCTGCCTCCTGCCTCCTGCCTCCTGCCTCCTGCCTCCTGCCTCCTGCCTCCTGCCTCCTGCCTCCTGCCTCCTGCCTCCTGCCTCCTGCCTCCTGCCTCCTTCCCCTCCCCTCTACTTGTGCTAACCACTGGGGTTTACTACAGGCTGTTATGAAACTTGAGCTTCAGCCCACAGGACCCCGGAGCCCTTGGCTTCGTTAGTCAGTGTTTCCTCTTAAGTTACTCGTGTGCTTAATCACGGGTCAGTGAAGGTGGCTTAGTTGTGCTGCTCTGTGGCTTTTCGGGCTGTTTTCACTCACCCTTTGGCTTGTTTTCAGAAGAATTCAGAAGAACAACTTGCTGAGCTTCAGAAGCTGCATGCAGAGGAGCTGGCCAGCAGAGAGCAGGAGCTGACCAGGAGGCTTGAGACCCGGGAACGGGAGCTGCAGGAGCAGATGAGCATAGCTCTGGTAAGTACTGAGAGACTGCAGAGCTGCCCTGCCACCAAGGCGACGTGGAGGTTTCTAGCAGCCTTGACTCCCGCATTGAGAGGACAGGTGGAAGCAGAGGGTGGTTAGCTCGGTGCTCATCACGTGAGGTCAGGCTTCCTTCCGCCAGTCCACAGGCCTGCCCCTTCCCATCTTGGCCATAGACAGGACTGAGAAGGAGGGGAGGAAAGGGCGCCTCAGTGGTCCCGTAGCCCAGCATACGGGCTGGACTGATGGCCTCCCAAAGTGGGTTCTGAACTGAAGCTTAAAGAGCAAAACTTTGAATTCATATGATGTTTAAAAAATAGAGTTAAAAAAACCAACAACTACTGAACTCACAAAATAATAGAAAAGCGGAGATTCAGACTTTTGCTAAAAAGGATGTGATTTGAAAATTTAAAACAAAAGATAATTTTCCTCAATTGTGAGAACCTTTTATGTGAGTTACCACAAAAGTTGTTTTGATGAAATTATCAAGAAAGTACATGAATTTATCATCCATAAAATAACATGTATGATTTTTAAACATGTTCCATGTGAAAGGATTGACAGTGCTATCTGGGATCTGACTCTGACTTGTCTGAGTGTCTCTGGCAGTATTGATTCTTGCCTGAGGCAACACGTTTTCTAATCTCTGGAAGCAAATTAGACGCTTGGATTTAGAGTCCACTCATGCCAGCTAGGGAGAGTGTGGTGGGAACTGTGCCCGGGTGTGCTGCTGCATGCCTTTCATCTCAGTAGAGCCACGTCAGTCTCTGACTTCAAGGCCAGTCTGGTCTACATAGCAAGATCCAGGATAGTCAGTGCTACACAGAGAAACCTTGTCTCAAAAAAGCTCAAAAAGGAAAACAAGGCAAAAACAAACAAACAAAAACAAAGAAAACAGCATTGTAACTATTAAGATAGCTTACAAGAATATTTATTTCAGCATAGAATATAAGTAGTTTGATGGAAGTCAGAGAATAGCATGGAATGTAAAGGAAGCTGGGCAGGGCCGAAGGGCCTGCAGTGGGCCTGCGCACCGCCAGTGACGGCAAGGATTCAGTAGAGGATAAAAAAGATATAAATCTATACATACACATAGAGATCTAACTTCTTAAGTCCTCAGACTTTAAAATTTCCTCTGTAAAGTATACCTAAAAACACTGAAATCAAGGTTGTGGATACTTCTGTCTTCTCAGTCTATCCTGTAATAGGATATAATTTTGTAGCCCTGTGTGTCACCATGCTATACAGTATGTCTAAATACTGCATTGGTGCTTGCTCTTTGAGCAACAGTATACATAAACATACTTAGAGTGTAATCAAGAAATTACAGTTTAGTGTGCTAACCTAAGGTTAAAAGTGCTTGCAACCTTTGCCATGCATGTTTTCATGTCTAAGAATGGAGGATTTTCAGAGCTGGCTACATTGGAAAGCCTCAGAGCCTGGGTTCTGCAGATGAAATGTTGCTTTGGGATTTATGTGGGATTGAGATGGTCTCAATTGTTTTTGGTACAGGAAAAGAGTCGATCAGAATATTTGAAGCTTACCCAAGAAAAAGAGCAGCAAGAATCCTTGGCTTTAGAAGAGCTAGAGCTGCAGAAGAAAGCCATACTTACAGAGAGTGAGAATAAACTCCAAGAACTTGGGCAGGAAGCAGAGGCTTACCGAACCGTAAGCTCATGTGCTGTGTGGGGCTCCAGAGCTGTGTGTGTGTCTGTGTCTGTGTCTGTCTGTCTGTCTGTCTGTGGAGACTGTCCCTAGAGCTGGGGTGTGTTTGTCTATGAAGACTGTCCCCAGAGCTGGGTGTGTGTGATCTGTGGAGATTGTCCCAGAGCTGGGTGTGTATGTCTGTGGAGACTGCCCCAGAGCTGGGTGTGTGTGTCTGTGGAGACTTTCCCAGAGCCAGGGGTGTGTGTGTCTGTGGAGACTGTCCCAGAGCTGGGGTGTGTGTGTGTGTCTGTGAAGACTGCCCCAGAGCTGGTGTGTGTGTGTGTGTCTGTGGAGATTTTCCCAGAGCTGGGGTGTGTGTGTCTGTGGAGACTGCCCAAGAGCTGGGTGTGTGTGTGTCTGTGGAGACTGTCCCAGAGCTGGGGTGTGTGTATCTGTGGAGACTGTCCCAGAGCTGGGGTGTGTGTATCTGTGGAGACTGCCCCAGAGCTGGGTGTGTGTGTCTATGGAGACTTTCCCAGAGCCAGGGGTGTGTGTGTCTGTGGAGACTGTCCCAGAGCTGGGGTGTGTGTATCTGTGGAGACTTTCCCAGAGCTGGGGTGTGTGTGTGTCTGTGGAGACTGCCCCAGAGCTGGGTGTGTGTGTGTCTGTGGAGACTGCCCCAGAGCTGGGTGTGTGTGTCTGTGGAGATTGTATGTGGGGAGACATGTGCCTGTGGAGACATTTCTCTCTAGTCAACATGAGGTTCTGCAGAGCGCCTGGCTTGTGGAGTTGGCTGGATGTATGCATGGTCTTCATCTTTACTGAGAAGTGTTCATGAGAACGCTCTTTGGCCTTGGGCTGTTTACCACATTGTGTTTCTTGGTTTGCACCTAGCTGCATGTTTGTGGCAGCCCTTGCCTGCCTGTTAGCACAGACTCTGCAGCGACTCCATCCTATTCTTAGCCATCCTTGCTGAGTAGGAAGTGGCTTCACACTGCAGCCTCATCTGTGTTCTGATGCCTTCCTACTTGTCCACTGTGTCTGAAATATAACCCACATTCTACTTTTGTCACAATTTAGTTACACCAATGCCCCACTTTTATGTTTGAAATTACCCATTTTCCCATGTGTTAAACATGGTGCTGGAATGAAGTATTTGTTATAGTGTAAGTGTATGTCGTTTTCTGCCCTTTTCCTTGTCAGTGTTAGAGCTGTGTGAGCTGCCGTAGGAACATGCTGATGGAATCTAGATCTGTCCATCTTGTTAGGCTGTCTGCCAGTTACACGGCACAAAGGTCATCTTTGTTCTTCCTTTATGGACATTTCAGACACTGGCATGGTGCCATGAGGCAGCATTGATGCCGCTGGATCTGCACTGCTGCCTCTGAAATGCATCGCACCAGTCACCAAGGGGCTGGACCCGTCAGTGTCTTAGGACTGTTCCAGCTCTGATGTTCAGAGTGAAGAATTAATATTCTATGAGATAACAGCAACCTTTGGTTAAATATGTCCAAGAATACTCTTTATGAAAAAAACACACAACCATGCAGGTGTGCTCACTGTACAGGCCTGCCATCTGAACCTGATCCCCAACCACAGCGCAGGGAGTGAGCCGATTCCCAGACCTCTCTGCCCTTTGCAGCCGCGGGCGCACCTTCCTCCTCCTCCTCCTCCTCCTCCTCTTCCTCCTCTTCCTCCTCCTCCTCCTCCTCTTCCTCCTCCTCCTCTTCTCTACCTCTTCCTCTTCTTCCTCTACTTCCTCCTCTTCTACCTCCTTGTCCTCCCCCATTTCTTTCTCTCTCTCTCTCCTCTCTCTCTCTCTCTCTCTCTCTCTCTCTCTCTCACACACACACACACACACACACACACACACACACACACATACACATATAAATTTAAACTTTTAAGTATATGCCTTTGGGGGTAGAAAAATGAGATGTCTTTTTTCCCCTCAAAATTTTAAGTTATAAAGTAATAAAATACTATTATAAACCTAAAAACATAGAGTGTGGAGATCCATCTTCCTACCAAACTTACTATTATTATTTGTTTTGTGGTTTATTTTCTTTTTGACTATCCCATTAGAATTTTTTTTTTAATAGAGATGCTGAAACTGTTACAGAATGGTAAACCGAGGACATAACAGAGCTGAGTTTGTGTTCATGATTTCACGAGTGACCGAGCACAGCAGATTGCCTCTCTTTTTCTTATGTTTGGTCTGGTATGAGAGGCATTCAAAGAACAGCCTTCAGGTATGTCATGTAATCTGCATATCATCACTAGTAAATAAGTATGCCGTTAGTAAAATACATCCAATTTTCATTAACAGAAAATTCTTGAATTGGAAACCTCTTTGGAAAAAAGCTTACAAGAAAGCAAAACTCAGTCAGAGCGTTTGGCTATTCATCTGGAAGCTGAGAAGAATAAGCATAGGAAAGAACTCACGGCCTTGGCTGAGCAGCACAGGACAGAAGTGGAGGGCCTCCAGCAGCAGCAGGAAGGTCTGTGGACTGAAAGACTCCAGGGCCTCTCGCAGCAGCATCAGGCTGCTGTGGAGGAGCTCAGAGTGAAGTATCAGCAAGAACAAGATGCACTACTGAAGGAGAAGGAGAGTCTCTTCCAGGCCCATATCCAAGACATGAATGACAAGACCATGGAGAAGCTGGACGCGAAGCAAATGGAACTGGAATCTTTATCTTCTGAGCTGTCAGAAGCACTGAAAGCCCGGGACCAGCTTGCGGAGGAGCTTTCTGTCCTAAGGGGTGAGGCAGAGAAAACGAAGCAGGCTTTAGAGGCCGAGCTGGAGGAGCAGAGGCGTCACCACCAGCGTGAGGTTGACAGCATCAGTGAGCAACAAGAAGTAACCGTCCGCAGAACCGAGAAGGCACTGAAAGAGGAGATCAACCAGCTGGGGGGTCTCCTGAAGGAGAAGGAAGAGCACCTGAAGGAGTGGCAGGCCCGGGTACAAGAGCTTGAAGCTCAGCTTCAAAAGTCTGCGGGGGAGCTCCAGCAGGCCTTCGCCAAGCTGGATCTCCTCCAGGCTCAGCAGAGTGCCTCGCACGAGCAGACAGGCGCATATGAGGAGCAGCTGGCCCAAATGCAGCAAAAGGTGTTGGACCTGGAATCAGAGAAGAACCTTCTCACCAAGCAGGTAGTTGAAATGGAAACACAAAGAAAGCATGTGTGTGTGGAATTAGATGCTCAGAGAGCTCAGGTGCAGCAGCTGGAGAGACAGAGGGGTGAGCTGGAGGAGAAGGTCAGGTCGCTAGCCCAGCTCCAGGACTCCCAGCTCAAGACCAGTGATGCGGAGAAGGAGCAGGTGCTGCAAATCCTGACAGAAAAGGAAAATGTCATTTTACAGATGAAAGAAGAGCAGGCCAAGGAAATCGAGATCCTCAAACAGAAGCTGTCTGCAAAGGAAGAGAGCATTAGTATTTTGCATGAGGAATATGAAACTAAATTTAAAAATCAGGAAAAAAGAATGGAAAAAATTAAGCAGAAAGCAAAAGAAATGCAAGAAACGAAGAAAAAGTTGTTGGATCAGGAAGCCAAACTTAAAAAAGAGCTTGAAAATACTGTCCTAGAGCTTAGTCAGAAAGAGAAACAGTTCAATGCCCAGATCCTGGAAATGGCACAGGCTAACTCGGCTGGAATTAGTGACACAGTGTCGAGACTAGAGGAGAACCAGAGGCAGCAGATAGAAAGCCTGACCAGGGCTCATGAGCGAAAACTCGATGATGCCATAGCGTCCTGGGAACAGAAACTCAGTCAGCAAGCTGCAGAGCTTCGGGACAAGCATGACAAACAGATAGAGGAGAAGGAGCAGGAGCTGGGAGAGCTGAGGCAGACGATCCTCCTAGTCCAGTCTGAAAAGGAGGAGGTGACTAGAGAAGTGGTGCGGCTGACAGAGACGGCCACTGGCCTGCAGGGACAGCTGGAGCAGAAGTCTGCTGCCGTCGTTTCTCTGTCAGAGAGTGAAGCTCAGTTGCAGTCACAAGTGGAAAAGCTGGAAGCTGATTTGGGTTGTTCTCTGAAGGAAAAGCTTTCTCTTCAGGAAGAGCTGGCTGAGCTGAAAGCTCTGGCAGAGAAGGACCAGCTCAGGCTCTCTGAGCTGACAGTCAAGGCGCAGGCTGCAGAGCAGGAGCTCCAGAGCTGTAAGGCTTTACAGGAGGTCAGCAAGAAGAGCTTGGAGGACAAAAGCTCGAGCCTCAAAACCTTGCTTGAAGAGCTAGCATCTCAGCTAGATAGTCGCTGTGAGAGAACTAAAGCGTTGCTAGAAGCCAAGACGAATGAACTAGTGTGCACCAGCCGTGACAAAGCCGACGCCATTCTCTCTAGGCTGTCCCGCTGCCAGCGGCACACAGCCACAGTTGGGGAGGCGCTGCTCAGGAGAATGGGCCAAGTTTCTGAATTAGAAGCACAACTTACACAGCTGACAGAGGAGCAGAGTACACTGAAGAGCTCTTTTCAGCAAGTTACCAATCAGTTGGAAGAAAAAGAAAATCAGATTAAGACCATGAAGGCTGATATTGAAGGTCTTGTCACAGAAAAAGAAGCCTTACAGAAGGAAGGAGGCCAGCAGCAGCAGGCGGCCTCTGAGAAGGAGTCCTGTATCACACAGTTGAAGAAGGAGTTATCAGAAAACATCAATGCCGTCACACTACTGAGAGAAGAACTTTCGGAGAAGAAGTCTGAGATCGCCAGTCTTAGCAAGCAGCTAAGTGACCTCAGTGCTCAGCTGGAGAGCAGCATCAGCCCGAGTGACAAGGCTGAAGCCATCTCCTCACTGAGCACGCAGCATGGGGGACAAGGGCTGCAGCTGCCAGCTCAGCTCCGGGAGCTGTCCTTGAAGGTCGACGCTCTGAGTAAGGAGAGAATGTCTGCCCTTGAGCAGGTCGAGCATTGCTCCAACAAGTTCTCAGAGTGGAAGAAAAAGGCACAGTCCAGATTTGCACAGTACCAAAGCACTATTAAAGACTTGCAGGCACAGCTTGACTTAAAAACCAGAGACGCTAGCGAGAAGGATGAGCAGATCCGGTTACTGAAGGAAGACCTTGATCAGCAGGATAAAAGATTTGATTGTTTAAAGGGCGAGATGGAAGACAGTAAGAGCAAGATGGAGAAAAAGGAGTGTGACTTAGAGACTGCATTGAAGACTCAGACAGCAAGGGTCGTTGAATTAGAAGACTGCGTTACTCAGAGGAAAAAAGAAGTTGAGTCCCTAAATGAAACACTTAAGAATTATAGCCAGCAGAGGGACACTGAGCAAAATGGTCTGGTTCAGAGACTTCAGCGCTTGGAAGAGTTGGGAGAAGAGAAAGACAACAAGGTTAGGGAGGCTGAGGAGACAATCCTGAGACTGCGAGAACACGTGTCCTCGCTGGAAGCTGAACTTGGAGTTGTGAAGAAGGAACTAGAACATGTGAATTCAAGTGTGAAAAGCAGAGATGGGGAGTTGAAAGCTTTAGAAGACAAACTTGAGTTGGAAAGTGCTGCAAAAGTGGAGCTGAAGAGGAAGGCCGAGCAGAAGATTGCTGCCATCAGGAAGCAACTCTTGGCGCAGATGGAAGAGAAAACACAGCAGCATGCGAAAGACACAGAGAGCCGAGTGACTGAGCTGAGTGCAAGATTACAAGAAAGAGAAAAGCAAATTCACATCCTAGAAGACAAACTTAAGAACCTAGAAAGTTCTCCACAACTAGAAATGCCAGTTGTGTCTAGTTCTATGGGAAATGTGGCAGCGTCTCCCCAGCAAGAAGTAGCAGATTCCCAAGACTGCACACAGAAGGCATGTAAAGAAAGAATCTGCATGCTGCAAAGAAGTGCAGCTGAGAAAGAGAAGCTGCTGCACAGGCTGGCGCAGGGCGAAGGCGGGGCGATGCCCCCTCAGTCTGAGGGTCAGCACATGGAGCTCTCTGTAAAGTCAGACCACTCCGGAGCCAAGCAGCTCGAAGATCGAGTTCTGGTAGGATGTCTTCAAGAAGAACTCGAAAAGATGATGCGATCCTTAATTGTGCCCCAGCCCATGGGAGAAGACCCTGGTCAAAACAACACAGGGGGAAAGCCGAATTGGGCAAGCGTGGTGGACAGTGTCCAGAAAACCCTCCAGGAGAAGGAGCTGACCTGCCGGACCTTGGAGCAAAGGGTGAAAGAGCTGGAGGCAGACTTGGTAAGAGAGCGGGGCACCCATAGACTGGAAGTGGAAACGTTGACCTTAAAATATGAAAAATCGCAATCTTCACAGCAAGAAGTGGATGGGAAAAATAAATCAGAAATTTTGGAAGATAGGCCTAAGGAAAATTCCAAATCATATGTGATTCAATCAAATTTGGGGACTGCCACGGACAGCCAGCACAGTGATCTGGAGTCAAAGCTAGCAGGGGCAGAGCGGGAAAAGCAGAAGTTGAGCCATGAGGTGGTGAGGCTGCAGAAAGATCTCCGCGCTCTGAGAAAGGAGCACCAGCAGGAGCTGCAGCTCCTGAAGACAGAGTGTGAGCAGGAAGCAGAGGAGAAGCTCAGGTGAGTGCCGTTGCCAGCACGCACAAGTGCGTGCGTGCGTGCGTGCGTGCGTGCGTGCGTGCGTGCGTGCGTGTGTTGTATAATAGAGACACTTTCACCTGCCCAAAGTGTTACATAAGCCTAGTAAGCTAAGTACTGAAGAGATGTGACAGTTTGGGGCTGGAGACAGCGTGATTCCATGTTTGTTTAGGGGACACAGCTTCTCTTGCAGGGAAGATCACAGCGCTGCCTGCGTGTCTTGAGTAACAATCTCATTGCTGTTCTTTTAGCTGTAGCCTTGTGACTTGTAACATGCATGTCTAGGGGAGAAGTTTAGAGTAGGAAGGAACGGTTCTCCAGTGCCCAGATTAGTGCCGAAGGTAGTCATAGTTTATCAGTCTTGCATTGTACATGCTGTTCTCTACACACACACACACACACACACACTCACACTCACACTCACTCACCCACTAACAATGGTCTCACCAGCAGTTGCATTCTACTGGAGCCTGTTCCCTTTTGCAACTTGCGCTGCGGAGGCAGCAGTCTTCCCTGTCCACTCTTGTTGCTCAGACAGGAGCAAGAGGATCTGGAGTTGAAGCACGCCTCCACACTGAAGCAGCTGATGCGGGAGTTTAACACGCAGCTGGCCCAGAAGGAGCAGGAGCTGGATAGAACTGTCCAGGAGACCATCGGTGAGCACAGCGTTAACCTCCAGGGACACCACCCTCGGGGTCCACGGTTGAAGCGTAGTCTCTTTTCCATTGTGGTTGGTGCTCTATGTCATTAAGCTGCAGAAAATGGTCCTTGTCCAGAAAGTGCGCTTGTTCTGTGGAAAGTCCTGTCAGCCACCTCACCTGTCACTCACTGCCCTAGGCGAGACGCAGCATCTCCCCGCACCTGTCCTGCTGCATCTCGTCAGCATTGATTTGAAATGAGGAATCCCTACTGCCATTGGCACGTAGTCACAAACATGCTTTCTCACTTATGTCCCTTGTCCTTTATTAGATAAGGCCCAGGAGGTGGAAGCTGAACTTCTGCAAAGCCACCAAGAAGAGACACAGCAGCTGCATAGAAAGATCGCGGAAAAAGAGGACGACCTGAAAAGGACAGCCAGGCGATACGAGGAGATCCTTGATGTACTTGTTCACCTTGTCTTTTGAAGTATAGCAGTGTTTAGAGCAGTGCTGAATATTCTGGCTTCTCACATGTAGAGTCAGTCGTCTTTGAGGGAAACTGAAGTGAGCCTTGTGCTTGGGTTAAGTCTAGGAACTGGAGCAGCCCGTGTCTGAGGAGGTCAGCCGAGCCTGGTCTCCCCAGGACAGCAGCCCGTGTCTGAGGAGGTCAGCCGAGCCTGGTCTCCCCAGGACAGCAGCCCGTGTCTGAGGAGGTCAGCCGAGCCTGGTCTCTCCAGGACAGCAGCCCATGTCTGGTCTCCCCAGGACAGCAGCCTGTGTCTGAGGAGGTCAGCTGAGCCTGATCTCCCTAGGACAGCAGCCTGTGTCTGAGGAGGTCAGCTGAGCCTGATCTCCCCAGGACAGCAGCCTGTGTCTGAGGAGGTCGGCCGAGCCTGGTCTCCCCAGGACAGCAGCCTGTGTCTGAGGAGGTCGGCTGAGCCTGATCTCCCCAGGACAGCAGCCTGTGTCTGAGGAGGTCGGCCGAGCCTGGTCTCCCCAGGACAGCAGCTAACCTCCCTCCTCTCTGCTCACTTCAGAGCTCGATGCTCCAGGGCGGACTGTGTGGGAAAGGCAGTTTATCAGCTAAGTGTCTTGTGTTGAGTAGATGCTGTTTCAGAGTACGTATTGTAGTGGCATTGCAGTAGCAGAAACCACAAACGAGACTCAGAACTTAGACCCCAAGGATGTTTTCAGATACAACGCTGTCACTTACTCTCCATTGGCGTATTACTTAAGACCTTACTGCCTCACAGGCCAGGAGACACTTGCTGTTCCAGAAGAGCCAGACTGGAGCTGCATCAGCACTGTGTGTGAGCTAGGGATGGATAGTATCAATCCCTGTTCTAAATGTGGACGAACTGACTGAAGTTTCAGGATATGGAATGCCATCTTCGTGCAGTGTGTAAACCTTAAATCTCATTAGGAAAATTTAAATAACTGCACATTTTCTTATGCTTTCAGGGTATATTTGTGCTGAGTTTTTAAAAATACAGCCAGAGGGCTGGAGATGCTCAGTGGTTAGCGCTCTGCCTGCTCCTGCTGAGCGGCCAGGTTCAGTCCCCAGCACCTGCGCGGTGGCTCACTGCTAACTGAGCTCCAGTTCCAGAGCGTCTGTGTTCTCTTCTGTGCTCTGTGGCGGCACACATGCATCTACACGTAAATCCATGAGCATTTGCATGCACATGATGCATCTAGTCTCATGTATGCACATAGATAATAAAGGCATTTTTAAGAGACCCATTGAGGTGTTGGTGCCTATGATTGTGTCACTTCAGGAGCTGGGTTAGGAGGATCAGGAGTTCAAGGCCAGCCTGGGTATGTAAGACTTTGTCTCAATATAAAGAAATACAGTCACTTTTTGACTCCTAAGGAGTGTTTTATGGTCCAGTGTACCTAGCACACCTGATGTGCATAGTGTAGTTCTGTCTTCTGATGTTTGGTACTGTGCTTCTGTTTTCTTTTGGTTTTATACAGAAGGGAAGGCAACCTTAGTAGAGTTAAATAATTTTCTTAACACTATTGAGTTCTAGAATATAAATTCACCATTACCTTCACATATTTCATAAATAATTTCCAAGAAAGGAACTTTAAGAAGCTAACAGCTATTTTTTTTGGTGCAAGAAAATTCAAGGCTGGCAGCTTCGGGGAAGGAAGTGGCTCTTTTCCTTGAGTCTTCCTCTGTATCTGGGTACATGGCGCTAAGGGAGTAGACTGCTCCCGGCTGTGACGGCCCTCTGTGGGTCTAGGCTGAGGTGTAGGAGGAGAGGTAACTAGGACTCTCGAAGCTGTGTGAAGGGAGCTGAGAGCCCTCCAGGCTGAGCTGTGGGACAGCAGTGCGGGCGGGCCGACTGAGGTGACTGCAGGCCCCGTGCTGAGCCTACACGGAGTAACTGCACGTGCTCTAGTGCCTGCACTGTTAGAACGGGCAGCTTTAATTTAATAGTGTGTGTCCACTGGCTTAGCAGAGTCAAATGACAGTGCCTGCACCTTAGCCAGCATGCTGGGTGCAGTCGGGGTTCGGGACTCAGCGCGAAGCTGCTCTGTCCTCCTCCCTTCCCCTCCAACCCCGAGTACTGCGCTCTTCCATCCTTATGGGAGCTCTCTGATGTTGAATACAAATGTAAGCACATAATGTTGCAGGTCCCCTCCTGCTCTCAGATGTTTCTTTTAGTTGTTGGTTTGGTTTTTGAGACATGGTCCCATGTGGCTCATGCTGACCTTGATCTTACCCGCGTAGCTGAAAATGACTTTGAACTCTTGGTCACCAGCGTCCACCTCCCATTCCAGGGTTGCTGGCCACCCTTCAGATATCATTCCTACTTCCTACATATGAAGAATGGAAACTTGGTTTTTGCCTCAGATGTCTTTAGGTCCCTCACACACAGGTGCATTCCTGTAGTTAGGGTGTGTCCCCGGCACAGTGCCGGCATGTGCTGTACTCTGAGACTTTGTCCCTGAGTCACGGCTCGTGTTCCTCCTCTCTGGATGGTACTGTTGCTGCCAGCGAGCGCTGCCCTCTCATCGTCCAGTCTGCTGTGGGAGCTGGTCCCTATCGCCTCGCTGCTGAGCTTCCTCCCTGTCGGTGTCCTCAGCTGTCTAATGACAGCGATGGTGCCCTGCCAGGCTGCACTCTGCCTGAGGTCTGTGCCCTAACTCGGCTGGAGCGGGTTCCTCACTGGCGTGACCTTTGTGCTCCCGGTCTTCATTTGCACTGCTGCCTGTGCAGCCTGAGTGGCCGTGCTGGGTGGAAGGAGAATGGTCCCTATAGGCTCCCGTATTTGAATGTCTACTCTAGTTGCTGGATGTTTAAGTAGGGTTAGTAGGGGGTGTGGCTTTATCAGAGAGGGTGTGTCATGCCAGATCCAGTCCTAGGTCTCTGCCTGTTGCCTTCAGATCAGGCTGTGGTTCTCAGCTACTGCTCCAGGGCCACACATGTTGCCATGCTCCCACCTTGATGAAGACAGACTAACCCTCTGAGACTGTAAGCAAGTCCCAAGTAGATGTCTGTAAGAGTTGCCATGGTCACAGCGTCACCATGCCACACAGCCAGTCACAGCAATGGACAGTAAGCAGCTAAGGCAGTGGCGTCTTCCTCAGTCGCTCTCCGTCTTGCTTCCTGTGGCTCAGTCACTTACTGAACCTGGAACTCCCATGGGGGACTGACCCCAGCATCTCCCCACCAGTACTTGGGGTGTAGACCTGTACCACCAAACCTGGCTTCTTACTGGGGTGGGCGGAGACAGAGCCTGTGAGTCACAACTGTGGAGCAGGCACTTTATCTCTGTGCTGCGTCTTTAAAAAGTTTTCAGTTTAAGTTTTTATTTAGAAAAACTTGAATCAAATGTACACATTTGGGTCTTTGAGAATTGTGTATAGTGAGAACCACTTTCATTCTTGTTTGTTGTTTTTAAGGAACAAAACCAAAAATGAAAAGTTCTCCGCTTGTCTCTCTCTTCCTTCCTTCCTTCCTTCCTTCCTTACTTCCTTCCTTCCTTCCTTCCTTTCTTCCTCCTTTTCTTTTTTCTATTTTCATGAAATAGGGATTTGACAGGACCTGGCGGTACCTTGTTGGCAGCTACCTACCACTGAGTTGTCCTCTGGGTCCAGAGCTATCTCTTAAGTTCCAGACAATTCATTGGAATTTTTCTCTAACTCTTAGAAGGCTTGTCTTAGCTTATTTGGTAGTCTGCAACTATCAAAGGAAGTGTCAGACATAGCTGAATGCTGGAATATGCCTGAACAAGGAGCTATGGAGTCCGGGTAGCCACAGGGAGTGCAGGTGGACTCAAAACAGCCAAGACTGTGGACAGTAATATCTCAGCTGCAGGGTGATGGTATTGCCCGTGGGGCTAGGTCGATGCGTCTTGCCAAGGAGACATCTGACATCCGGCACACAGACTGGGCTCCACTGCTTTGTTTCCCGTAATGTCAGAAACCTTCATGAGAAGAATCAGACTTTTCAGGTGTTCTCTGCTCATCACACTGTGCCTGGCCATCTGCTTGTCTTTGAGAAGGGTGTTTCCCATGGGCCTGAGAGTCAGTTCCTGTTCAGAGACACCTAGTGGTGGTGGGTTTTCTGGTAGCTCACTCAGCGCACTCCTTCCTCTTCCTTCCTTGTCAGATCAGTATCCTGGCTCTGTCTGTTAGCACATGATGTCTGACTGAGGCAAGATGTGAGCGCCCTCAGAACACAACAGGTGTGTGTCAGACTTCTAAGCAGGACCGTGGGGATCTAAGTCTTTTCTAGTTCAGCCTTGTCTATTTTTTGTTTTGCAATGTTTTGGGAACATGAAATTACATTGGTCATCCACGTGTCAAACAGACTAGTTGTATTATGTTACTTGAGAACTGGAGGCGTGATGCGAGGACAGATAGGTATGAAATGCTGGGTTAGTAGACAAGTTTCAAAGACCAACTCTTGAGTTACGCAGCTCATCCAGAGTTAGTGAAGAAAATGAAACCAGATCTTCCCACAGCTTCTTGGGATCAGTCACTTGCCAGCTGGATGTGAAAATACTACTTTATCTCCTGAATATCTTTAGGAGCTCCACTATAGAAAGCACCCAAACCTTAAACCCTAGGATCTGTCACAGTAAGACCTAATAATGCCATGGGGGGGGGGGTGGAAGCAGCTGATGACCTTGACTGATCTGGACAGAGGGCGTGTGTGGGAGCCATGCCATTCCAAGAAGACCGAGCAGCACTGATCCAGACTGAGACTGGGTCAGGAAGGGACAGAGGAGAGTAGTGACAGGAGCTCTGTGTCTCACAGACGTGTGACTGTTGTGCACTGTTGTGCACCGCTCCCTCTCTGTGTGCTTTTTAACATTGTTGCCACATTGCTGTTTTCATCCTAAAGGCCCGTGAAGAAGAAATGACTGCGAAAGTAACGGACCTGCAGACCCAGCTGGAGGAGCTCCAGAAGAAATACCAGCTCAGGCTGGAGCAGGAGGAGAGCGCCAAGGACAGTGTGAGCGGACTTTGAGTTTCTTCTCGTGGGTCTGGGAAGTGTGGCCATTTCCACGGCTTGGTTCATCCGTGGCCACACATTCAGCTCATTTAATCCAAGGGCCTTTTTCAGTCAGTGCAACCAAAACCAAATGTTCAGATCTTGTGTTAAGTGCTGTAGTGCAATCTAAATCCAGGTTCTGTATTCAAAGCTAAACTTTGCTGTTTCCTAGTACTTCCTGGCCTTTGCACAGACAGTAGAGCAGCAGACTGTGGCTCCACCATGAGAAGATTTACAGGCCACCAGTCACTGAGGGCTGCAGTCTCCTCACAGCCCAGGGCAGGGTGACACCTCTGTAAAAGGCCTCTCTGAGCAGCACTCCCCACTAGCAAGCGAGTGCAAAGGACCCTTCTCCTGTGAACGGGCAAGCGCTGGCTGGCTGGTTAGCATGTGGCTGTGGCTGAGGACGCACCTCTGCTATTACGTGCTGCTTCTGTGGAAACATGCATCTGAGTACTTCCCGAGCTTGAGAGTATCGTTGTGTCCTCACTACCAGAGTGTCGATGCATTGTGAGGCCCACACAGGTGCTCTGAGTTCTCACCCTTGCCTTAGAAAAAGGAAGAGACTCTCCATGAGCAGAGTTGTCCTGGAGTCGTTCCGTTCCCCTTGAGCATGCGCCAGTGCTTCTCAGTGTTCTGATTTTGTCTTTCCTTGAGATGGTGGGTCCTGCCTGCCATGTGTCCCAGGCTTGAGCCTTGAGCTCAGTCAGCTTCTGCTCAAGCTGCCTTCCCAGCTCAGCCTTCCAAAGAGCTGGCATCGAGCTGATGCAGTATTCCTTCTAGGTTCCCACGTACCTGTGCTGAGTTCTATGACTTTGAGCTTCAGAGATTGTGCTCAGAAATGTCTTAAAGGACTTTGAAAGATGGCACATGTGTACTCACAAAGTTAAGTGCAAGATGGACAAACATACTGTGTCAGTAATTGTGAAGGACAGAGATCACTGCTTGTGCTGGCCATCTGTCTCCCTTTCTGACGTGACTGCTACTCTGAGAGCTGTGGCAGCCTTCCAGGCCTTTCCTCTGGGTTCCTGTATGTGTGCATGTGGATAGTTTAGATAACGAGAATAGACCAGGTTAGGAACAATGATTTGAAGTTGCTTTAGTTAAGCCCTGCCGGTCTCTGAAGGTGGTGAAACTGGCTTCTCACTTTCTCGTCCTTTGTGGTGCTATGTCCTATTGTTTTCTCTACCCGTGGCTTTTATTGTTTATATTCTTTTTTTTTTTTCATCTGCAGGTAACAGTTATGGAGCTACAGGTAAGATTAGTTTTTCTTACTGAAGCTAGTACATTTTAGGAACAGCCTCCCCACCCCAGCCCTCTCCATTTTAACACGTTAAAATGTAGATACTGTTTCTACAAAGGAACTTTTTTGCAAGCAGTACAGAAACAGGTCCAGGCATTGAGGGGAAACACTCATTTCCATCTGGCGCCTGTTCTTCCAGACACAGCTGGCCCAGAAGACCACTCTGATCAGCGACTCCAAATTGAAGGAGCAGGAGTTGAGAGAACAGGTAGGGGCGAGCATGGCTGCTGCTGCTGTGTACTTAGAAACAGCTGGGGTGGCGGTGACTGCATAGCTGCGGTGAGGTTTGATGTCCGAACTCAGGCGTGCGCGAGGCCGCCCTGACCTCTGTGATTGCATATATTTATACGGGAACATTAGGGTTTGTTTTTTAAGGTTTAGTTATTCCATTTGTATAGGTATTTTGCCTGCACGCACATGTTTGTACACAGTGTGCATGCCTGTTGCCATGGATCCCTTGAAACAAGTTACAGGTGTGGGTTGCCATGTGGGTGGGCACTAGGAATCCTAGAGAACTCAGGTCCTCTAGGGGAGCAGCCAGTGCTCCGGATCCCTGAGCCATTTCTCCAGGCCCAAACTAGAACATTTGTATTCTACCGCTTCTAGTGTTTACTATTTTGAATGATGCTTTGTGTTTATATCATTGTAGCAATTTATATTCTTCAAAACGGTCACAGCACAGTTATGCTGTGACATTATTCATTTTTATTGTGATAAAGTTCACGTAACATAAATTCATCGTTTTCATCATTTTACACTTCTATTTGAATCTCTTCCGGCTCTATACTATTTAACTGCCATTCCGGGTTGCCATCTCCCTTAGGCTCTGACAGCCACTCCCCTGTGTTCTGTTTCTGTGGATTTGCATGCTGCAGGCATTTCACTTAATGGAACTATACACTGCACAACCTGCGATGTTAGCTTCAGTAGTGAAACAGCTTGTGGTCTCCATCCATGTTGTCTGTCCTTCCCTGTGCGGCCCTGGCTGAGACAGGCTCCCTGCTGCCTCATACTCAACTCCTTCTGTGAGCAGTATCTGAATCCTAGCCCATGTAATATAGCCCCTCACCAGTTTATACACATTTGGGTTCTCTCCACCTTTGTCTATAGCAAGTAGTGCTGTTAGGAGCATTTGTGTACCATTTTTGTTTTGTCTTTTGAGCCAGGGTTTCTCTGTGCCAGTCTGGCAGTCCTAAGCCTTACCCTGCAAACCAGGCTGGCACAGAGATCCTCCTGCCTGAGTGCTGGGATTGAAGGAGTATGCCACAGTGCCTGACTTTGTGTGTCTCTCTCTCTTTTTTTTTTTTAAGATTTATTTATTTTATGTATATGATACACTGTAGCTGTCTTCAGACACACCTGAAGAGGGCATCAGATCCCGTTACAGATGGTAGTGAGCCACCATGTGGTTGCTGGGAATTGAACTCAGGACCTCTGGAAGAGCAGTCAGTGCTCTTAACCGCTGAGCCATCTCTCCAGCCTGTGTGTCTTTTTTTGTTTGGGCACTTGATGTTCTTTTAGGTAGATGTATAAGAAGGAGTACAGTGGCTTTCTGTATTAAAACTTCTTGACAAATGGCCACGATGTTTTTCATAGCAACTGCTCCATGCTGAATCACATTACTGGTTTATAAGGACTACATTTTTTTACGTGCGTATCAACAAGGTTTTGATTATAGCCATCCAGTGAGGTGGGATGCATCATCTCATTGTGGTGTTAGTTTACGTTGTCTCTAGTGATTAGTGACAGTAACCACCTTTTCATCAGCTTGTCGGCCCTTTGTAGCTCCTCTTTGGAGTGCTGTAGTATTTATTGATTGTTTTTGGATTTCTGTTTTCTTTTTGTTGTTGAGATGTAAGAACTTATATATGGATACACATTCCTTATTAGATATGTAATTTGTAAATATTTCCTCACATTTTACAAATTGTCTTTTCACATTTTTGATACACAAAAATTTTTGATTTTAATAAAATTCAATTTATGTAGTTTCTTCTTTCATTAAATATGCTTTTAGTTTCTATGAAAGGAACTGTTCCTTTTAATTTTATCTATATATATTATTCCTTTAGCAGTAGGAAGAATGCAGTGGCTATAGCTTTCTTTTCATTACTTGTGATTTTAATATTAATTTTATGGCATGGTTTGAATATTATTTTTAGGTCCATAATTTAGAAGACCGTTTGAAGAGATATGAAAAGAATGTATGTGCGGCGACTGTGGGGACACCTTACAAAGGTGAGCTGACCTCTGCCGTGCGCCATGTGTGCACACCTCTGACTGGCTGGCTTATGCATGACTTTCCTTTTGTCTTTGCTAATTCATACTCTTTTTTTGTATTATGTATCTTTTTTTAGTAGTTGACAAGTACAGATTATATATGCTTCCTGCACCGTGATGCTTTTGCAATCCATACTCACTATGCAATGCACAAGTTGAGCTCAGTGGTCCATATTACTGTGAGTCTTAGTTACTGTTCTCCTGTGAAGAGACAACTGGGCTTGCTTCCAGTTTCACATGATGATCATGTCTGGGAGCGTGGGAACGAACAGGCAGGCATAGGTAGTAATGGGGAAGTAGCTGAGAACTTAGATCCAGTCCACAGACAGCAGGCAGAGAGAGACACTGGGCTTGCTGTGGTTTTTGAAATTTCAAAGCCCACTCCATGGTGTCACACCACCTCCAACGAGGCCACACCTCCTACTTCTTCCCAAAACAAGTTCTAGACCTGGGGACCAAATGCTCAATTACGTGAATTTGTGTGTTCCGTTCTCTTCCGACCAAGCGCATGGTGGGAATGCTTTAAACCCAGTCCAGTCTGCTTTCAGTAATGTCACACATCGCTGTCCCCAGTGTAACAGCCATCTGTCTTGAAGGGATTTCTACTATGATGCCGAAATCTGCCTCCTTTGAACAGTGAGCACCTCCACTCCACCCGCCCTCCCAGCCCATGGCAACTTCATCTCATCCTGTCCTTCCCCGGCCTGTGTAGGTCTCCTGTGGGAGAGGCCCAGTCCTGTCCTTCCCCGGCCTGTGTAGGTCTCCTGTGGGAGAGGCCCAATCCTGTCCTTCCCGGCCTGTGTAGGTCCCCTGTGGGAGAGGCCCAATCCTGTCCTTCCCCGGCCTGTGTAGGTCTCCTGTGGGAGAGGCCCAGTCCTGTCCTTCCCCGGCCTGTGTAGGTTCCCTGTGGGAGAGGCCCAGTCCTGTCCTTCCCCGGCCTGTGTAGGTCTCCTGTGGGAGAGGCCCAGTCCTGTCCTTCCCCGGCCTGTGTAGGTCTCCTGTGGGAGAGGCCCAGTCCTGTCCTTCCCCGGCCTGTGTAGGTCTCCTGTGGGAGAGGCCCAGTCCTGTCCTTCCCCGGCCTGTGTAGGTCTCCTGTGGGAGAGGCCCAGTCCTGTCCTTCCCCGGCCTGTGTAGGTCTCCTGTGGGAGAGGCCCAGTCCTGTCCTTCCCCGGCCTGTGTAGGTCTCCTGTGGGAGAGGCCCAGTCCTGTCCTTCCCCGGCCTGTGTAGGTCTCCTGTGGGAGAGGCCCAGTCCTGTCCTTCCCCGGCCTGTGTAGGTCTCCTGTGGGAGAGGCCCAGTCCTGTCCTTCCCCGGCCTGTGTAGGTCTCCTGTGGGAGAGGCCCAGTCCTGTCCTTCCCCGGCCTGTGTAGGTCTCCTGTGGGAGAGGCCCAGTCCTGTCCTTCCCCGGCCTGTGTAGGTCTCCTGTGGGAGAGGCCCAGTCCTGTCCTTCCCCGGCCTGTGTAGGTCTCCTGTGGGAGAGGCCCAGTCCTGTCCTTCCCCGGCCTGTGTAGGTCTCCTGTGGGAGAGGCCCAATCCTGTCCTTCCCCGGCCTGTGTAGGTCTCCTGTGGGAGAGGCCCAGTCCTGTCCTTCCCCGGCCTGTGTAGGTCTCCTGTGGGAGAGGCCCAATGGCACTTGTCATTCCAGGTCTGGCGTGCTCTGTCATGTCGTGTCTTTAGCCTTGTGTCTCAGGTACATTATACTAAGCTCCAGTCCACACTGTTTTCACACATTGCATATATTAGCACATTTAAATGATGAAAGGAGTCTAAGAAATCTGATGGGCTGTGCACACATCTCTCCTCCATGCTGCTGCCTTAAGGAGTGGCATTCAAATGCCCACCCTCCTGTAGTAACATCTGAATACTTACCCTCCTGTAGTAACATCTGAATACTCACCCTCCTGTAGTAACATCTGAATACTCACCCTCCTGTAGTAACATCTGAATACTCACCCTCCTGTAGTACCATCTGAATACTCACCCTCCTGTAGTACCATCTGAATACTCACCCTCCTGTAGTAACATCTGAATACTCACCCTCCTGTAGTAACATCTGAATACTCACCCTCCTGTAGTAACATCTGAATACTCACCCTCCTGTAGTAACATCTGAATACTCACCCTCCTGTAGTAACATCTGAATACTCACCCTCCTGTAGTAACATCTGAATACTCACCCACCTGTAGTAACATCTGAATACTCACCCTCCTGTAGTAACATCTGAATACTCACCCTCCTGTAGTAACATCTGAATAGTCACCCTCCTGTAGTAACATCTGAATACTCATCCTCCTGTAGTAACATCTGAATACTCACCCTCCTGTAGTAACATCTGAATATTCACCCTCCTGTAGTAACATCTGAATACTCACCTCCTGTAGTAACATCTGAATACTCACCCTCCTGTAGTAACATCTGAATACTCACCCTCCTGTAGTAACATCTGAATACTCACCCTCTTGTAGTAACATTTGAATACTCACCCTCCTGTAGTAACATCTGAATACTCACCCTCCTATAGTAACATTTGAATACTCACCCTCCTGTAGTAACATCTGAATACTCACCCTCTTGTAGTAACATTTGGATACTCACCCTCTTATAGGGAGAGGTAAAGCATCACCTGTTCCCATTAAGCCCCTAGGTGTACTTGTGTAATAATAGTTAGCACCTTGATGGTGCTGGATCCCTCTGACAGTTATACTCATTCTTCTGCCATCTTATTTAACATCTGTCTATAAAGTTTCTAGCAACATTGTATTTAGATTTGCCAAATTAGGGACTTTACATCTTTTGTTTAATGTGTGAGTCATCGAGGTTGTGTATTTTATTCCATTAGTCTGGTACATGCTCGTACATATTTTCCATAGTATACAACATGTGAAATAGTATAGTAAGTACACCTAGATGTTTCTGTATTTATTCCATAATGTCTGACCCTGGGCACCCCAGTGGCCTCTCTACTGCTGTGTATCGTGGCTTAGCTGATCTACATTTGATATACCAGCATTTTAATTTTGTTCCTAATCTTAGAAGTAGGTCGAGCACCACTAGGGAATATTATGTGTCCCTCATTAGTTTAGCAGCATGCCCTTCTTCCTCGGTGGCGTGCCTTACGTTTTCCATGTCCTCTAAAGCTGAATTGCCATTCTCTTTTCCATAAGTTGTTAAATACCCTGCTTATTTGCCTTACTTCATTTTTTATTAGCATATATTAATTATACAAGTTAATGAGCTTTCAGGACATTTCCATGTGTGCGTGTAATATACTTTTAGCGTATCCATTACCATTACTCCTTTTTCTTATCTCCTGTTTCTGTTTCCTCCCTTCATGAGTACTTAATAATCTACTTGCGCTCTCAAGTAGCTGGGATTTCTGGCTGTGCCACTGGGCCCAGTTCACGTAAAAGTCTTTGAAAAATCACTGTGACACTGATACTTTACACACTTCAGCTTTCTTATTTGTGTTTCAAAGCATTTTTGAAACTTTGATTGAAACTAAGTACTTTAATATTGGCATGCTTAAAAAGACACTAAAAATGTCTTAAATCCTTGAAAACCTGAAATGGTCATGTTCATCACTGGAGTATCTGAGGTCATCCCTGTACTATTTAGTGAGAAAGACCAACGTTAAGGAGCTTGTATGCTGGTCGTGTGCTTTTGTAGGAGAAGGATGCATATGGGAAACTAATTTTACAGCAGTTCTAATTTTTGCTTCTGCTGTAGCAGTTGGGCTGTTGATAGTTTGAGCTTGTGCACAGCACAGCGCAGCTGATGGGACCCACACCTCTTTCTGCCCTTGTTTCCTGATGTGTCTGGATACTGAGTGATTAGTTATTTGGGTTTCCTTTTGTAATTTGATTTTGTCTTTTTTGACAGGTGGCAATTTGTACCACACTGAGGTCTCACTCTTTGGAGAACCTACTGAATTTGAATATTTGCGGAAAGTGCTGTTCGAATATATGATGGGTCGGGAGACCAAGGTATAGATCCTGCCTCGTGACTTTTTACAAGACTCCCTTTAACACACACACTGATAGTGTGTGTACCAGGAGATCGTATGAGCAGACAGTGTTCACAACAATGAACTGTGCATGCGTGAGTGTGTGTGTGTGTGTGTGATTTCAGATCTTAAAAGTAGGAGAAGCAGTTGTATTTTAAGGAGGCTTTAGGACCCTATGAATCACCACTCTATCTCCATGACAGTGGCTGCTAAGGAACATCCAGAGATAATTTAATCTGTTACAAGTCATTCTACATATGCTGGTTATTGATCATGTTTAAATTACCACGCTATGCAAGTAGGAGCTGTGAGTCAATTTGTTCTCTAGAACATAGCTCCTACATAAGGCTCTTGGTACAGAGCTGTGCCTTACTCATATGTCTTCTATGGTTTGATTTGTTGTTTATATTAAACCTTAAATTAGATATTTGCCAAATATATCTTGAATGGAATTGAATGTAGTTAGGAAATTTCATGAACTTTTTATCAGTAAAAGTTTTCACTGCAGTCAGTTTCTGCTCTTGACACTTGTAGACTCCTCATGGGATTTACATTGTCTGTATCATAACTGTGAATGGGATAATGACCTTTCTGTGAGTTATAGAGATGCTAGTCCAGTTCAGACAGTGATTTGGAAAATATAAAACCAAAGAGAGCAAGGGCATAGATCAATACCTAAAGATTACAGCTTTGTAGGAAACGCAGAGAAGCATCAGGAGCCAGAGGTCATGTGAGTTCTCAGTGTATATCTTAGTCTATATAGAAAGTAAGTTTTATTTACATCAAACAAGTTTAGGGAGGTGTTCCCCCGTCCCCTTTGTTTTGGACTTTTGAGGCAACATTTTGCTGTGCAATGACCTGCTTTGCCTCCTAGGAGCTGGGATTATAGGCATATGCACCATCTGGCCATCAGACCCTCTCCAGTAAAAACCATGTTAAAGTAATACCATCTTGAGCATGTGTCACAGAGAGGGGTATGTTAGTTCATTGTGGTCCAGTACCTTTTCTTGGTTCATCCTTTCTCATAAAGGAAAGGTGCTGAGTGAGTCTTCTCTCATACTGCCTTCTCACGGGAGCTAAAGCAGCAGCCTGGGTTCGCAGCTAGTGGATGGGTAGCATTGTGAATATGAACCAGGTACAAGATGGCTGAGCTTGGGTAGCATTGTGAATATGAACCAGGTACAAGATGGCTGAGCTTGGAGGCTCCTCGCAGCACTGTAGCACTTTAGACTCTAATGTTGTGGTTCAGGTGTTGTGGCTAGCAGAGTGTGTCCTTCCTGAGTCTTGACATGCTAGCTGCTGCCTAGTGCCCCTAGAAAGTATAGTGCTTGGGAAATGTGGTTCCAAGTTTGAGCCTCTGGAAGAGACGCAGCCCAAGCAAATGTAACCTTGTTCTTTGTGAGCCTTCCTTCATTTACTTCAGGTCACAGCTTGGAAGGCCATTACCTCAGTGACACAGCTCTTCATCCGCCTCTGTCCGCCTTTGTTGTGACTGTCCGGCTAAGGATGAACAGCCTATGAGTCTTCATCACATCTCACATGTAAACATTGAAACTGATGCTTAATCTACTGTCATTCATTGCTATATGGACTGTCACGGTAGATAGTGATGTAGAAGCCAATAAAACCATTGCTACCTCTGAAATTGAACACTTACTTCCTGGTACTTAGTTAAGCAGGCTGTGGAGCAGAGTGCAGGGTAAGGACTTAAGCTCGCCTGTGGAGGGTCAAGGCAGACTGGGCTCTAGGCCAGGGGAGAAGTAGATCAGGCAGCACTTGTGCAGGATGGGCAGCAGCCCAGAGTGAAGGCCCAGGACAACCATGTGTGAGTTCCCTGAGTCCCATGTAGTCTGGTCCAGCTGAACTCTATCTGTGAGGTACAAGTGTTCCCAGCTAGGACCAGACAGTCTTGAAGGTTATAGGATCTGAAGTACTTCCAGAATTTTACCTGTGTGTATGTATCACAGAGAAGATAGTTCTGAAACATCCAACAAGAATAGAGCTGGCTTTAGGTGCATCTGTTGTGGTTTGCTCTAACAAAGAACTCGGAAGTGGCAAGCAGCCTGCGGCGGACTTGGCGATGTGCTGCCCGCCTGCATCCGCAGTCTCCTTGTGCCATCCCACCTGCTTCTCTTCACCTGCTTTGCTGCTGCATCCTTTACGAGGCAGGTCCGTGCTGCGTGCTGCGCACATGCACCTGGAGCGCTGGAGCACTACTCCAGCCCTGCTCTCCTCCTCTTCACGGACTTTGGTCCTCTACTCTCATTGACACTGAATCCAGTCTGCCGTCCCTTTTGCTCCATAAGCCTCATTAAAGAGGTGTCCCTTTAAGGAGACACCAGCTGAAGAGCCTGCTTTTAAGTCAGACGGCCCATTTGAACTTCGCCTTCCTACTCAACTAGGGCCTGAGGCTGTGCTTTGGAGAGTAGACAGTGATTTCTTTCCACGGTGCAGCCAGCGCCCAGGCTTCTGGCAAGCTGGAGGCCTTACTGGTTGTCAGCTGTGGATTCTGGGTCGCTGACAAACTTAGGGATGAATTTTCCATTTAGTGCTGGCTACAAGTGGCCAGACACAGCTAGTCACAGTTCATGGTTGTGCCTTTATAAACATGTTTGAACATGCATGTGTGGTTTCAGAATGAAAGCTTTGATATCTATGATACTGAAATTAAGGAAATGTTCCATATAACTGAACCTTTGAATTTTAGATTTTTGATATCTGGAGGGAAGGGGAATCTTAATAGTAATGCATAGGAAGTCCTCTCTATGTAAAAAGAAAATATTGAAATAGTTTCTACTTATTTCTTTTTGCCAGTTCATGCCACATATACCTGATCTCTATACTCAAGTTTAACACACTAGCTTGTGTTCTGTCTAGTTAATATAATTTAAGTGAGGTATTGCCAATGCCTTTGGGATCCTCCAAGAATGTAGTTTTAAATGGCATTTTAAAAATATTTTTTAAGCCATTAAAATGGCAAAGCCAAAGACAAGAATCTGAAACTAAAGTCATTGTGTGTGGGGTTCACAGTCGAACACAGCCTCGCTTGCGCCGGGTGAGCTGCTGTTAGGAATATGCACTGTCCTGCCTTGTCTCCACAGGTGATGGGGTTTAAAATGTTAGTTCCTTCCCTTTTTGTTAATAATTATTTTTTTCTAGTGATATGAATATAGTCCCGAAATTTTGGGTTGATGATATTGTGTTGATTTTTTTCCTACAACTTTTCCCAGAACCCCACTGCTGCCACCAAACACACAGGCCTCCACACATGTAGCCATGAGCACTGGTCCTTCTTCTGGGGTGCTCCACCATGCACTGTAGGGGTCCCCAGGAGAGAGTACCACCTGACTGAGATGTAAGCACGGACCTCACTGTTATGCACATTTCATAAATGGCATCTTCTCTCCTCTCTGTCTTCCTAACAACATCTCGTCTTGATACACAATAGGGAGTTTTCAACCTTTGAGGAGAACTTTCCAGGAGCTTTTGGGGTGACAGTCTGACTTACGGTATATTTATTCTGATCTGCACAGTTTATGATCTTGTTTTGCAAACTCCCATGTGTAATGTTTTGATTCATCATGTGTCCTCCCAAACAAAGCATCTGTGTTCCTTTAATATGTAATTTCTATTAGACTGACATGCTGCATGTCTTGAAAAGTAACTACAGAGCATGTTCATGTTCATGCAGTAGCCCATGTCTATGAGACATATGATGTGATTTAGTTAGCGCCTCTAATCCCGGTTACTTAGAGTGTCTATTTTGGCAATGCATCTATCCTATAGGTTACCACAAATATAAGGCCCTTTCAGATGAATTTGTGATGAAGTTTCATCTTAATGAGACAAAAGATCAACAGCTAGATCTTTATACAGCTTCATGCTATTGGAAATACATTATCTGAAGTAATTCAAAGGTAGACCTTGTAAGGAGCCCTCTTAAATCGAGAGGCTAGTGCTGGTCTTTACTGCCTTGACTGACAGCTTCACATCATACTTCTTTGTTCGTGGCTTCCATTGAGAGCACTAAGGAATCCTCCAGAACATGTCAGAACGCTGTGAGACTTGTTTGCCTTGTCCTCTGCCAGTGATCTCTTTCCTGTTGCTTCTAGACCATGGCCAAAGTTATAACCACTGTCCTGAAATTCCCTGATGATCAGGCTCAGAAAATTTTGGAAAGAGAAGATGCTCGTCTGATGGTAAGTTCCAGAAGTCAGCTGTAGGGAGGCAGTTTTACAGTTTATATTCTGCCTCATTTGCAGAGCCTTTCTCTTTGTTTGTAAAAGAAATTGAAAGTTTTTGAATGTCTTTTGTACCACAACTAAGCAGTGGCAGTGGATAGGCATTAAGAAAGTTAAGTCCCATGAGGATTTGATGGGAACTCTCAAGGGAAGGAGTTGTTAGTAGTGTGGACAGTTCATGCCACACTTGTGGGGCAGGGTTCCCAGAGCTCGAGTGAGTAAAGCAGCAGTCACCCTAGGAAGGGAGGAAGTGGGTGCTGGTTTGAGTTGACCCTCCTTTGCCCTGAGGCTGACCTGCACAGGCTTTAACCAAAGCTCCTAGTCATGACCGTTTGCTTGCTGAATAAATTCAGTCTGCAGCCGTCTGCTCCTGTACTTGTTACAGAGAATGTAGGAAATTTGAAGCTATGAAGAACAGAGATGGAGAACATGGAAGTTTTACTTTTAGGGATAAATGGTAACTTGCATTTAATCATATGTGAATGACAGATGGGTCCACCAGACGTGCAGACGGTAAATAGATGTGCAGGAATGTGAAGGAATGTGTGGCATTAAGTAGAGCACAGCCAGTAAGTTGAAAATTAATCAATGGATTGATCTTTTTTATCAGTCTAAAGAGAGTCTTGATATTTGTAGTGACTCAGGATACTTTCTTGTATCTTTAAGAGAATTTCATTTATAAAGTATATTCTAATTGGCTGAAATTGAAATCAAGAGAGTCTTTTGTTATAGGGAAGCCTGTTCTTAACTTTTCCTAAAAGCGCAGTCTCATTGAAGTGCTACAGACCTCAGAACCGTAACCCACATGTCTGTCCCAGCGGCTAGGGCAGAGCGTCCTCCCCGGGCCCGGCTCGCTCGCTCACCATGCTCGGCTCTCACACTCGCCCATGGTGTCTGTTGCTCCTGTGCTTTGTGGTGCTGGAGACTGAACCCCAGGGCCTTATGTACGCTGGAGCCCTGGCTCCGTCCCCAGCCTCACGTGTAGTTTGGGTTGGTCCTTGGCCAGCCATGCTGCTTTTCTTGGTCTCACTCGTTTCCCCTATGGTAATAATTGTCAGCACTTTAAAGCCTTTTAGATGAAGGCTTCTACCCCACCATGAGGCTTATCAGGCTCTGTCGTGTAAGAAGATGCATGCCAGGTGGATTTGGAAAACAAATGATAATACGAATAATGCTTAATGAAAAACAATGCATATGTAAATATGTTTTTAATTGAGAAAGTGGTTTGGCTGGCATTGTTAATATAAGCCATGATAAATCACTTTCTAAAATGTTACAAACAATTCAGAAAAATTATTTGGAAAATCTTTCATAATCTCCAACATCAGACTGTTCGCCCCATGCCAAGATCATCCCCGTTAACAGTGTGGTGGCCAGGGTGCATGCCCGTAACCCCAGCACTGGGAGGCTGCAGCTGCTGTGGCTTACAACGTGGGGGGCTCTCAACATAAAACACTGAGGAGCTGTACTGGATTCCTCTCTCTCTATTCAGCTCCCTAAGTGGTTTTTAACCTCACAAGCATAGGCACGGGGCGTCCACACCCCTATGTCCTGTGTGCTTCTGCAGACTCTCTTGCAAAATACTAACCTTATATGCTGTGTGTATTGAAAGACATTTTTCTAGTTTGTTTCCATTTTTTTTCCTTTTTACTAACTTCATTGTGTATACACACACACACACACACACACACACACACACACACATTCAGAGGCTTGTCACACCATCCAGCTCTGGTTAACAGCCTTTGTC
Source organism: Apodemus agrarius (assembly GCA_964023405.1). NCBI lineage: Eukaryota > Metazoa > Chordata > Mammalia > Rodentia > Muridae > Apodemus > Apodemus agrarius. Next base: position 121,060,486 of record OZ030012.1, read on the forward strand.
GCATACTGCCATCTCAGAGCAAAGCATGGCGTGAGTTCCTGATGGTGGGCGGCGGCCTCCTGAGGTTAGGGTGTGGGGGTCAGTTAAGAAGTTTGCTACATCGAGTTCAACTGCATTAGAATTGCAACGGTGCATCATTCCTGCAGCTACTCTTGACAGTCTTGTTGAATTATGAGGGAATTATTCAGTGATAAAATTGACACCTTTTAGGAATGAGAATTCAATATACAGGTGTATATATGAATTTCAAATTCATTGATTTCTAAAAATTCATGGGGGTAAGCTGAAATTATGTAAATCAAATTTTAGTGTATATGGTAATGGAATTAGAACAAAAATCACTTGATAATATAAACCTCTCTAATTTACTTGGCAGTTAAATGCACCCTTAGCATGAAGTGCACCTTTCAGCATTTAAACCTTTAAATGAAAATTGAAAGTACAAATCTAGGATAGGGGAAGTATTACATATCCCTTATGCTTTGCCAGATGACCCTGAACTTGAAATGACTTAGGTACCGTCTGTAATTCTGTCCACTTTGTATGCACAGTGTAACCTCTGCACTATTTGTCTGAAAACTAACCCAATAAGCTTTTCCTCTTGGCTTTGTAGTTCTCCTCACCTCGCAGTGGCATCTTCTGATAACCGTCAGTCTGTGCTTAGTAAGCATGTGGTGAGTGGACAGCCATGTTTGTATCTTGGGTACAGAGATCACATGTATTGCATGCCATCAGCCATTTGCTGGGATTATCTTGTTCTTCTTAACGGACATGATTATGACATTGGGTTAATGCAGCTGCTTTCTGTTGATTCTGTGGAATAGATGGATATGTAGACTGACAGCCACCACGAATGGCTGCAGATTAGGATGGAGATGAAGGATGCTTGTGGATGCAAGTGAGGCCGTGCAGTGCCGGGCCGCGCTTCAGAGTCAAGTGGGGAGAGCCCGAGGGACTGCAAAGTCTAATGAGAACGCTAGGCTGAAAAAAAAGGAAACTAATAAAGTTGATTAAAAATAAACGCAGTTTTATTGCACCCCATGATCACACAGCTCACTGCAAGACAGCGTGTGTGTGCTGTGGGCGCTCCTCGGCAGCCTAGTTCAACTGAATGTGGCTGTCTCTGACGAGCATTTTATTATAGTGAAATGTAATTGTCTACAATGTTTCCCACCATTTACTGGTCCTCAACATTTGAGGATTCCCAGCCTCACACAGTAGTTGTTGTCATTAGCTTGATTTAACATTGCCTTAATCACTTGGGGTACCCGGGTAACTTAAATTTGCTGTAATTCTCACGAATCACAAATAAGCTGACTGTCAGTGGCTGACATCTGAGTGTACTCGATGGTTTCTTCCTCATGGACAAACGGGGCAGGACGAAAAGGCTGAGACGGAGCTTTGGAAGAAGCTTCGTAAAATGTTTATTTTATTTTAAAAAAGATTTACTTATTTTATGTGTCTATGTTTATCCACACGTATGTGCACCACAGAGGCAGAGAGGCATCAGACCCCTGGGACTAACAGGAGTCATGGGGTTGTGAGCTACCGTGAGGGTGTGGGGACCTGGACTCAGGTCCTCTGCAAGAGCGACCAGTGCTCTTAAGCAGCAGACCAGCTGTCCAACGCCTCTGGTTTTTTATTTTTTAATTTTGTTTTTTTTTTAATTTTTTAAAAAATGCCTGCATTGAGTCTCCTTCTGATTTTCTCACCTTATCATTTAATTTGCTTGCAAGGGTATCTAGAGCTGAGTCGTTCCTGTCTCCTTCACGGGGGCTGGCAGTGCAGAGCATGGTTTCATTAGTTTGCGCTGCCCCGCGCCGGCGGGCAGTGCTGCTCTCTTCACCCTGGGACTGGGCCCCAGCCTTTCTGTGGACTGCTCGCTTGTCATTCGACCTCTGGGTTAAAACCTAAGTTTTGCAAAAATAACTGAGTGAATGCCCATGTCCACCATCACTTTTACGTTCCTAACATTTTGTGAAAGTCTCTCCCCGTTGTCACTCTCGGTTGCTCTCCATACATCTCCCACGGTGTAACACTGGCAGTTACCTGTAAGCATCACATTTACAGCAAGCATTTGACTGCAGACATAAGCAGGTAAATGCATCTTAAATCGGGATTGCCCTACACAGTAGGGTTACAAACTCAGGAAACTCTCTAGTCAGATAATACCTAGTATTAAGTGATACTATACATAATGTTCAGTTTTCTCACCTTTCAGATGAGACCTCTCATGAATACTTAAGACATCAGGTTCCACAAAGGGCACTCACTACATTGAGTAGCATGGGTCCCTGGTCTTTTGCTTTCATAGCACTGGTTTGTGCTGCTTTGTTGAGCTGACTTTTGTTTCCTAAATGTGCTCAAGTCAAAGTCAAGGTTTCAAAATAATAATTGAAAAGGAGCAACCTTATCAGAAGGTTTTTTTCCCCATCTCTCCATTAGGTTCCCAGGGCCAGCATGATCGTTAAGCTAGCTTTGTAAATAATACTCAGAAGACCTTAACGTTTCCGTCCACTGAGTGCAGACGGGCAGTTTGTCTCTGCTACTTCAGCTTACTTGGACATTACTTCTCTAAGATCTTAAGCTACTCAGATCGGAGGCCTAGCATTTAGCAACTTAATCCAGGAAACTCTTAGGAAAAGTCTGGGTTTGTCCAGCATTTTTTTAAGTTTCAGGGAACTTCTGGTGAAGCTTAGCCTCTTACACTGCAGTGCATTTGTCTTGCTGAGAGCATTGCAGGATGTGGCGAAAGCACTCACTGCGAGAGTGGGACCACTGCTTTCCCTGTAAGCCTGTCTGAAGAGCAGCGCTTGGGAGTGCGCACCACACCGGCTGGGCCGTGGCTCTTGTCAGGCTCAGCAGCACTGTCTTCTGGGGCTGCTATCAATCCGTTTAAGTCATCCTAACTGAAGTTTTTAGAATATTCCAATAGGAATCAGTATTTGAAAGGTTTACCTTTTTTACTGTTATCCCTAGAGTATTAATTTACTTTATCTTGAAGAAACAAAGCGAGTTTCACACTTGGCTGTAGGAGCATGCTTGGTTTTCTTAGCTCACCCTGGTTTCCTTTTTCTCTCCTTTCAGTCATGGCTCCGAACCTCATCTTGAAGAAATGGAGGGAGTGAGGCTGGGCGGCCGCTGCCTGGGAAGCTGTCCACGTGTGGTGTTATTCAAGAATGGCGCTGTCATTACAGGCCGTTCATGTAGCGTGAAGACAGATGTTACCCTGGCCACAGACACGTTGCTTTTGAAGCAGACATTATTGGTGGAGAAATGGTGATAGTTTTGTTCTTTTTTTTCTTCAGTTTTTTTTTTTTTTTTTTGGAAGTTTTCTGTGGTTTGAAGGCTGTTCTGACTGGCCCTCCCTGGCTTGGCTCTCAGTGTCTCTTTCTTTTGTTCTCCCTCTGTTTAAAGAACTGTCCATCCTCCTTATTTATTTTAGGGTGATTTCTTTCTCTTCTTAATGACTTGTGCAATAAATTTTGAGGTGAAACTTAGTGAATTTTTTTCTGATAAATTAAGAGAATTGAATTGACTGTTTCACAGATTGATTTTTTGAATATTTGCTAAAGCCTAACTGTTTATGCTATGATAAGTCCCAAATGGCAGTACCTCATGTTTACCTAGCTTTTGTACTTATATTATTTTTCAGAGGAAAAAATCCTACTGTAAATTGTAAATAGTACATAATCCTACTGTCCGCAGTTCTGTGACTGCTGGCCATGCCGTCTCAGAGGATCAGAGAAATAAAGTTTATTTCCTATATAATAGTCTTCATTGTGCTTCTCTTTAAGTTGAAATCACTTCAGGATTGTTAAGCAGCCATGCTTCAGTTCGGATGGATGAGTGGAGGGGGGCTCTCAGGCCAGCTAAGCGCTGATCACTGGGACAGATGTGTGTGTGCCAGAGTTCCATGAGTGACTGAGGGGGATGGGCGCCCACCCTCCCCTGTGTTAGAGCAAGGCTTCTGCTCTGGGAGTTACTGATTGATCTTCAGCCTAATGAGAGAGAAGTTTCTGGACATGAAGCTGTGAGAACTGCTCAGAAGGGTTCACACGCTCCTCATCTCCTGGGGAACATGGTTCTCAGACTCTTAGATCTGCAAGGGGTGGAGCACCAGTTATCCCAGCCAGCCTGCTAGCTTGCTGGGACTTCCTGCACTGTGGGGGAGGGGCCCCCACACCCTACAACTGACTTGTTCCATATTCTGTAGCGAGAAGACACTCCCACCCAGGGCTTATTAAATTGGCAAAATGGTGTCCCTCTGAAGGGTTTCAGATGGTAGCTCCCGTCTTGTCTTTTATGCCTCTCCAGGGTAGCAGTTTGGCCTCAGTACTCTCCACACAACGTCTTGTAGTTTCTCCCTAACCCCTCATGCAACGCTCCCTCAACTGTGAGAGAGCGGGGTCGGTTGGCAAAGGTTCTCGTAAGGCCCAGCTAGTGAGCATCCTTGGTCCTGGAGGCAGTGCGCTTGTGTCGCAGTTCTCAAGTGAGCGCACAGGGTGTGTTTCTATAAAACTGTCTTTGTATTAGATATTTAGTGTTTGTACACACGCATAAATGTGTTGGGATGCTACCCACCTTCCCTGTCAGCTCTGCAGTCAGTTTTCCCCTTCAGCTTTTTGTGTGGTTTTGGGAATTGGCTCGGCTCAGCAGGGGGCTTTCACAGCAAGCAGCTCTACCCACTGAGCCCCTCGCCAGCTCCCAAGCAGCTCTACCCACTGAGCCCCTCACCAGCTCCCAAGCAGCTCTACCCACTGAGCCCCCTCACCAGCCCCAAGCAGCTCTACCCGCTGAGCCCCTCGCCAACTCCCAAGCAGCTCTACCCACTGAGCCCCCTCACCAGCCCCAAGCAGCTCTACCCGCTGAGCCCCTCACCAGCTCCAAGCAGCTCTACCCGCTGAGCCCCTCGCCAGCTCCCAAGCAGCTCTACCCACTGAGCCCCTCGCCAGCTCCCTAGCCTGTTTCTTGTTTAAACCCAGGCCATCATGAATGCCGGGCAAACCCTCTGCCAACTGTAGGTTTTTGTTTCCTTTGTTTTTTTATTTTCTTCCCTCTTTCGGAACCCTGTATGTGCATGCGTCCATTTGTAAGTCCGTATTGAAAGTCATTAAAACTGGTTTATCTCTCTCTCCAACTCTGCCATTTTAGTAAAAGGCCATGCCTCTGTGTAACCGTTCTCAGCTGTTAAGTGGGTTACATTTAGGACTTGCATCAAGTTCACTGCGATCAGCTGGTTGGCCACAGGATGGGAACCCTTGAAAAAACAACCCAAGCTAACCAGTCTGCTCCAGCAGCCTCTGCGGCCGAGTGAGCACACTCCAAGTCACTTTGTGCCAGCTTTGTCTGGTACCGTGCCTCTGGCACTGTAGGACTGATGCCCAGATGAGCGTCCTAAGTCTGTGTCCCCTGGCACTGTAGGACTGATGCCCAGATGAGCGTCCTAAGTCTGTGTCCCCTGGCACTGTAGGACTGATGCCCAGATGAACGTTCTAAGTCTGTGGCCTCTTGGATCTTCACCTTTCAGTGGCATCACCACAATGTGAAGGGCTGGAGTTGGCTTAAAACAAGTCCGTCTAAAGCACGCATCACGGCAGCAGTGTGAGGGCCACAGTCACAGGGGAGAGTGGAGAGTGGACCGTCTCGCCTTGAGCCACATGCTTCTGTGCAGTGTCCCCACTTTACCTGGGAATACCTTTAGTTGGGTTTTTGTTCTTTAGAAGTGTTAAAGTTTTAAAATTAGTATTTAGGTCAGCATGAGGGGGATGTGTTTGATGGGGCTGGAGAGATGGTTAGTCTGTTTACTCCAGCTCTGGACCGGGGGGGTGGGGACAGCATCTCCCTAGCCCCTGCCCTCCACAGAGCGTATGCGCACACACAGACACACAGATGAAGGGTTTGCCAGGTGTTTCCCTTGCTACAGGAGGAAGGAGTCTGTCCCCCTGCCAGATGGAGCAGCGTCTGCTGTCAAACAAGGAGTGCTTGCCGTGTCCCCGCTCTGTCCCCATTCTTCCACATCTGAATGTCAGGAGTGGCCAAGACACATCACTTCCCTTTGTAAATTCATAAGTCTGTGGCGTGGGTGATAAGATCTGGGTAGGCCATCCGACGCGGTCATGGGACAAGGTTTTCAGGTCGTCACGTGGAGCAGGTGAGCAGACAGCCAGGGGGACACTCACCTTTGGCTCCCATTGCACAGCTTGTGGTAGACGGATGTGGTGTTTCCAGTTCTTCACGCTCCGGCTTTGTATCTTGCCACTGCGGACCTTGCTGTAGTTATCTCCTTTTAGAGTGGGGTAATCCATTTCCCCACCACCGTCAGTCCTGCCGGGCTCAGCCGCATCCCAGGCTCGGCATAGTTCAGCCTTGGTCTCCGAATGCCACAGAGAGAGGAGTAAGGAAGGTCAGGGAGGGAGGAAGAAGGACCAGCTTGACTGTTAGAAACCGGGGAGGCTGGGATTGCTACTTTAGCATAACCTCGGGGAAGCTGTGAAACAGTGGCACAGTGCCGTGTCTCCAGGCTTTCTTTCTCCTGTTTGGGGTTTGTTTGGCCTCTTACATTTTATTGCTAATTATATTTATATGGGGGTGGTGCTGGTGCACATGAGTGCAGGTCTCTAGAGGCCAAAAGAGGGCGTCAGATGCCTCCGAGCTGGAGTTAGAGGCAGTTATGAGCTACCCATGTTTTCTCATGTTTAGAATTATTTCTGTCATTCTTTAAGTCCGCTGATTTTTTTCTTTTAGATCTTAAAGGTTCAGCTGCTGGATGCATCTGTGAGCTTCAGCATTTTAGATATTCTTCATGTCCCAAATCCCCACTTGTCCTTTACATCTTCTCTCGCTTCGCAGAGACAGTAATTTTGCCTCAGGCCGGCCTGTAGTTGCTCGTGGGAGTGCCTGTGATGCTTCGTCAGCTCCATCTAGCATCTGCCCTATGCCTTTCATGGACATTGGGCTCACGCTGAGGATCAGGACAGGCTTAGGACAATCTACCAGGGAGGCTCGGCTCCACAGGGACAGCGCTCAGGGTAGCTGCACCCATCTCAGCCCTGGCCCAACTTAGTTGAGCGAACACCATCCTCCGATAGGCAGATCCCCCAAAGCACAGACTCTGTGGTGTCTAGGCTAATGTGGCCAGTTAGGAGCTGTCTCCTTATGACTCTGAATGGTGGGAGGAATGAGGGCTGTAAAGAACATGCTGAGGAGAGGAAAAAACCAACCAGCCAGCCAAACAAAACCAGAGGGGATAGGACATCTGAAGCCTACACAGGAGAAGTAGCAAGTGGCCCCAGCTCCAGCCATAACTGCAGTTCAGGCTCCTGTTGGGGAAAGGAAGCCCTAACCACAACCACAACCACAAGATGTGCAAAGTTCAACCTGAACCCCAAGGAGCAAAAGGTCAGCTAACACTTCAAAAGGCTGTATCTCCCCAATAACTAACCCAAAGATACCAAACAGCTAAAATGATGGGTAAAAAAAAAAAAAAAAAAAAAAATCCAGAAAGAAGTAGGACTGGAGAAGTGGCTTAGCAATTCAGACCACTGGCACCCCCTTCCAGAGGACCCACGTTTGATTCCCAGCACCCACACAGCAGCTCATAACTGTCTGCAGCTCCAGTTACAGGGGGTCTCACCCTCACACAGACAGGCATGCAGGCAAAACAGCAATGCACATAAAACTAAATCACCATTTCTTAAAAAAAAAAAAATTCTAAAAAAAATATCATCATTGACCTGAAAGAAGATTCCCACAGTGGGTAAATAAAGCAAGGAAGTTACCCCACTTCAATTTGAAATCAGGCATGAGAAACACAGCCAAGACCCTGAGCGAGGAAAACTGTAGAAACTACAGAAATGTGGAGTTGGCATCACACACTCTTGAAAATCAGTAGCTCATTGAGGGAATCCCTAGAATTGAATGAACATGGAAGCAGACACAATGGGAAGCCGGGGACGAGACAGCCCAGCTGGAGGTGCATTCACAGAGAGTCAGAGAGCAGGAGTGATGTCACATGCCTAAAGCCCCAAGAAGTAGACGGAGAAGAATCACTGAGTTCAAGACCAGCCCAGGATACATATTTCCAGGCCATCTGGAGCTACATAGCAAGGCCAGGCCTCAAGTAATGGAAAACAGTTCAGAGAGAGTATAAGAAAATAACAGTGCAATGGTGGCCTCTCAGCTTTTGAAAACTAAAAGCTAGTAGAGCCCAGATTAGCCAGAGAAGGAACAGAATGAAAAAGCAAGGAAGAAATGGATGACCTGGAGACCCAGGGATAATACAGTGAATGACCTGGAGACAGGGATAATACAGTGAATGACCTGGAGACAGGGATAATACAGTGAATGACCCAGAGACAGGGATAATACAGTGAATGAGCTGGAGGCAGGGATAAAAAGTGCAATACTTGGATTTTTGGAGATGAATGAGATTGAAACCTTCGTCAAGCCGAAACTGAAAGAAGACACAGTACGCTTAGAGAGGAAATGGAGAGACCAAACAGACCAGGGAAATCCAAAGGGTGGTTGAGAGAAAGTACTTGAAAATTTTATATTCCTGAAAACTAAAATCTCTGGGGGAATGTATATGTTTCTAAAAGCGTGAGTTACCAGAAGGTGCCAAGAGGGTGTAAACAAACAGGTGTTGTTGAACAAAGACAGTGAGGCTGAAACTGAGGGAAGCCAGGTGAGCGTGGAGTTACACCAGGAATCAAGATTCATTACAGAAGAACGTACCTGCGTTCCTCCTCCAGATACCCCATACACACAAGGGAAGGCCTACCACCATCCTATCCTATTATTCTGGCTTATTTACCTTCAGCCCACCAGCTTGGTTTTGTTGTCCTGGAGATTGGACCCAAGGCCTCACATACAGCCAGCATGAGGGCCCCAGAGCCTAGTCCTCCCCTTTCTCAGTTTTGAGACAGTCGCCATATTGCCTAATGTGAGCTCGCCTCCTCAGCCTCAGCCCCCCAAGCAGCTGTGATCTGTGCTCTGTGACACAGCAAGGGAAGGCGGAGGAGAGACGGAGATGCCAACAGGGACCAGGTGCTCAGCAGAACCTAGGGTGTGCTTCACAGAGACGCGGGGCTGAGAGTGGACCAGAGGCAAAAGTCAGATGGAAAAGGGGAAGACCAAGGAGGGCTGAGAACCATTCTGAAAAAGATCAGGAAGAGCCAGCTGTCAGCTGGAGGCCACAGAACCCAGGCGCCCCTGTGGAGCCGGGACAGCAGGGGTGGCAGTGGGCGTTTGCTGCTCACACGGCAGGGTCCCTGGAACATGTCCATCCGTCCTGTGCTAGCTCAGGTCTGTGGCCTCCAAGATGCTATGGCCTGGTGCTCCTCGGCCTTCACACTAGGAGTGAAAACGCCTCAACTTCCGAATTCACATGCAAGTAAGGGATTTAGCCTGTTCTCAGGGGCAGCACTGTAATTGCATCTTGACACCCACAGAGGGCGCTGCTCTCTTTGGAAAGAGAAAGGAAAGGCGCGCCTTCCCCAATCAGCCTCTGCTGAGAGTTCCACACAGACCTGTGGAAACCTCCTGAGGATGCAGAACTCCCTTTTAGCCATATTTAATCTTTGTCAAAAATTTAAACCGGGGTTTACCAAACAATGGCAAAGATGGACCTTCAATAAGAAAGCGCTCAAGGAAGGATCAGAAAACACCAGGGCCTTGTGTGCTGTGATAACATACATTTGGACCAGTGGGTGTGCTGTCGTTTCTCAGCTTTAGACGGTATGGCTATGAGGGGCAGATATGCCAAGAGAAAGAGTTCTTGCCTCGAAAACAGCTGATAAAATGGCCTGCCTGACAGCCTGCATCATCAGAGAGAGCCCAAATGTGCCAGACGCTAGGTGACCATAAGCAGAGAAGGCAAGAACTGAATCCTGGCTCCTCCAGGACGATGATATTTAATCTCTGCCCTGCCTGATCCACCTTCAGCGGGCCAGCAGGAGCTTGCTGGCGCTAGAGTGCACAGCATGCTGAGACCTAGGGTGGGTCCTAAACTCTGTCACATCCACATTCTGTTGAGCACAGCAGGCTTGCATCGGGAATCACGGACTGGGAAGGACGCAGCCACTCCTAACGTCAAGGAGTGTGTGTCCAGAAAGGGAAAAGCCGTGTCCGTTTTCACAGACGCTGACTACACTGTGCAGGTGTACAGACCACTCAGCTAGGAGCCGACAAAGCAAGAGATCTCTCCGCTCCCACTCATGCCTACTGGCATTTGTGGGTTGCGGTCTGTTGCTCTGTTCTGTGGTTTCGGTGGGTTCTGTCAGGGTGCACTGTCTAACCTACGCAGTCTTTCTTCAGACGGGCTTCCCGGAAGCTCTCGGAGTCACGCTTTGGCTTAAGGGCCGCCTGATTCTCCCCAGTCAGCTGCCCTAGCTGTGGCTTGCTGGCAAGGCTTCAGCCACTCATATCTAATCCTACACGCTGATTAATGGAGGCGGCTTCGCTTTTATTGTCCCCCTGTGGCAGCCTGTCTCTGGTGGCAGGGCTAGAAGCCACTCACAAATCTGTGGCCATTTATGGGCAAAGCCAGAGCCCTGCTGTGCTCATTCAGGGACTACTGGGTCCCGAGGTAGGAATAGCATCCTGCACTGTGAGCCTGGCCAGCACCATCCTGTGTGAGTGCGTGTTCACACAGGTGCACACAGGGTCTCCTGCTGGCACGGATCTTGCCCAAGTACTTCACAGACTCAGCAGTCTCCCGGTGCCCTCCTCTTTATAAGGAGGTAGAAAGGCCTCTCCTCTCCTAGGTCATTGCCATCCATATGTAAAAGTGACACCATCCATGGCTTCTGTCTTACAGGGTTGACTCTCTCTTCATGTTCTCCTCTACAGAACAGAAGGTCGGTTTTTCCACACCTCTTTAGAGATGAGCCCTAAGCAAGTGTCTGTGCTCCCAGCTGCCAGTCAGGGGACTCTCATCCCCCTTGGGACCCCTTTGTTGTGGATAGCCCTGGGCTTGTATTTTGATGCTCATTCCACTCCTGGGAGGGGCTGCAGACCGAGCTGTTAATCATGTTTACAAGTGCCTTGTGAACCTTCTCCCCACCTTAACTTTTCAAATAAAGGCTAGAGCCAATGATTGGACAGGAGGAAGGGGGAGGAGCTGAGAGTTTGGGGAGGAGCTACTGAGGATCGACAGAAAGGAGGTAGAGCTACAGAGGATAGAGGGAGAGGAGGGAGTTCTATGGGATAACATAGATGGGAATAGAGTGGTGTAGTGGGAGATTCCCCCAATCTAGGCTTACACCTAGATATTAATTGAGTTGGGATTTCTTTTACCGGGTAATTGGGTTGGAAAATTACAGCAACACCCCTTTATTTAGTAACCCTCCTCCTTTCTGTCTCCACTCTTGGTAAGCCCAGTGCTAAGGCCAGCAGACATTCTCTGATCTTTGCTGGTTCTCCACTGGGGCCTTTCTCCCGGAGAGTCTCTTCCGTCACTCGGTGTGATGGCCCGTCTTCTCTTGGCTGGGTTGAGACTCACCTAGGAGACACGCCTCTGGGGTGTCTTCCAGAAAGTGCGCCTCAAGAGGAAGCAGCACTGTGAATGTGGCGCCCGAGCCCCAGCATGCATCTCTGCCTCATGAGGGCAGACTCCATGGCCCCGTAGGGAGAGCGTATCTGTTGAAGGTGGACATTTGGTTATCCGGAAGGCAGGTAGTGAGGCCGATAGCTATGTTCTCAGACTTCCAGCTCTCTGCGGCTCCAACTCTTGATGATTACATGCCCTCGTCCCTGGGGTCGATGCTTCCCACAACAGGCCCTGGGCAGTTGACGGACTGCGTTAAGTTCAGGGATGAGTGTATACTGGATACTTGTAGTCGGTCTGGTCCTAGGTTCTATAAGAAAGAGGCTGAGCAAGCCATGGGGAGCAAGCCAGTGAGCAGCACCCTCAAAAGCCTTTGCTTCCGCTCCTGCCTCCGGGTTCCTGCCCCACTCCCTGTCATGACGGACTGTAACCGGGTTGCCTTTGTTCATGGTGTCTGTCACTGCAACGAAGAGGCAAACAAAGTTAGTGGCGTTGTTGGGCGCCTCTGTCTGCCATTCCTAAGTGGGGCTACACTGCACCTTCATCCTGAGAAAATCAATCAATCATCAATCAATCAATCCATCCATCAATCTCTCTTACCGTCCCCTTCTTCCACAGCCAGAGACCAGGTGAGGGAAGGTCACGTGACCCACTTTGAACCACTGAGTAAAATCAGATTCTAGGACTTCTGACTTCAAGACGTAGAATAAGGATGTGAGCTCCGGCAAAGCTACAGGGATTTTATAGTCATGGGGAAGTGTGGATTTTCTGCGCTGAATACCAGCAAGCCAAAGAGAAGCCATGAGAAAGCGGAGAGGAGAGGGGCATCCAGGGGCATCCGGGCAGAATTCACTGGACACTAGAAATAAACCTGGACTGTCAGCTGTTAGAACCAATACAATTCTCTAATGTCATGAGTCACTTAGAGGTGGATTTTCTTGTACGTCCTTGACCTACAAGCGTCCTGTAAGGTTTCAACAGAATAGCGCTCACTGAGGCTTGTGTGCAGCGGCCGCTCTGGGTCAATATTGTTAATACGATGCAATGGTTTTGTAGTCATGTGACTTTAAATGGTTATAATTCAACCTGTGTGTGCAGTATGTGTGTGTGTGGGGGGGAGGGGGTGGTGTGGTAAATGTGGATGCCCTTAGAAGCCAGAAGCAAGCATTGAATCCCTTGGGGCTGAAGCTACAAGACATTTGTGAGCTGCCCAATATGGGTTCTGGGATCCAAATTCTGGTCCTTTATAGCACAGTAACTGCTCTTAACTGCCGGTCCCCTCTCTCTAGCCCCCTTTTAAAAAGTTCTACAGCTCCACCTTAGTGTGTGAACTTCAATATCCAATACCCAGCTCCTAAGGGAGAGGTCCTGAGGGCATCGCCCAGCCTGCTGCAGCCTTCAGGCTTCAGGCCCTTCTTACAGAACTTCATGTGGGAGTCCTGCGGCCTGCCCACCCTGCTGCTGGGACCGCCCACTCCGCTGCTGGGACCGCCCACTCCACTGCTGGGACCGCCCACTCCATGCTCCTAGGATCCCGCCCAGCTCTCACCTTCAGGTGTTGGTGTATACCTGTGCATCAAGCTTACACACAAACACTTCCAGCAAAGGTCCCCAGTGCCTTCCACGGGAAGACAGTGCCAACGAGAGTCAGAAACCAACAAGAGTCAGAAGCCTTGCAGAAGGGGCCTAGAGTGGAGTGACGAAGAGGTTATTACGCGTCTAAATCTTTCACACAAGAACTGGAAGCGAATAACGCAAAGAATAACAAACAGCGGCAGGCGGGCTAATGCAGAGCACATGGGGCTGCAGGCTCGTCAGCATTTCAACAGCTTTGCCTTTCCACCTCTGGACTTGGGATGACTGCGGGCTGGCTTCCTCAGCTAAAAATAAAGGCAGCAGCACTGCGGAGACCGGAAGTCTGGATGCTTTCATTTCTACAGGGGTGGTGGACTAAGCTTTACAAGAACGCTCTGTGTTCTGCTGCAGGTATTTGGTATTTAATCCTGACCACAGCTCACAGACAAAACAAGAACCAAAGCCCGTGGCTCTGAAAGACCACATCCGTTAACCAGGCGAGCTCAGCGAGCGTGGGAGCTCAGCGAGCGTGGGGTGGAGCCTGGCTCAGGCTCTGGTTTGTCACCTTGTGTAAGCCACGGTTCTGCAAACTGAGACAGCAGATGAGCAGGTGGTGAGGTCATTCATGCACGCATAATACACAGTTGCAATAACAGCCGCATCAAGGTGTAACTTCCATGTAATAAACGGGAGCCAGTGAGATGGCTCAGAGTACCAGTAGAGGCGCTCGGTGCTCAGCCCTGGCAACCCGAGTTGGGTCCCTGTATTCCGCCAGGTGGAAAGAGAGAACTGACTGCACAAAGTCTTTCTCTGACGTGCCTGCACACACGGCCGTCAGCTCCTGCTTTCTTCCCGCTTTCTTCTATCTCCCATCAATCCCACGGTGTACTAGAGCCATCAGGATGTTACTCACGACTGGTCCTTCAGCGCCTGAGCCAGAGCCTTTTCTGTGAAACGGGAGAGGACACTTCAGAACCAAATCTAACATCCCATGAGTTACTTCAATGGCTGTCGAGTCTGGGGGTCTCCCCCTGTACTCTGGGAGGAAGCCTTTTGTTATGAAATGTTTTTGCAAAGATTTCCTCTGCGTCTGGTTTATATTTTTGTTCTGTCTAAAGAGTAAAAGCTATGGATTCTGGCAAATTGCTGTTAGTCTCTACATTTCGGGAATTCTATTGCATACTTTAAAAACCTGGACGCTTTCTTTGGTGTGACCAAAGAAATTGGTCTAATATTGTCACAGGATCTAGAAATCATCTAGGAGATGGTCCTAAAGGCCTCTGAGTTTCTAGATTGGGGTGGGAAGACCCATCCTAAAGAGGGTGGGCGTGTCACTATCCCATGGGTTCCTGACAGAATCAGGAGGAAGTGAGCAGGGCACATTCGTCTGGCTCTCTCTGCTCCCTGACAGGGGCTCCATGTGGCCAGCTCCCGCCTCCACGCTGCCCCTGCCTTGATGGCCTACACTCTCAAACCGTGAGGCAAAGCAAACCCTCTCGGGCTCCAACCTGTCAGACGTTTCGTCACAGCAAGAGTGACAAACACGCTCATCCCACTACTGTCGCACAGTGACTTGACAGTGCACTCCACTGCTTGCCCATATGTTGATCCCGCCCCCCAATTATTAATTGTTCAATCTGTCAGATGAGGACTGATCATCATGTTGGAGTGTGGTGACTGTCTTTCTGAGAATACTATTCAGATCAGCTCAGTCTGCTAGCTCTGCTTCCTCAGAAGTAAGCTGTGTATCAGGTAAGAGATCTTTTCCATGGAGTTAGATTTCCACGACTTCTTGGTGTTCCTCAGGAGGGGAATCACCATGGCGCACGGGGCCTAGACCTGCACATAGAGATCTAAAAGTGGCTCCTTCCCGCCTCCGTTCCCAGTGTCCTGGCACCCGTCCTATCTTCCACTTCTGAGCAAGAGTCGTTACCGTGGGAGCTGCAGTACAGGGATTCTTTTAAAACTAGGTTCTCCTGCCTTCCATATTGCAGGGCGTCTAAAGGATTTTGTATCTCCAAGAAACCCCTTTCCAGTTTTGCCACATGACTATGGCTCGTCTCATTTCCTGAGACCTGTGGGAGGAGGAGAGGCTATGACTGATGCTTGTTCCCACACGATGAATGGAAGCTGGGGAAAGGGATAACTCACAGGAAGAGCCTCTCAGCTGTTCAAAGGCCTTGTGTGCAAAATATGCACACCACAGGCTAGTGTGAAACTGACAATTTATCCCCACCCCCGAGTGCATGTGTGTGTGTGTGTGTGTGTGTGTGTGTGTGTGTGTGGTGTGTTTCTAGTACAAAACCTAGGGCCTTAGACATGCCACGCAAACACTATGCCACCGAACTACATCCCTGTCTGGTTTGCAGTTTTGATGCTTGCCTCTTATCTGGCTCAAGGAGCAGACTAGAGCCATGTGCCGGAGCCTGGTGACCTGTCACAACGTGGGAGGGACTGACAGACACACACAGAACAACAAGCTGAACTGGGCTGTCTAGGTACTTTCCAAAAGATGTTTTTAATTCTTAATTAACTCCAAGTAAAGCATATTTTAAAAGTAATCTCGCCATGTCCCTGTCAGGAAAGTCATTTAGATAAGATAATACTGGGAGGGAGGACTGCGTGGGCCTTGTCCGTCAGGCCCGTGTTGGATCTCCTTAAACTCGTGGCAATGTGAGGTCAAATTGTCCCGCAGCTCGGACAAGAAGTCACAGTGCTAGTTGTTCATGCTTTTAATATTTGTGTGTATGTGTGCATGTGTGTATGTTTGTACGTACACATGCGTAAAGCGTTTGCACACACGTGCGTTTAGAAACCTGAGGTATCAACATCAGCTGCTGCCTTCCCTGGTCCTCTCCTCCTCAGGTTTTGAAATAGGGTCTCTCACTGAACCTGCAGTGCACCAGCTGACTAAGCCGACTGCTCAGCAACTCCCAAGGTTCCTCCTGTCTCTGCCTCCCCAAAACTGTGGTTTCAGGCATGCGCCACCATACCCAGCTTTGCATGGGTGCTTGGGGATCTGAGCTTATTCTTCACGATGTTACAGCAAGCACTTTACCCACTGAGATGTCTCCTGGCCCCACAAATGTCTTTCATTATGCTCCTTCTGTTATTGACAGCTTCACCTGCCAAGCCGACACACCCCGGGAGAGAGAGCCTCAATGAGGAACTGCCTCCGTCAGATTGGCCTGTGAGCAGGTCCAAGGGGGCATTTTCTAAAGAGTCTGCTTGGTGTAGGAGGCTCCAGACCACTGTGGACAATGCTGTCTCTGGGTAGATGGGCCTGGGCTGGAAAACAAAGACAGCTGAGCAAAGTGGATGAGCAACCTTTCTCTGTGGCCTCTGCTTCAGCTCCCGGCGCCGCCGCCGCCGCCGCCGCCGCCGCTGTGGCCTCCTCTGGTGGACAGTGTAACCCGTACACCAAGTATATTCTTTTCTCCCCACATTGGTTTTGGTCGTGGCATTGACCACAGTAGCAGAAACCAAACTAGAACACCAGCCCTGTGAGCTCAACTGCTCTCCTGGGAGACTCTGGTTTGGGCGTCTATTCTGTTAAAACCTTCATAACTGAGGAGGCCGATCATGCCATCTCTCTGCAAAGGTGTCTTAGTCAGGGTTTCTATTCCTGCACAAAACATCACGACCAAGAAGCAAGTTGGGGAGGAAAGGGTTTATTCAGCTTACACTTCCACACTGCTGTTCATCACCAAAGGAAGTCAGGACTGGAACTCAAGCAGGTCAGGAAGCAGGAGCTGATGCAGAGGCCGTGGAGGGATGTTACTTACTGGCTTGCTTCCCCTGCCTTGCTCAGCTTGCTCTCTTATAGAACCCAAGACTACCAGTCCAGGGATGGCACCACCCACAATGGGCCCTCCCACCCTAGATCACTAATTGAGAAAATGCCCCGCAGCTGGATCTCATGGAGGCATTTCCTCAAGGGAGGCTCCTTTCTCTGTGATAACTCCAGCTTGTGTCACATTGACACACAAAACCAGCCAGTACAAAAGGCTTAAGTAAGCTTAAGTATAGCTATGAGTCCTGGGCCTAGTGGGTAATAAATCAGGACTTTGCTCAGGCACTATCTGCATCAGTCCTTCCACAGAGGGTCCCACAACACTGAGGGTTGAAACAGTCTCTTCAGCTTCTGTGTCGCCTGGCTCAGAAACAGGTCTGTCATGAGACTCAAACAGCAGAGAGACTCGGACTTATCAGTTGCTTTCCAGACATCGCTCCGTGACATGCTTCGTGTGGTTAATTTAGTCCCTAATGAACGCGATGCCCTGTTTACAGAGAGTCTGATTCCTGCAGAGACTATCTATCTACTCAAGGTCACATACCAACACTATCAACTGAGTATGTGTTTACACACACACACACACACACACACACACACACAAAACTGTGGTAAGAAAGTGACTAAAGGCTTGTAGGCAGGGCCCTGACCTAGTAGTGTTAGTGCCTTTGTGAAAAGAGGTGCCTACACACACGCACGTGGCCTCTCCTCCTCTCTTCTTTTTTTTCCTTGTGTTGCTGGGGATTGAACTTGTGGTCTTACAGGCTCTGGCTATGCACAACCAGTAAGCAGCATCCTCAGCCTGTCCCTCCCCTCCTCCCCTTCATCCCATGCACATCAAAGAAAAGATCACAAAGAGGCAAGTCCTGTCGGCACCTTGATCTCGGGCTTGAAGTTGAAAGTTTTTATTTCTGTTGGGTAAGCCGGGCACTGTGTGGTGTCTTGCTGTGGCAGCCCGAACTGGCAAATCCGCCTGCCAGGCCAGTGGGCTCGTGCTCTCATCAAGGTAAGCCGTCTGGAAAGCCACACATTCTACACGATGCAATGCGATGACATCCTGGCAGCCCTCTCAAAGTTGAAAACTCCGTCCCTGGAAGGTGTCTTTGCTATATTTGGTATCCTGAAGATTAGAGCTCCTCCTCTCCTACCTTAGAGATCCCAAAGCTCATGTGTTAGCTTGAGGCTGAGCAAAATTGTCCAACACAAAGCCTATTTTATAGCAAAGTGCTGAATTCCTTACACAGGTAGTGAGTACTTTCTTGTAAGTGGAAAAGGGAAACATTTGTATGGGAACATTTCCACAGTATTGTAAACACACACACACACACACACACACACACACACACACACACGATTCTTATGTCTGTGCTTTGAAAGGTCATACGCTACTTTTATTATTTAAAAGAAAATGAGGATTGCCTTTTAAACTATCGTCAATGAAGGTGTGCGAATCTATTTTAATACCAGTATTTGTTACTAAGAGCAGTTCTACTGGATGTGGCTCTCTAGAAAAAGATATTGAGCCTGGGAACAGGTCAGAAAAGTTACACCCAATAGTTGGACTTTGGCTTTTGAATACCTCAGTGGGAAAGTATTCACTGAAGTCTCCACCTGCTATTCAAGTTGAAGATTTGGCGACAGGATTTACCCTCCTCCTGAACTTATCACACTTCAAGAACATGTGGAAGTATCATTTGTCTTGGGTATAAAAAAATAAATTAGGTTAGGTGATGTTTGAAGACTTGGCAAACATCACAAGCGCATCTAGCTACTCAGAGGGTAGTTAATGGCCTGGCGAGTGATCTGGAAGACCTTTTCTTTTCTTTTTCTTCTTCTTCTGGAAATACCACGAGGTGCCATCTGGATACTGACCATTTTCCTTCTTCCACATGGTGTTGGCTGGTCTTTTCTTCAGCTCTATGGCAAAGTTAGCCCATCCACAGACACCAGGACTCTGGCCAAGAGGCTGGTAATGGTGGCTGCTCTTAGCTCTTCCTGCCTGCGCCGGATGCCCAATGAGGTCCAAGCTTTCCTCTTAGCTGGAGGGCAGATGCACACCGAGTCCAGCGCTTCCCTCCCTCCATTCCTCACCGCACTCCTCCTCCTCCTCCTCCTCTTCCTCCTCGTTCATTCATTCATCTTGAGACAGAGTTTTAGCATGTGGCCTTGACTGGCCTGGAATTCCCTCAGTAGAGGATGGCCTCACACTTACAATGATCCTCCTGCCTCAGTCTCCTAAGCAGATGGGATTGCAGGTGTGTTCCACCATGCCAGGACTTGCTTTCTCCTTATGAAAGGCTTTCATTTAGACCAGTGGCCTCAGCCATTTTCTACCTTCACAGTAGACTATCCGAAGACAGTTCAGACAATACAAAGGGTAGACAGACAGACAGACAGACAGACAGTCTTGACTATAATCATCATTATTGGGTCTTACTTTTCTACCACTGTAATAAAATACTATTACCAAGGCAACTTATAGAAAGAAAGGATTTGTTTAGGCTTATGGTTGATAATGGTCCATGATGGTGGGACAGAGGCCTAGTGGTAAGAGCAGGAAGTTGAGGGCTCATATCTTGGACCAAATCAAGGGAGAGACAGAGACAGAGACAGAGACAGAGACAGAGAGAACCTGAAATGGTGCTCAAAGCCTGCCCCAGTGACATATGTCCCTCTATTAAGGTCACATCACCCAAACAGTGCCACCAACAGAGTCTCAAATGTCTGAAACTACAGAGGACACCCATTCAAATCACCACACACCGCACACACAGTAAAAGCGCGGCTTCCTTTTTATGTGCCGTGTGCTTATAGATGCAATTTAGTTATCAGCTCAGATTGGGTGTGTTGTTCAAGGAATTCACATGTCACCCGTATATGCTGCAGGTGTCTGCTCACAGAGGCTGTGCTGTCCCTTGATAAGACACTTATTGAAAGCACAGACCCCAACCGCAAGTGGCTGCACTGTGGATTACAGTGTGTGTTTGAACCACCCAATTGTCTAACCTGTCTGGCTTTGAGGTTTTTGTGCCCCGTGAGCAGGACAGGATGGGCTTACATGACGAGCCGACTCCTGTGGATGAGGCAGAACTATGAAGAGGCTCTTTTAGGGAGATCTGAGGTGCTGATGAAGATACTCTGATCTGCCCTTCCCATTCCAAATCCCCACGTTTATTCTGGCCCCTCTTTAAGAATTTGAAGTAAGAGGTAGGGAGATGGCTCAGTCGGTAAAGAGCTTACCTTTGCAAACACAAGGGCCGGAGTTCCACATCCAGGACCACGTAAAACAAGCAACAACAAACCAGAGTGCTTGTAATTCTGTAGCTGGAGAGATGGAGACAGGACTGAGACTCATTGTTAAACAGTCTAGGGTACTTAGACAGTTCCCGACCAGTGAGAAACTCCCAAAAATAAGACACATGGTCCCTGAGGAATGACATGCAAGGTTGTCCTCTACCCACCCCCACACACCTGTACAAAGCATGTTTATAAGCATGTATATGCACCTAAGCACACATACATGCAAACAGAATTTGAGATTATGTGAACTTCCTCATAGACAATGGGGTTAAAACGTGATTAGGTTGTTCAAGGACTTGAAAATTAGTGGTTTCCTCTTTGGTGTCTTCGCTTAACAACTATCCCGATGTCTGAAACTACAGAGGACACCCATTCAAACCACCACACACTGCACACACAATAAAAGCGCGGCTTCCTTTTTATGTGCTGTGTGCTTATAGATGCAATTTAGTTATCAGATCAGATCGGGTGTGTTGTTCAAGGAATTCACATGTCACCTGTATATGCTGCAGGTGTCTGCTCGCAGACACTGTGCTGTCCTTTGATAAGACACTTATTGAAAGCACAGACCCCAACCACAAGTGGCTGCGCTGTGGATTACAGTGTGTGTTTGAACCACCCAATTGTCTAACCTGTCTGGCTTTGAGGTTTTTGTGCCCCGTGAGCAGGACAGGATGGGCTTACATGACGAGCTGACTCCTGTGGATGAGGCAGAACTATGAAGAGGATCTTTCTTCCTACAGAACACCTCAAATTGTCGAATTAAATATAAAACCGAGCAAGAGACGGCTTGGCAGGTAAGATAATATTCAGAAGCCAAAAATTCTGACAAATTCTCACACAGAGGACAAATGAGTGACGGAGTCAGCCCTCACCGTGGGCGTGTCTGGATCTGTGTCACGCGTGCCCGGGAAAGAGGAGGCTGGGAGACCATCAGACCCCAGAGCAAGACAAACTCCTTAGGAGGTGAGCTGGGGTAGCCGGATCCATCCAACGTTGTTCTAGTTTGTTTGCTGTTGCTGTGATAAACACCATGACTAAGTCGTTCCTGTTTGGGTTGTGACTCTTGGCAGAATGTAAGTCGATAAACTGAAAGGCAGCCTTCAGGTACACGAAAGCAGCCTCTGTTGTGGGCCATTCGTCTATCTGTGAATTATCTGTATCTGCTCTCTGTCATCTATCTATCATCTATCATCTATATGTATTATCTGTTACCTATCCATCTGTCATCTATATTTGCCTATCATCTACCTATCATCTATATCTATGTATCTATTATTTACATCTATCTGTCATCTATCTATGCACCTATCATCTATATCTGTAATCTATCTATCTATCTATCACTATATCTGTCTACTATCTATCACTATCTGTCCACTATCATCTATCACTATCTCTGTCTTTTATCTATCACTATATTTGTCTTCTATCATCTATCATCTATATATGTCTTCTATCTATCAATAATCAATCTATCACTATATCTATCACTATATCTGTCTTCTATCTATCTATCTATCTATCTATCCATCATCTATCACTATATCTATTATCTCTCATCTACCTACTTACCTATTCATCCACCCAACTTATCTCTCATCTATCTATCTAGGATCATCTATTACTTATCTGTCTATCTGTATATTGTTGAATCTGTCATCTACCTATCAGTCCCTATGTAAACCAGACATAGGTCACGGCACAGGTAGATCAGAAGTGCCCAGGCAATGCCAGAAAGAAGCACAATTTGTCTATGGAAAAATATATTCCAAAGATAAAATTCCAAGGAACATGAATTTGCAGCCAAAGCTTACAAAACACAGGGAGATAAGCTAGAGAGAGAGAGAGAGAGAGAGAGAGAGAGAGAGAGAGAGAGAGAGAAGGCCGCAAGCTGGAGATGGACCTTACAACCTTCGCACACCCGCGTGATCAAAGCCAGATTAGCCACTCTCCTAACGGAAGCAGCGGAAGTGTGATTAAGAGCTGAGCGTGGGGGCCAAATGTGAAGTTCCAGCACCCGGGGGTGGGGCAGAAGGAACAGTGAGAGTTCAGGGTCACCCGCGTTCTGCAGCAAGGCCCTGTCTAATAAACGGTACTATTAAAGAGAAAGAGGCCAGCAAGACTGAATGGATGCAGCTCACAGAAGAATATGTGCAAAGGCCCTGGATTAATCCCAGCACAGAAACACAAGGATCATCCACAGTTCTTCAGTTAACAGCTCCCACCCCATGCGCCCTCGCGGGTGCACGGCTCTTCCCTCTCTGATTGTATACTTCTCTATAAAGCCACTAAGTTCACCTAATGCTGCTCCTTTGTGTATAGAGACAACTGCTAGAGCCTGGGCATCCTATGGGGCTTTTCTTTGAAGAAAACGCCCTTCTCCGGCCAGTGGTAGCCAATAGCTCCTCAGTAGGGGCGGGGACTGTAAGCCCCACCCTCATCAGTGTGGGGCTTGTGTTTGGTTTGATCTTGCCCAGGGCTAGTGCGCGCCACTAGAAGCTTGTTTGAACTGTGATGTCTAGAAAACACCGTTTTGCAGAAGCCCTCCACTGCCTCGGCTCTTACAGTCTTTCCACCCCTCGTTCCGTGATGATCCCTGAGCCTTGGGGAGAAAGACAGTGGGAAATAGATATTCCATTTAGGACTGAGCGCTACACCATCTCTTGTTCTCTGAGCCTTGACCTGTGCGGCTTCATTAATCACCATCCGTTGCAAAAGGAAGCTTTTACGGTGAGAACAGCCTTAATCTATGGGTGCAAAGGAAGAGGAACATTGAATTGTCTGTGGGGGTTTGACTGAGGTGAACATGGGTAGCACCACCCTAGAGGCTGGGATTCAAGACTAAATCAAGACGGTGGAGGGGGTGCAGGGGGGAGGGTGGGGGGGAGAAAGCCAGCTGAGAGGTGCCCCAGCTGTGTGCTCCCGAGGCCACAAGGCATGCCCACCCTCCTGCCCCCTGCACCCCCTGCCCCTGCCATGATGGGCCGTGCACTCACAACCATGAGGGGCAGTCAACACTTCTTCCTCTGAGAATCACAGACACACCATCTCTCTAGTTAGACACCCCAGAGACAGAAAAGCTGACTTGGCAGGCAGGAAACTGAGCTCACTGCTGGCCACTACTGTCAGATAACATGAATAACTAATAACCATCCCATTTTACAATTTTTAAAATACCGCAAACAGTTCATCGATACGTTTCAGAGGCTTGACAGTTTATTAGCATCATCTTTGCACTGAATTACGGTGGCGGCACAACTGATCAGACCTGGGAGGTAACCCCATGTGCTTTATTTCAGAGTCTATGGCTTTCCTGCCATAATGTCACATGGTCAGAACCACAATACAGACTGGGGAATCTCTTTCCCAGGGACAGGGCTTCCTAACCCCAGTTAACAAATGATTCTTGGTCCTTACCCCTTAGTGAGCCCAACCCAGCTCACTGCTTGTGTGTGTGTGTGTGTGTGTGTGTGTGTGTGTGTGTTTGGTTTTTTTCAAGACAGGGTTTCTCTGTGTAGCCCTGGCTGTCCTGGAACTCACTTTGTAGACCAGGCTGGCCTCGAATTCAGAAATCTGCCTGCCTCTGCCTGGATCTGAAGCTCTTTCAAAGATTCACCTATTTTTATTTTATGTATATCATTGTTTGCCTACATATGTGTATGGGCACAGCATGCATCTAGGATCTGTGAGGGTCAGGAGAGGACGTAGGATCTTCTGGGGCCGAAGTCACAGATGATTGTGAACCAACATGTAGGTGCTGAGAATCGAACTCGGGTCCTCTGCAAGAGTGGCATGTGCTTTTAACCTCTGAGCCATGTGTCTGGCTCCCAGTGCCCAACCTTCTAAAGTTTGCCTTACCTCTTAGGAATTTGTTAAGGTCTTTCACTAAGAAACACACACACACACAAACACACACACACACTTTTACATAGAATTTAAGATACTGTATTAGTTAGCATTAAGGTCAGTTTTATACAACATAAAATCACCTGGAAAAAAATCTCAATTGAGTAACTGTCTTCTTCAGATTTGTCTGTGGGCACGACTGTGTGGTGGTGGTTACCTGGCACATGAGGGCCCAGACTGTGAGCAGTACCAGTTCCTGAACAGGTGACCAATGCCATATAGAAAGCTAGCTGAGCATGGATAAAGTAAGCCAGCAAGGAAAGCCAGTAAGCAGAGTTCCTTCATGATTTCTCCCTCAGCTACCAGCATGGCTTCATGCCCCGCCTCTACAGTGAGACCAACCTGTAAGCTGGGATACACCCTTTCCTGCCCCAAGTTGCTTCGTTTCATTACAGCCCAGGAAGGCAACTAAGACAGGTGGATAGAGCACTTATGCTGGGGGCTTTGTGTCAGCATGGCACACATTAGAGTCATTTAAGAGGAGGGAGCCTCACTTGAGGAAATGCTTCCCCAACACAAGATCTTTTTTTTGGGGGGGGGAGGGGTTCAAGACAGGGTTTCTCTGTGTAGCCCTGGCTGTCCTGGAACTCACTCTGTAGACCAGGCCAGCCTCGAACTCAGAAATCTGCCTGCCTCTGCCTCCCAAGTGCTGGGATTAAAGGTATGTACCACGCCCGGCTCCTCCACTGCCCCGCTCCTCCACAAGATCTTAATTGGTGATTGGTGAAGGAGCGCCCAGTGGGCGGTGCCATTCCTGGCCCTGATGGTCCTGGAAGGGGTGGCAGGGGGAAGAAGACATTTTTCTGTCCTCAGTTTTTGAAGCTACCTGATTTCTTTACCTTCTGGACCCTTCCCTCCATCTCCAGAGCTAGCAGTGAGCCTGCTTCCTTTGTCACAGCTCTTCTGATGACAGCTAGGAGAGGCTCTTCACCTGTAAAGATCCCTGTGTGCACCCCACCCCCACCCACCCTCCCCATCCTAGGCTTTTGCGCTATGTTGTAAGGATAAGCCTGATTAGAAAGAAAAAGATGAAAGTGTCATGTGTGTTTAGTATGAATGAGGCTTTGGAAGTGGAGAGGGTGGGACGGAGTGGGGAGGGGGTTGTGATTATTACCAGAGTAAAGAGTAAGTTCAATTATAATGTTAAACTTGGAATAGTCAGCTTCAACTTCAAAGGGCCAGAGATAAGTGAAACTTGCCAGGGGCTGGACCAGGCTGGGCAGGCTTGTTAAACTTGCAAATAATTTAATTTGCAAGATGAGCTAATGGTGATCACACAACCACAATGAGATTAAGATGAAAACGTGTGCCTCACCATAATCTCCCACACACAGGGGAGCACACCTGGCTGTATTGTGTGTCCACCAAGTTGGGAAGCACTGGCCAGGTCAGGGGGTATGGAAGGACGCTCTGCTCTCTTCCACATGACTAATTCTTACAGCAACTGACTGGACGGTCTGGAGCAGTTGCCTCTGAAGAAGAGCTTCCAGATGGGCAGGGCCAGGGCATTCATTCACCCATCCTTGGCTCCGGTGGGTTTGGACCTTTGTGTGTGTGAGAGGCTCACAGTGTAAGACAAAAGGAGAGAGACCCAGCCAGCTAGGACCCCGCAGAGCCTAGGACACAGGAGAGGATGCGGTTCGCCCGGGTCCAGTACCAGGTCCGAGCGGTGCTTCTGGGGCCGCGTCCAGCAGGGGGCGCTGCGGACCCGTCCCGCCCGGGCCGCCCGGGCCGCCCACCCCGCGGGCGCGCCTCTCCGCAGTTCAGAGCCGCCCGGACTGGGGACCCGCTCCTTCCGAAAGCGCAGACCTCTCGGCGGGGATCGAGAGGACGCAGTGCGCTGGCGGCCGCCCCTGGCCTCGCTCCCGCTCCCGCTGCAGCCCGTCGCTGCGTCCCGTGCTCAGACTCGGAGCGCACGGCTCGCGCCCCGGGCAGCGGCTTGTCCCGGGAGCCCCGATCGCGGGGCAGGGCGCAGGGCGGCGGCTGGCTGGGGATGGGCGGCCCGGCTGCGGCGCGGACCGGCGCCGGGGGGCTCCGCGTGCTGCTGCTGGCGCTGGTGGTCGCGGGGGTCCCGGCCGGCGCCTACAACCTCGACGCGCAGCGCCCGGTGCGCTTCCAGGGCCCCGCGGGCTCCTTTTTCGGCTACGCGGTGCTGGAGCACTTCCACGACAACACGCGCTGGTAAGTGTCCCCGCAGATCCTCGACCCCGGGGCGGCCAGCCCGCGGTCCCCCAAGTCGGCAGCCGCTTTCCGGGCCTCTTCCACGCCGCCTCCCGCGGGGCCGATTTAAATGTCCGGCGGCCACGCTGACATCCTGGCCTGCTTTCGGAGGCCCGGGCCATCCCTGGGGTCCCTGCCTTCCCTGGGCAGTCAGACGCAGCTTCGCTCTCGCCAAAGCAAAGTTAGTTGGCTGTCTACCTTCAAGGGGCCACCGCTGGCTGGCCAACTGCCCCAGATCGCCGGAGGGACCCTAGGAGGCCAGGCTGCTCTTGGGGACCACTTCGTGTAACTGTAGGGCAGCAGCATGCAGGAAGCAGAGAAACAGGGGATGTGGTGGGAGTGGGTCCTGGGGCTTAGGGATCTCCAGGAGAGTACCCAGGGGCCCCACAAAGTTCTGAGAGGATCTGGGATGCAGGGAGCACCCCCCAAGGAGCAGACTGTGTGGCTGGTGGGCAGCCTGGAGCTCTTCTTCCACGTGCCAGTTAGAGACAAGACTTAAGAGCTTGAAGTTTTGGGACAAGGGATACGGTTGCTAACCCGCGAGATGGGTGGGCCTGAGCCTCTCCCTCATTAAGCATCAATAGTGAAGTTAACTGACCCCTCAGCAGGAGCGCTTAGACAAGGTGGGTAGACCACTTCCTTGGAAAGAAGCGGCCGCACCATGCACCACGCCCACCTTCTCAGAGCAGCTAGAGTTCAGTTGTCAGCAGCTCCCTAACCTCGTTTTAGATGATGTTACTGTGGGCCCGGGAGGTGGCTAGTTGGAGTTGGAGGTGCTATCCAGTGAGCGGACATCCCTAGAGGCTGGGAGATGGAGACTGGCAGTGTGTGTGTGTGTGTGTGTGTGGGCGTGCGCGCGTGTTGGACATGTAATTTACTGGGGACAGGGGCAGAGACAATCAGGGGTTTGTGGGTGGGGGTCTTTCAGAACCCTGGGCAAAGAGAACTTTGCGACTGGGCTCATTAACACTTTCGTGTGTTTAGAAAGCAGCCTCCAAGAGAACCAGCTTTCCGAGTCCTTGTGTGTAGCTCTCCTCTACGTCCCTTCCTGACATTGATTCTGGTCCCAGTTACCAGCCAAAGCTGCTTCCTGCATTTGCCAAGCCCTTCCTTTTCAGACAGCAGGGCACAACACTTTCCTATGTTCCGCAGACCCCGGGTCCACTCTGGGCTCCCGGCTTGGTACACATTATGGCTGTATAGAAACAGCCTGTAGAATGCATCCCAGAACCCCACACCGTGTGACCTCGGCACTAAGCACACGGGAGGAGCAGTCAGAAATAGAAGGGCTGTTCTGGGTGGGGGCTCCTAAGGAAGAGGCAGGCAGCTGTGGGAGCCGACCGTTCAGTGGGAACTGCAAGCTGTGCCTGGCCTGTGTGTCCTGGTTCCAGGGCCAGGGGCCAGGCTTCTGTCACCTGTATTTGGATGGACCCCAGGTCACACCCTCTCTGGCTGGAAACTAGATAGGAGCCGACCCAGCAGAGATGAGGTGTTCAGCTTACTTTGCTTTTGAAAGAGGTTGTGACTAGATTTTGCAGAGAAAGAGGGTTTGGCCTAATGTTCCGACACCCGGGCAGCCCTGTGGTGGTGGCCATGCTGAGGCTTGACCTTGTCAGGAGAGGGTCAGACATTTCAGTGGGGACAAGCAGCTGGCCTGATAATCTCAGAAGTGCCTCTCCGCACCCACTCCCTGCACTGGAGTGCCGCTTGTCCTTCAGTTTCGTAGCAGCCCCCCGAAGTTATATATATATATATAAAATATGTGTGTATGTGCTATATCTAATATACAATAAAACATATGCATATATTACATGTAATATAATATAAATATATATGAACATATTAAATATGATATAATTTAAAATATATGTAGATATTTAAGATCTTTGAAGCAGATCATAGTCTCACTACAATGCTATAGTATCTTCTTGAATTCTCTTGCTGCTTACAAAACCTGCCCGCAATACAGTTTTCTTCCTTCATTTCCCCCGCATTTCCCTCCTGACTCCTAAATAAGCTTCTTCTGATGTGGCTCCGAGTCGGGGGCTTGTGGACTTTGAAGCAGGAGAAGCTGCCATTTCTTCTCTCCTCCTTTTCTCTAGCGTGAGACCTGTGTAAGGTCAATGGAGTCCCTGACAGGGGCTTTTCACCTACTCCAGCCTCTCCTGAAGGCCCGGGATTACTTTTATTCCTATATGTTGAGAATAATCTTAGAGGTAGCCACTAGTTTTGTCTTGTGATATATGCACCTATCCTACATCTTTACCTTAACTTACAACTCTGGGGTTGGTTGATCGACTTAATGGCTGAATGAGAGTGTCTTAGTAGGAGGTCGTCCCCGGGTCCATTGCCCTCGAAACTTAGCGGGTCATTTCCGGTTGTTTATAATTGTAACAACATATGTAAGCACTCTTACAGCGAAACACTGTGGACGTTCTTAATTATTTCCTTCCAATCAATTCCTGGAATCAGAATTCCTCAGTCAGCTAAGATGACAGCTTTACAGTATTCTGTATTGTATTACAAAGGTTCCTGTGAAATAGGAAACAAGGGGGATTCAGGACCTGGAGTTTGGTAGCTGCTTAGCCAAAGGCTGGTGTGGTGCGGGGGAGAACAGAGAAGACTCTGGAGTAACAGAAAGTTCACAGTCGGGAAGGTGGAAAGGGAAGAGGTTTCTACGGGAGAAACATTGAAACCTGGGTAGGAACGGATGACTAATGTTAGGTCAACAATGTATCTTCTGTTCCTCCTCTAGATGAGATGGTTTCTAGCTTATCAGCTGTATGTGCTTTGGGACCTTTATTTCCTGCTAACGGGCTCCTGGTTGTGTTGTGCACAGACAGGGCAGAGAATGTGCTAGGAAGGACAGGGAGAGCCCAGACACCAGGTGGCAGAGCTGGGAGGGTCAGGTGGGCTACCCGTTTCTGTTACTGTAACAAACACCGGAGTTAGTAAACTTACAAAGGGAAGAAGTTTGTTTTGGCTCACGATGCAGATTCCGACTGGAGTCCCTGCTGTTTGGCCCTGATGCTTTTTTAGCTCCGGCAGGGTCTGGGGTACACCGTGGTGGAAGATTGAGAAGGGCAAAAGTAGAAATTGAGGCAGGGGGCTGGCCTGTCCTTTTTAAGAGTAAGACTTCCCACAGGCCTAACCCTGCAAAGGTTACCACCACCCAGCAGTGGCAAGCTGGGTCTGAACCTGACCTAAGGGATGTTCTACAAGCCCCACAGGTGAGTGTGTGTCATAGAACATGTGAGGTGTCTCTGCAGTGAAGCTGTCAGCTCTTGAGTCTACCGCCAAGTTCTTTATGAGCTCCAATTATTCCTTCTTGAGGGAGGTCAACGCCTGCATGAAATCAGGGGTGACCTTGTCTCTCAGGACCCCTGGGTCGAGTCTGGCTCCAGAAACCGCATTCCCACTCACGACACAACAAGACCCAGCTTTGTTCAAAGTACTGACAGAACAGACCCTTGTCACCCTGCCTTGAACAGCAAGACTTGTCCCCGTGGATAAGCCACGATAACTTGATGACATCGGTATCGGTTTTGGTGCAGACATGAGAGTGACTGAGCTTTTTCCCCCTTCTTCTTCTAATGACACCAGAGGGTGTCTGCACACTCAGAACTCTCTTGTCCTCACCCTCCCCAACCCTGATTCTTCTGGCATCCTTTGAACAACAGAGGTAGATGCCAGGGAACACAGACAAGGGCAATTTCTGTCCCCTTCTCTAGCAGTTTCTCAGCTGCAGAACCGACGACTGTAACATGCTGAGATATAAATAAATGGAGCCTGGCTGCCCCCGCAGTCCCGCCCACCCCCCACCCCCGCAGTCATCCGTGCGCGCGCGCACACACCCCTGGCCGCCCCCACACCCCACACTCTAGAGTCCAGAGTGGTTGGGTGCGCTGGCTTCCTCTCTGGCGACGACCTGCTTCCTGCTTCTCCTGGGACAGCAAGACTGCTGTGCTCAGGCGCTGAGCGGGCTCTCGGAATTGCCAGAGCATCTTTGAGTGAGGAATCCGGGCAGCTCCGCCATCCTGCTTGTATTTAGAGCTGCGAATCCAAAGTTCCGAGGTGCTGCCTGCCAGGTGATGCTGACACCTGCCCGAGTATTGTGATTTGCATCAAAAACTAGACAAAATCAAGAATTCAGTCTCACAGTCACGAATGGGTAGTCACATGGCTCCGTCTGGGATAGCCTGAATAGGGAAATGTTTGTCAGGCCCAGAAGGCCGTACTGACTAAAGTCTTAAAGACCTAGGAAAAAGACTTGAAGGAAACTCAAAAGCCACAACAAAAAGGGTCAATCCTTGGCATATTTAGCTACTAAAACCTCAGCAAGATATGTCTATCAAAAACTTGTGGAGCACGGAAGGGGCAAACTGTCCTTGCAACCGCGAAGGTTTGAAGCACCTGTGGGGTACCGAGAGCTGGTGGAAACGTCACCCGCTGCTTTCTGGGGTTCTTACCTGTGCTTCAGGCAAAATATCAGCTGTATCATAGGCTGCCACTGAGGGGAGGCAGGCATGGGTGTTTATTCTGAGGGAAGAGGGAGGAGATTCCTGAGAAGATGGAGGATTTAGAAGGGGGCCTTGCGATTTGGGGCTCCGCTCCCCAGTCACATCTGGCCTTGTCAATCTCTGTAAGGAAACACGGGAGCTAGTCTTAGTCCTGCGGTCTCTTAAGTCTCTGACCAATGTTGGCGCATTGGTTGCGCATGCTCAGAGAGCTCGTCTACTCAACTCTGAGCTTGCAGGGGAAGGCGTGAAATCCCTTCTTCCGGGGCTCTCCTGGGCACTTGTGCTCAACCCGGGCCTCCGTTGTCACACTTGTGAGGGGGAGCTGAAAGCACTTGTAAGGTGTTTCTGTTCAAAGGGGACCCAAAAAGTATCTTCAGAAGCGAAGATCCCAAGCAACACGCAAGGGTGCTGTTTCCCCAGCCGGTGCTGAATCGCCTTATTACCCGAGGGAGAACCTGCCAGGGCCAGAAGACAGACTCTGTCTCCTCAGCCAGTCAGGAACAGCTGTGAGTGTGAGAGAGGGAAGGGCTGTCCCCACCCAGCTCCTGCTCCCTGTGATATGCGTCTGTCCAGAAGCTAGCTCCTTCTGATAACGTGTGCGATCTTTCTTTGGAAACCCGTTCTCGTGTTTATTTAAAGCAGACAAAGCGTTCCTGGGAACCGTTTACCTCCGATGGAGTTGACCTTAACGTTAAAAGGCAAAATGAATTTTATCAGAGTGTTGCTGGGTAAGGCTGACAGGTCAGCTGAATCCATAGGCATAATTGGATTTTGTAAATGTGTGTGTGTGTTGTGTGTGCACGTGTGTCAGTAAATACATGGAGGCCAGAGCGCAACCTGAGTTGTCGCTCTTTAGACGCTGTCCACTTTGCTTTGTTTTAAGGTCTCTCACTGGCCCGAAGCTGGCCAAACAGGCTAGACCAGCAAGCCCTAGGGAGTCCCCGAGCCGCGATTATAAGTATAATGTCACCACACCTGACTTTTTAATGTGGGTTTGGGGGCCTGAACTCAGGTCCTCAGAGTTGTAAGGCAAACATTTTGCCCACTGACTCATCTCCCCAGGCCCGTTAGCTGAGACGTATGCCCCGCTCCTTCCAGACAGCCCAGGAGATGTAGGAATTGATGATTGGCTTTTGGGAGTGACTTGGAAGCAGGGCCTGTGTTATTCTTGTCACCACCTGGCTCTTGGGGGTCTCTGTTTCTGATGCCAGGGGCCTCGGGAGAGGGGCTTGGGAGGCCCAGCAGGCTTCCTAACTTAGAATCACTGAGGTCTATGAACTGTAAATCTTTTTAAGCAAGTGGATTTGGCTGACAACCAAGGCAGAATAAATCGTTTTATCCCCACCTTTCTTTGTGCCAGAGGAAGTCTTGGGGAGTGAGGGCAAATCCTAAGCAGGGAATTAGTGAGTGAGAGTCTGAAACAAAGGGCCCACTGGGTCCCCAGGCCTGCTCTTCAGGAGAGCTAAGGGGGCCTTGTGTGTTGAAATTAACCACAATGGCTACACCAGCAGAGAGGAGAAGGACCCTTGGGTGGCCTGGAAGGCATCAGGGGTGAGAGCGGATAGAGGAGGTACATTCCATGCCTTTATTGTGTCCCTGTATTTGGGGGCAACAAGTCACCTTCAAGCAGAAGCCTTCGGCCTCAGGAGCAGCTGTTTGCCTCTCAGACAGGAGAGAACTGGGAGACCCAGGATGGATGTGGATGTGCAAGCAAGGCAGGAAGCTAGGCCAACATTCCGGAGTATGCCATCTTTTCACGAACACTCAACTGAATGCCAGAAAGGCTTGATGTGTCAGCCGGACCTTGACTCGGAGACCTACGGGCCTGGCAGTCCCAGACTCTCGGTGCCCTCCCTGTTCAGGGTCTTGCAGAGCTGGGGGCAGGGAGCGCCTACAACTGTCACAGGAGTTCTGGCTCCTGCTGGGCTCTGCACAGTATAGGAAGTAAGCTGTTATTAGTGGGTTTATAAAAATCACCTCTGTGACCACATACCTGACAGAAACCATGTGAGGGAGGAAAGATTTCTTTCGGGTCACAGTTTCTGAGAGTTAATTGAGCCCACAACTGCTTTGCCAGGTGCGCGTGGGTGGGGCGTTGTGGTGATGGGGGTGTGTGGCTGAGGCACTTCCTTTTAAGATAACATGTAGGGGGGGGATCTACTCCACTGGCTTGCACAATGGGCTAGGTAGCATGTAAGCTAACAGTTGAGAGTAACCCCTGCGGACGGTCACTATGCTGCTTGCCACACAGGCACAAGGACCTGGGGTCCATAAAAAGCAGGACACGGAGCCATGTAATTGTCATGGCTGTCACCGAGAAGGCGGAGACATGCAGATCCCTGGGGCTTGCTGGCCAGTAAAGTCTACTGGGTGCATTCCAGGCCAGTGAGAAAAAAAAAATCTCAAACAAGATTCTCAGTGCCTGGGAAATGAATGAATCTAAGTTTGTCCTCTGGCATTTACA
This sequence comes from Apodemus agrarius, assembly GCA_964023405.1. NCBI lineage: Eukaryota > Metazoa > Chordata > Mammalia > Rodentia > Muridae > Apodemus > Apodemus agrarius. Next base: position 121,093,815 of record OZ030012.1, read on the forward strand.
CACCTGCGTATGTGTGCGCACACACAAGCCCTAACCATCACAGATGCCTGGGCTTTACACACCTGCTTCCATGTGCTCACGCACAAGCACTAACCACTGCATTGCCTGCAGTACCAAGGGGACTTAGCGATGCTGAGGATTACATAGTTTTACCATTGTGTAGCCCTTAGCACGGGAAAGCCTTGCTCTGCTTTCTTTGGAGAAGAAAACGGGTCAGAAATAACAGGGGGATGTGCCGGCTCCCACTTTGATCTCCAGAGTTAAAGCTTACTGTATTGTTACCGGACTTGGGACCACAGCCCATGCCTCAAGCCAGCTTCAGTCACCCCTCCGTTAGCCAATTAAAACTGCCAAATTAGTAGTGAAAGCAGAAAAGTGTTTCTTCTGTCTAAGTGGGACTGGGGAGTGTGGCAGACAGATCAAGGAACGCTCCCTGTGCCCAAGTCTGTCTTCAGGCTTTGAAGTGAGGTTACTGTTTACATGGTGGACAGCATGCATGTCGGGGTAGTCCTGGGCAAGGTATGTTCCTGCCTATCATTGTTTGGGGGCTCCAGTACCCCCAGGAAGATGGGCCCCCAGGATGTCAACACTGGAATCTCTTTCTGAGAGACAAGTTCTCCCTCTGGCTGGACCATACTTCAGCATTTTTATTTTCCCAGCATGAGATTCCTGGGGGGAATTCCAGTTTCTGGGGGAATCTATTATTTTAGTCCAATACCAAACTCATGGGATATGAATGTCACTTAGCATATCTGCATCCCTGCCGGTTCCTTTGGAATGCAATGCAAACTTGATGTTCTGAGCCGTATAAGGGGCATAGTCCTTGGCTGTGTGTCCTCCCCTGTCTGATGCCCCAGGCACATCTGTTAAGAGCGGTGGCCTCTGAGATCTCTCCATCCCTGCGTAACCCACCCCACTCATGGCCTTCTCCCCCTCAGCTGGGCTCAGAACTCCGTCTGCTTCATTCTCTGAATCCTCTTCTACCCTTTGCTTCCTCCAAGCCATTTTAACCACCCTTGAGTGGATATGTCCGTGTGCTGGAGGCGCAGTGTGTGTTGTCGTCGGCCTACTGTGGCTGAGGCACAGAGACACCAAGCCACCTGTCCAAGATTACATACAAGAACATGTGTGGTGTTACCTGAACCCGAGCTGTCCTTATTCGATGCTAATCCAGCCGCTTTGCAGACCAGCGTAACCTCCTCCTCTCCCTTCACCCCAACCAAGCCCTCATTCAAGGAAGCACGCTCCCATGCAGGAAAGAGGTGGTCCCATACCTCTTTCGGGAGCATTTCTGTGAGACTTTACAAACACTAGATCTTGATTTACCCACTTTGTGGTGTGGGGTCCCCAAACACTTCCACATCTTCTGGTTCCCGTGTGACTCATCATAATGCTGTGTGCTAGGGAGACGCCATGAAACCTCTCTGTTCTAGAGATACAGGAAAGGAAGGCCAGGGGACCCATCCAGGTCATGTGGCCGGAGAAACCGGTCGGTTCCTAGGACAGTGCAGTAGCTATTTTTCTTGTGGTTGTAACTGAGCACCTGACAAGAAGCACTTGAGGAAGGAAATATAAAGTAAAACGAATTACACTGATCTACGTCTAGCTTCAAAAGAATGTGATTCAAACTATGACGTGTTTATTAGACTCTGCAATGACTGTGGGATTACCCCTAATCTAATTCTTTAATACTAGACTGGCTATTTCACCAACTGTGCTCCCCAAATACTTGCCATTTGAATCTTCCTGGGTTGTTTCTGCTCCAGCAGTCTGGCACCATGGGAGGCATTTCACTCTCGCAATGGCTGCTGGTCCGTCATTGACTAAGAGACCTCCTGCTCTCTCCGTCTCCTCCTCCTTTCTCCTTCCTCTTATGTGTGGTCCCTACCTGTGACTCCCCCAACCCAGCAACTCAAAACTCCACCTCTCTCTCTTCTCCCCAGTAATTGGTTGTAGGTTAATTTATTTAACCAATGGTTTTAAATTGGGGAGTAAGGTCTACTCAACAAAGGCTGGTATACATGGAATTTAGCTCAGTCTTGGGGCAACCAGATCTTGGGGTACAGAATTTATCATATGAATACAAGCAGCACCAGACCAACCCCCAAGAAGGAAGCATGTGGTTTTGCTCATAGTTCAAGGACGTACAGTCCGTCATGATGGGAAAGGCATGGTGGCAGGAAATACTATATCCACAGTCTGGAAGCAGAGGTGGATGCTGGCACTCAGTCCACCTTTAACTTCAGTCTTTAGTCTTTGGGATAGTCCTGCTCACATTTGGGATGGGTCTTCCATCCTCAGTTAATTCTTTCTGGAAACATCTTCATGGTCATACCCAGAAGTGTGTTTCCATGGTGAATCTTAACCTAGCCAAGTTGGCCATGAAGACTAACCATCACAACAGACTTCTGGCTTTTCCAGCACCTACCACATCTCTCCCAGCCCTCAGCAATGGGTCTGTGGTCCTGGCTGGGGATGAGAATCCTTTAAAGGAAGGAAAAGACAACAGGAAACAGGAGGAGACAGAAATCCTTCTCAGCAGCTGACCAGGATGACCAGATTAGACTCAGGGGCAGTGATGAGGGACAGGGTTACTGAAGTTCAAAGCCCTCAAAAAATAATCTACTGTTTCCAATGACCCTAAAATGATGGCTGTCAGTAGCCATCAATCTGAGGCTCAGAATTCCATGGCTGTCAGGTTAGGCTAGGATCAGCAAGTGTTCTTCTGTTCTGAGCCTGGCTCTCTCATGTCAACCTCTGTGTTGGCTGGTTGACCAGTTGGTGCTGCATTGACTTCAGCTGGGTGGCCCATCTCCATGACTCTCATCATCTAGCAGGGCTAACCTGGGCTGGGCACCAGGTGGCTGGGCAGGGTGCCAGGAGAGTGGGTAGAAACACAAGTCCAGGAGTCAGCCCTCCATCTCCCCTCACACCCTAGGGGCAACGCAAGTGTCAGAAGGAGGAAGCAGGCATCACCTTTCTGTGGGAGGAGCTGTAGGGTTCTGTAGACCAGGACAAGGGTACAGGAAGGGTGGAGGGCAGCGGCTGCTTCCCTAGTGTGACTGGTGGTGAAATCACCCTCCTCGTCCCTGGATTTCTGTGATGTCAGCGGGAAGCCTGAGTGGACGCTGCCCAGTGAGCAGAAAACGGAGCTGAGGTCTCCGGGCCTGTAAGTTCTTGGGGTGCAGCCAAGGACAGCTTGGAGCTGGGACAAGTGAGGTGTCTAAGTGGTTGCCCCAGTACTACCTGGTCTCTAAGCCCTTCACCGAGTACCTACTCTGCCCCAGGCGTCACACTCGGTGTCTTATAACAGTCTCTTGACCAAACCTCACAAAAGTCCCATGGAGTCTATTTCCATTCCCCCTTTTTATAGCAGAGGAAAACTGAGGCTCAGAGTGACCAAGAAACACACGGGAGGTCACACAGCTTGTCAGTGCTGGAGGGAGAATTTGGTCTGAGCGTCCTATACCTAATCGTGAGTAATCGGATCACAAAGCGTGGACTACGGGGCGAAGGCGAGGATGCGGTTGATGTGGTAGCGTGCTTGGATCAGTTCAGCGCTGCCTATACCAGGCGCGGTGGTCCTCATCTGTAGTCTCACCATTCAGGAGGTAGAAGCATGAGGATCAGGAGTTCAAGGTCATCCTTGGCTAGACAGGAAGTTCAAGACCAGGCTAATGTACAAAAGACTCTGTCTCCAAAAATGGAGAGAGTGGGGAGGATGACTCAGCCCATGAAACACTTGGTGTGCAATCACAAGAACCTGAGTTTGGTTCCTAATGCTCATAAAAATCAGCATTGTATGGCACAGGGCTGAGAAGCTGAAGTCAAGGGATGTGAGGGCTCACTGGTCAGCCATTCTACATAAATCAGTGATCTCCATGTTCAGCAAGAGACCTTGTCTCAAAAACAAGCAGAGAGAGATTGAGGAAGACACCCTGCATTGACCTCTGATGTCTACATGTAAAACATACATGTGCATGCTGTCTACACATAAACACACAAAATGATCACATACATGTACACTTACCTCCACACACAGACACACTACCATTTACACACACATGTACATGCTTTCCTGAATGAACACATGGATGAACACCAAAATGAACACATACATGTGCATGCTCACCTGCACACACAGATGCACTCTCACACATATGCATGCTTACCTGCACACACAGACACATCTCTTCACACATGTGCATGCTTAGCTGCACACACAGACACACGCTCACACATGTGCATGCTTACCTGCACACACAGACACACATTCACACATGTGCATGCTTACCCACACACAGAGACACACATTCACACATGTGCATGCTTACCTGCACACACAGACACTTCTCTTCACACATGTGCATGTTTACCTGCACATACAGACACACCACCGTGCACACACACTGTTAAAGTGCCCAACAAGCCCACTGCTAAACCACCTGCCCCCCTGGTTCCCTGAACCGTAAGAGGGACTCCCTGTGGTCTTTGTGGTCCATGGCTCCTGGTGGTGAGACTTGCCTTCTCCCTCTGAGATGAAGCCTGAAGTGCGGGTTGGAGTGCTCCAGCACGGTTTCCCACTCTGCTTAGCTGTCTTGTGTCTAGTGGGAGGCGGGCGGCGGTTCCTGGGGGTTCTCTGCCATAGACACACACTGGTTAAACTCTCTCTGCAGTAGATACACACTGACGGAGCTGCGTTCCTGTAACTGGAACAGGGGTCCCTGGGGAAGCATTGGTTTGGAATCAAATGCATGAAAACAAACCTAATGGGTTAGAAGCTTGTAATTGCCACTCATTGTTCCTTAACTGGCTGCAATTTTGCCCTGTGGTATGGCCTCTGTGGCGTCTGTGGGGGTGGGGGTGGGTAGCCGTGAGGCACTGCTGCTCCCAGGCTTTCCTTAGGAAGGCAGCTCTGCCTCAGCCTAATCCCTCATGCCTGCTCTCCAAGGAACTGGCCTGGAAGAGGAGAGCCAACCTTGCTCTCCACAGGCACACACGCTCATGTGTGCATAAACAAACCTCCGCCTATTCTAAGTTTATGATTTTGTGTCGGGTCTCATTTATAGCTATGCCGGAAAGCTCTGCCTATTAGGAGACAGTTGAAGGGACAGGAGAAAGAGTGCCTCTGGACGTGGACTCTGGGCTTGGAGGCCTCCACTACTGGGTACAACACCTTAACCCAGCCTCCCCGAGTGGAATACACACAAGAACCTGCCTGGTTGGATTTGCCTTAATCAGGAGCCAGGCTCCTATGATTCTTGATGTTGCCAGTGGCTAAACAGACAGGCATATGTTTCCCAAGAGGTTTACTATGGAGGCAGACCTTTGGTTTTATTTATTTTATGTATATGAGTACACTGTTGCTCTACAGATGGTTGTGAGCCACCATGTGGTTGCTGGGATTTGAACTCAGGACCTCTGGAAGAGCAGTCAGTATTCTTACCTGTGGAGACATCTCTCCAACCCCCCAGGCCTCAGTCTTTAAGCTACAGATTCAAGAGCCAAGTTCCAGCCTCAGAGTGCCCACGGAGCCTCCTTGGGCTTCCCAGGGCGTGGTCACACACTAGCGTAGCTAGCAGCAGAAGGGGTGCTGAGCACCTGCTTGCTTTCTTTTCCTCCCTCCTACTGAGCAGAAGCAGGGTTGGTCCATGCTGCTGTGGGGTGCATCCTGCAGCCAGGCAGTTAGGGGCTAGGACAAGTTTCAGGAGCAGCCTTGACTGCCTGCATCTTCATCTGTGAAATGGGGATAATGTTAACAGTTCCTATAGGTTCTCCCATAGGACCACACTTGAAGGAACAAGCCAAGGTGGGAACAGCTTGATGCTTATTTGATGGGAGCCTGAGGTGGGGGACATATAGGTCTTTTGAAAGGGTACCTGTGCAGAGGAAAGACAGGGTCTTCTCTGGGGTACCATGAGGATGTTTCAAGTACTTGGAATATGGCTTTTGTAACCCAGAGGACAAAGAAAGAAAGCGAAGGAGGCACCCTTTCAGTAGCACACCCTGAGCTCTGAGCTGTTGCCATCTCTGTCTTCAGGATCCACTTGGCCAGCAGCCAGCTGAATGAGCTTCAGACAAGCCACACTCCAAGGCTGGCCTGTTGTAGCTGTCTTGCTGGACCATGGCCTAGGTAAAAAGCCAGCACTGGGCTGCCAAGGAAGCCACAGTGTTCTGTAAACACGGAGGCAAGCACACTCTCCAGTATGCCTTCCCCGTGTGTGTCAGGCACGTGCGTAGACACACGTGTCTCTTCAGCTCACGTCACAGGATCTGAGAAAACTTTTCCTGTGGGGCCTGCTGGTGAGACGGATAAACCGGGGGATGCTAGCGGGGTTGAATCACAGCTGTTGTTAGAAGACGGAGTGCTTTGGGCTTGGAGGAGCATTCGAGTCCAGCAGGCCCCTTCTCTGCTCTAGATCCTGACAGACACTGTGCCCCCAAGTCTTGGCTCTGCGTTGAAAGAAGTGGATATCTGAGAACTCTGCTGTCCCAGCTCCTCCCTGCCTGGCAAACTGGGACTGTGTCTGAGCTGAAAAGAGTGGAACCACTGGACAGTTCCAGGCTTGTGGTATGCCAGGGACATGGTGGACCCGCAGCCCGCTGCTTCCCGTAGCCACTTGCTGACTCCTGTGGGACTCTCTCTTCTTTACTTATTGTGACTTCAAAGTTATCCCTTCTGGGAGAATTCTTCCCTACAGCCTGTTTGGTCATATCTACCCCTCAATCCACCGTCCTACTCCTCCTGGACCCCTCCTCCTCATTTCCCTCCTGCTTCCCACTTCCCCCTCTTCCCCATTTCCCCCTCCTCCCTTGACTCTTCCTCCTTCCCATCTCCCCCTCCTCCCCAGTTCCCTTCTCCCTCAACTTCATCTTCTTTTCTTTAATTTGTTTTTAAAAATGTACTTATATTTATTTTGAGACAGGTTCTTTACATAGCTGATGGCCCTGGAAGTAGACCAGACTGGCTTCAAACCTCCGTGATCCACCTGCCTCTGTCTCCTCTGGGTTGAGATTAGATGTGTGTGTCACACATCCAATCCTGTTAAAAAGAATATATATGTATGTGTGTGTGTGTGTGTGTGTGTGTATACATACATATTCATCCTAGACATCTTAGACACCGTAGACTTCATATACACATACACATACATATATAAAACCCACTGGGTCAGATACTTCCTATATGCTCAACGAGAGTGTAGGTCCATCCACTGGATCATGGACCAGGGGTCAGATTATTGAAGAAAACGGATTCTCTGCCTCCACTCCTCAGTAGCCATCCCTGACCAATATCCTTGGTGCTCCCTGGGGCTTGGGTGGAGGGGATGTGATGAAGACATCCATTTCTGACTGAGCACCTCAGCCACGCCCTCTCTGCACTCTGACCCGATGTGTGCCTCTGTGTCTGTCACCACTGCAAACAGACGCTTCTTTGGTGAGACCTAACTAACCTATGGGTGGAAGGACCTGTTCGCAGCAGGCAGCCTGACGCGACGGCAGCTTCTTTATTTTATTTTTGGTGCGAGGTGCTGGAGACGCTACCCAGGGCCTCGGGCATGCGCTCTGCCACTGAGCGCCACCCCAGCCCCTCGTGTGAAATGAGTTACAAATGATTGTTTACTGGGCTGATGGGAAACCTGAGTCTGTGGGAGGCTTGGGACCTACCACCAGGGATTTGCATTTATACTCCCTCGCCCCCAGGGCTTGACATGTCAGGCTGTGGATGCTTTAGCCGTTTTAAGTTGTCAATCTGATAATTCTTTTCACCTGTGAAAACAACGGGCCCTCTAAGGAAGGCTCTTTGACTCTCTCCAGTGGCTCAAGCTCAGCCCCAGAGGAAAGGGGGCAGGGGGATTATCCCTTAGTGAGGCTTTCCCCCTTGGGTTTGAGTCCCAGTGCCATTATGGATTTGAGTACTAGCATCCAAGGGCTGGCTGCCCAAACCTCCCTTGTGTGGCCGGGCTGGGCAGTGAGAGTGGCCTGCTTGGGAAAGGGCTCCCTTAGTCCTCACGGCCACAGTCTGCTAGAGAAGGCTACATTTGAGGCTCTCATGGAGGGGCTGAAGAGATGTGAACTGCCCCAGCCAAGATCCTGCGGGCACACATGGCAAGGCCGCTGGGTGGGAGCCTCATCGTTAGCTCCTCTCATAGCCCTGCAGGAAGCAGCCCCTAGAGAAGCAAGCATACACCCTCCAGGGCTAGTCAGGGCTAATTTCTTTGCAGGGATGGTATGTGAGTGAGTGAGTGTGTGTGTGTGTGTGTGTGTGTGTGTGTGTGTGTGTGCCTGGTGTCCTCAGGGCTCTCCCAGGTTCTGGGGTGAGAATTAAAGCAGAACCTTCCCGTGGGGCCTGACACCAGGCCTCTGGTGTTTAATTAGTGACAGTGTCCGTGAGTCTTTGCTGAAGCCTGCTGAGGATTTCAGACATCAGTTGTAGCATGCGTCAGCCCTGTTTGCCAATCTCTCTGCCTCACTAAAGCATTGGCAGGGAAGGTGCCAGTCACCATGATGACTGAGTGGTGGGGAGACCCCAAGAAGCAGGTGGCCCCTGGAACAGAGAAAGGGGATCCAGGGCCAGATTCTTTACCCCAGAGAGGCTGCTAACTCTGCAGAGTCCTAACAGTGGTGCCTTCTACCCCAAGGCTTGCTCTGTCTAACATGCTTGGATGGCCAGCCTTGTCCTGTTTCGTGGGTGCCAGAGACAAAGGACGGCTCAAGTCCTCACTGAGCAGGCGCTCGGAGCCTGCAGCTCTTGGAGCAGCAGGGTAGAGCTTGTCCAAAGTGTCCTCTACAGTGCCTTGTCCTAGCGGCTGGCTGCTCCATACACACTGCGCCCAATTGCTACTTAGTCTTCTGTGCTGTAGATCTTTTATGACAGATCCTGCGCTGGGGAGGTGGAGACAGGTAGATCCTTGGGGCTCACTGGATTTGGGAGTGCCAGGCCAGGAAGAGACAGTGTTTTGAAACAGAAGATGGATAGAACCCCAAGAATGGCAACCAGAGGTGACCTCTGCTCCCATATGCACACATGTGGGGGGCACATGCGTGTAGACATACACACATACACTTATACCACACGAATGTGTGTATGCACTTAAAGTTTAGGTCAGATTTATTTCTGTAACTCAAGGTGAACTTAATGTTGCTTCCCTCTTTGTGTTTTGCACCCACCAGGCCCAGAATGATCCGACTCTACCCTATCCTATTCTCCCTTCCCTCCCCTCCCTTTCCCTCCTTCCCCTCCCCTCCCCTCCCGTATTTATCCCTCTGGTAACTGATAACTAGTAAGAAGTGAGCATCTGATCAATCACCCACTGATGGCCTTAGTCAGGGTGATGAAACACCATGACGACAGGCAGCCCAGTGAGGGAAGGGTGTATTTGGCTTGTACTTTCCCATCATGGTCTATCATCGATGGAACACCAAGCAGGAAGTCAAGAAGGGCAGGAAGCTGGAGGCAGGAGCTGATGCAGAGGCCATGGACGGCTGCTGCCTACTGGCTTGTTTCTCATGACTTGTTCAGATTGCTTTCTTATAAAACCCAGGACCATCAGCTAGCTCAGGGATGACCCTGCCTACAGTGGGCTGGGCCTGCCCCCATCAATCATCAATTAGTGAATTAGCCTATAGGCGTGCAGACAGCCCACTCTTTCTGAGGCATTTTCTTAATTGAGGTTTCTTCCCCCTCTGATGACTCTAGCTGTGTCAGGTGTACAAAGGTTTGGGTTTCTTTTATTTGGTTGTTTTGCTCAAGCTGTGTGTGTGTGTGTGTGTGTGTGTGTGTGTGTGTGTGTGTCTTTCCTGATACGTACTCAGATTGCTCACTCTTGCCTTGACAAAGATGTAACCCCCTGCCTTTTCTTCTCCAGCACTGGTTGTGACCACATTCTTTTTCTTTTTGATGTGCAGGGTCCTCGTGGGTGCACCGAAAGCAGATTCTAAATATAGCACTTCAGTGAAGTCCCCCGGAGCTGTGTTTAAGTGTCGGATTCATACCAACCCTGACCGGAGATGCACCGAGCTAGACATGGCTCGAGGTGGGTGGACATGCTTGTCCGGGCAGACGTGGGAGCGACACCTTCATACTTTGTTCTCTTTCTATCTAGGACAGCCTCATCCGCTCACTGACCTACTCTCTCTCCATCCCCCCCCCCCATCTTACAGATGTGTACTGAGATGCCATAAGTTGTTAGGCACTGAGATATGCCAATGAACAAAGCAAAGGAGCCTGTCACCTGGGCCTTGAAATCCAGTAGTCAGAATAGACATTAAAATAAACCTTAAAGTAAGAGCAATCTGGAGGAAAGGTGTGCCAGCTTTGGGGTCAACTCTGTACTGGAGGTCGGAAAAGGCTTCCTTGGGGGCCTCTCTGTGTATGGAAGGTAGCTGGCTGGGGGATCCATGAAGCAAAATCTCCAAGCGGGGACAGTGTTGTCACAGGAGAGGTGATGGGGGAGGGGTGGAAGGTGGAAAGGACATTTACCAGGTGGGAGGGGCTACACCACATAGGGCCTCCCAGGACAGGTTAAGTGACAGATTTCACTCTCTGTGTGTGGCCATTCGGATCAGTTTCAGCTTTTATGTCTTAGATGGTGAAAGGCATGATCGCATGGACTGTGGGCTCGTTTTCATCTAGTATATATGTAGATCTACTAGATTGGTCTGCTTGGATTGGCTCTGGCTCAGCTGTACACACTAGGGGTTGCTTGCACTGGATTACCCTGAGAAGACTGGGCTAGGAGAGGCAAGCACAGAAACCCAAGCTCAGTGCAGAAGAGCGGGGTGGCTTACTGGCTGCTTCTGGGCCTTCCTTACGCAAAGCCCTTTCTCACCCCAGCCTCGGTCACTGCTTTTCATACACAGGGGTCTGAGGAGAAGACTTAGGGGGAGCCGAGCCCATCCTGTAGAATCTGAAGAAAGAGCTACACAGGCTTGCATGAGCTGGTGATCCCAGGGTTGAGAAGGTGGAGATGAGACTCCCGTGGGATCACTGGTCAGACAATGGAGCTAACCGTGTGAGCTCCAAGTTCAGCAAGAGACTATCTCAAAGCAGAGAGCGCAACTGAGGAAGACTCCTGACATCAACCTCTGGACATGAATGCACACCCTCCCAACATGTGGCACACACACATGTATACATATGATTGCATACCTCTAATATGTGTACACACATGCAAACTGTGAACATATGCACACATGGATGCACCCTCCAGCATGTGAACACACACATGCAAACTTGTAAATACACACACACACACACACACACACACACACACACCACAAAGCCAAAAAAAAAAAAAAAAGTCCTGATATTCTTCATCAGAAGAGACTCGTGCTTGTGTGATCTGGTCTGTGAAATGTTTGTTACAATTGCTTCCCAGAACATCAATGGAAACACTTTTTCCTTCACGGAGAACTTTGTTGTGGAAAAAGAATAAGCTGAATTAAACAGCAACATTTTGTTACAAAGTCTCTATGGAGTTGGCATTTTGTTACAGGTACAAAAGTTTGAGTCCCCAGGACCCGTTGAAAAGCAGCCAGCTGCACCATTCCTCAACCCAAATCTGACTTCTTTTCTCCCTCCAGAGAGGACTCGGGGTGCGCCCTGTGGGAAGACCTGCCGGGGAGACCGAGACAATGAGTGGATGGGAGTAAGCCTGGCGCGGCAGCCCAGAGCAGATGGCCATGTTCTGGTAAGACCTCTAGGGAGAGGGTGACTTGGGACTGGGCATCTAAGAATGAAGGACTGACCCCATAGGAAATGCGGCCAGCACAGAAGCTAGGACACAGCGTTAAGGCTGTCTGCTCTGCATTGCTGCTCTGAGGTCTGTCTGACCTGCAGATTCAGGCTGCATGTAACTGCATGCAACAGGGGACAACTATGAGGCCCAACACAAAACTATAAAGTCACTTAAAATATCGTGAGATAACGTTTGTGGGATTTAAAAATACCTCAATTGTGTGGTTCTCGAGTGTGGACCTTGTAGGTGACAGTATTGTGTTGCCATGTCAAAGGCTGACATGCTAGAATTTGTCTTTGTATGGTCCTGAGACATATTGGGCTGAGGATATAGCTCAGTGTTAGAGTGGTTTCTTAACATGCACGAGGCCATGATTAATCCAAGGAGGTAGAAAGAGGGAGAGGGAGATGGAGAGGGAGAGAGAGACAGAGAGAGACAGAGATAGAGAGAATATGAGACTATGGGTAGAAAGAAGTTTGTAATTTCATTTACTACCTAAGTATTTTTGTGCATATTTTCAGGTCAAGGTATAATTTACATAAATTACACAAACCTTGAGGCTGTAGTTTGGGTTCTGGCACACATTTGAACACCACAGGAAGTTCTCTGTGTCTTTATCTAGTCAACCCCTCACACCCCAGAGACAGCTGCTGCCTTGCAAACATTGCTGTTGGTTTTTCTAGAACTTTCTATAAATGTAATTCTCTACAGGTGTTCAATTCCTGAGACACGCACAGTGAAAGGAGAGAAGTGGCTCCCATGAGTCACCCTCTGAAGTGTGCACACACACATACAGACACACACACATGATACATACACATGCCTTTACACACATACACACATATATACATGTACACACATACATACATGCACATACATACACATACACACATATACTCACATACACATACATATACATACACACACATGCACACATAGACACATACACACATAGGCACACATAGACACATGCACATACATGTAGATATACATGCACACACATATACACACATACATATACACATATACATATATACACAAACACACATATACACATGCACACACATACACATGCATACACACACGTATATATACATGTATACACACCTACACACATATACATACATATGCACACACATATACATGCACACACATATACATGTATACACACATACATACATATACACACATACATGTGCATACACAGACATACATATACACACACATATACATGCACACACATATACATGTATACACACATATATACACATACACACATACATGTGCAAACACATACACACATACATAAGTACATGTTAAACAAACAAACCTCTAACTGTGACAGAGACTAGGCTATTGACCATTTCTCTTTTTCTTTGTATTCCTCTGTGTTGGGAGCACTCAAGCATGCATGCCTCACAGTCTGGTGATGTTTTCACACATGTGCATTCAGGCATCCATGGCCAGCACCCTGCAGGCTCCTTGCGCCCTTTCCCAGGCAGCTGGTGCCCTGTAGGGCGATCCTCTTCAGACTTCCTACGAAGTCTGCCATTGGCTTTCCTCGAAGACTGTAGGAAGATTTGTGTTTTAAAAGTTCAAGGTCAAGAAGAGAAAGTGAGTCCAGCTGCTGTATCTCAGGGGCTTCCTTTGGGCTACAAGCTGTCAAAGCTGGGGGCTTTATGGATGTTTGTTCCCAAGGGAAATGGGTTTTCCTCTAGGATACAGGCCAGAAGTTTCCAGGCCCCTCTGAGGAGCTTGATTCTGTGTTGATCTCCTCAACCCGACCTCAGCACACTTAAGAGACATCCACATTGCTGGGTCCTTGGGAGAGACAGCAGCTGGGTACTGTCACCAGCATTATATAGCCTTCCCACTGGACGCCACTATAGGTCTTATCGGCAGTCCCACTTCTGCTGGTCTTGGATTCCAGTCCTTTAATCCCTGTCCCAGCAGGCCATGGATGTTGGCCAAGCCACCACATTCTTCTAGGCATGGTGGCCTGACCCCACAGGGTGACTCAGCCCCAAAGAGCCAAATCTCTTGTCTACCATTCTTGGGAAAAAGATGGGAGAAACCAAGTGTGTATATTCCCCAGAGGGGACCCGGAGCTGTGACTCAGAACCAATAGGGAGGAAGAGGAGGAAGCCGGGGACGGCAAGGCATGAGATGCCCCCCCCCTCCGGGCATGGAGTCCAGAGGTAGCCTGCTCTGCCAAGACATACTGACTCAGGGGTGTGGGGCTTTGGCGTGGGTTGAGAGCTTGTTTGCAAATGTGCAAGACAAAGACAAAGCTGTGCCCGTTGGGACAAGACCCAACCCAGTGTCGGGGCTTAAAGCAACAGTGAGGAGCATGAGAGACATTGGCCCCAGGAAGCCAAGGAGGCAGGGTTCACGATGTGTAGGAAGTGGTGCTGCGGACAATCCTAGCTAGGTAACTGAGCTAAATTTCGGTTTCACGTAATGCTTGAACCACTCATTCGGTCAGTCACCCCCTCAGGGTGCCGGAGAAGGAGAGATGGACACGGAGGGGGGGGGATCTCATCGTGTGTGTATCATATGAAGCAGCACCTCAGCCTTTAAGAGTAGTATATGCTCTGAGGAAACATGTGCTTTCTTTGGGCATGCCTGTTACTGATAAGTGAAAAATCTCACTTTTCCGATAACATCAAAAGACAACACCAGAAGTGCATGAGAAAGCATGGTTGTACAGCCGTGTCTCTGGAACGCTCCATCTCGCAAATGCAAAACCATGTATCTATCGAACACAACTCCCTCTCCCGTCGCCCGCCCCCTGCCCCAGTTCCTGGTAATCATCATTCTAGTTTCGAAGAGCTCAACATGTCAGATCCTCTTCCGGTAGAAGCAGGCAGGATTCGTCGTCTCGGGTTGGCTTCCACCATTTAGCGCGGCACCCTCACTGCTCAGCGTATATGACAGCATTCTCTTCTTCCTTTTTCTCTCAAGACCAAGTGATATACTCTATCACCCGTACACAGTGTTTTCTTTGCTCGTTTATGGCTTCAGGTTTAGGTGGCTTCTAGCTCCTTGCCATCATGCATAAAGTTGCTACAGACACCAGCAAAGATTTATTAGACACCCCGCTTTCCATTTCTTTTGGGTACATACATGGAAGTGGGACTATCAGATGATGTGGTAATTTTACTCTTCATTGTTGGAAATACCTCGACACTTTGTCCCTCTAAAAGAGCACAAGCGATTTTGTGTTTGGCCAGCACGTACAAAGTTCCAGGGACAACGAATTGTTCATCTACTTGTTATTGGGATCTTGTGGAACTAGAGATAGACTCCACAGCCTCGGGCATGCTAAGCACATGGTCTGTGACTGGGCCACACCCCAGCACACTCCATTTCCTTGTTAAATAGTGGCCATCCTAAAGAGTGTGAGGTGATGTTTCATGGTGGTTTGTGTGTGTGTGTGTGTGTGTGTGTGTGTGTGTGTGTTACCGTTATTTAAATCCATTTCCTTCTTCCTTAATGTCTCATTTTTGTCTGTGAAATCTTTCTGGGAAGCAATTTTTTTTTTTTTTTTTTTTGTTAGATTGAAGGCAGAGAAAGCATTTTGAGCCCTCAGGGATACTTTGTGGCACAGGATAAGACCTGTCTCCCTAGGGAAACAATCTTTGATTTCAAGGGTAGGATGGTGGAGGTGGGGGGGGGGGAGCTGTGACTGAGAGTAAACCATCGCAATGACAAATGGCCTCATCATGATTGCCAATGCTGGCAAGACCCAGGGTGTCGAGCTGGCCCACCAGGCTAACCTTGGCCCAGTGGCTGCCCATCTTGGCTCTGTGGATAATGTGGTGCCTGCCAGTTTCCACCAGGGACAAATGGTCCTTACTACAAATGCTACCACAGGACCGAAAGCAAGTTCCTTTCCCGCACTGCTCCCGCACCCCTGGAGTGCAGAGATGAAGTCCTGAGGAGTAGGGAGGAAGGCTCAGTCAGCCATGCCTCACAAGCACAAAAACCCGAGTCCAGATCACCAGCACCGTGTGAAAAGGTGGACATAGCCACTCATGACTACTCTTATCCTGGAAAGGCAGAGGCAAGGATCCCTGGAGCTTACTGGCCAGCCAGCCAGCCAAACTGATGAGACCAAGGTTCAGTGGGAGGTTTAAAAAATAAATAAATAAATCTAGAAAGCAAGGGAGGAAGGTACTCTGTATTAACCTCTGCTTTCCATATACGCGCACGCGCGCTCGCGCGCGCACGCGTGTGTGTGTGTGTGTGTGTGTGTGTGTGAATGTACGCACAGACACACACACACACACACACACACACACACACACACACACAGACACCCCTCGAACATTCAGAACCATGATCTCTCCTCATCAGAGCTGCCAAGCCTCAGATAACGAATTATCTAAACGGCTCAATTTTTTTTTTTCTGGGTGGAAGCAGCGCTTTCCGGCTCTAACTCCGCTGTTTCCTTTCTGAATGTCAGGGCTCTCTCTGGCTCTCTGCTCTGCCTACTTCCCTTGTATCTTCTTCAAAACCACCGGGAATGTTCCTGTGACTATTTCTGTCACTGCTTCCTGGTTTGGTGCGTGCGTGTGAACGAGTGCTCTGCTAAGTATGACACGTGAAGAAAAGTGCGCAGGTCACCAGAACAGCACGCCAACGAGCTTGCTTTAGGTGAACATCTGCCCAACACCATGCCCAGGACCACCCAGCCCAGAGCCTCTTCCCCTGTGCCTCCATAGCCCCCCACCCCCAGCTCCAGGGTGGCATGGCGTCTTTGGGAGAATTCTGTGACATCTCAACCTTGCTTTTTTCCTATGCCCACCACTCCTTGATGGCCAGGGTGTGACCTGGCTGTGCACTGCAGACCTGGAAACTTGACAAAGCTTGTCCATCTGTTGACAGCAAGTGCAGGTGTGTGAGGGCGGCAGGGACAGACAGGCGCTTGTGACCAAGCTGCCCTCCAGGAAGGATATGCTGTATTCACACAACAAAGAAGGCCTTTGAAGGGAATCGGACAATTTTCTTCCTCTTTTTATTCCTTGGGAGGATGATCAGCCCTTCTAACTTGAGACGTGTGAGAGCTAAGATTTGGGGTGATGGTGGGATCCTCAGTCTTTCCCTAGGGTGGTTTAGAGGCCAAATTTAAACAGGCACTGCCTCCTGAATCTCCATCTCCTTCCTTTCCTTCCCCTCCTTCCCCACCCCCTCCATCTCTGTTCCTTTCCCCTCCTTAGCCTCTTCCTTCCTTCCTTCCTTCCTTCCTTCCTTCCTTCCTTCCTTCCTTCCTTTCCTCCTCTTCCTCTTCCCTCTCTTCCTTCTCCATGTTGTCTCCTCTTTCCCCTTCTCTTCTCCCTCGTTTTCTTCCCTCATCTCAGTCTCGTTCACTCCCCTAAGAGCACACCGTACCTCTGGGCTACTCCCACAGCCCCGGAGCAAGTCCTGGCCACTTCCAGAGAATTCTCTTCTTTTCTATTCTCCACCACTCCCTGACCTTCCTTACAACTCACTCCCCAAATCAACCACGTCGTGATGCTTTGCAGTTCCTCGAAAACTCGCTCTTCTTATACAGGATGCAGGTCAGACCAACTTTGTGTGTGTGTGTGTGTGTGTGTGTGTGTGTGTGTGTGTGTACGTTCCTTTCTGTTTTCTGGAGGACCTTTGATCTCTGTCCTCCCAGAATATTGTAAATTAGATGAGTGTAAAATGTAGTATTTGGGTCTCCCAGGGATTCTCCAAGGTCACCCTTAAACAGTTTATGGGATGGAAAGCAGACAATATAATAAACATCGGGTGACACTGTCCATGTGTGCAGCTGGATGCCAGACACACCACGATAAGCTTCGGCCTCTCTAACTCAGCATGCTATAGGTAACGAAAGCTCTAAAGCTGCGGGCTGAGTCCTTCAGCTAGAATAAAGCCCGTTTGCCCAGGAACTGGGTGATCTAAGGGACTCAAATTTGCAAACTGTAAGAACCCAAAACTGAAAAATCAACTAGTCAGCCCTTTCTATCACCGGTTCTGTGTCTGTGGATTCCAACCCATGGGCTATGGGTTTGATATCTTCCGATTCAACTAATTGTGATTAAAACTAATTTTTAAATCTGCATATGTCCTAAGCATGGGTAGACCTTTCCCTTGTATTTATTTTCAATGGCATGATGTAACAATTTCTGTGGTGACTGCACTGTTATAAGTATAGAGATGATTTAAAGAATGTGGGGGCTCGGGAGATGGCAGTGAGCCAGGGCACCTCGTTCTGCAAGTGTCAGGACCCGAGTTCCAGTCCCCAGCATTCATGTAAAAACCATGTATGGCCACGCATGCCAGTAGCCCAAGCATGGTGTTGGGGAGCAGCGTAGCAGTAAGACACCACACACACATACCACACACGAGGGATATCTCTGTGTGAAGCATGGGGCAGTTATCAACCTCGTGATCTCTCTTGTTTCTCACCAAATGCTATCTCCATCTGCTGAGAAGTGCTTTTTTTTTTCTTCCACAAAGCAAGAATCAAGTGGGGAGAAAGGATGATAGCGTAAAGTAGGAGAGAGGAGACACAGCTGCTCTGTCATAGACCAGCTCAAACATGGCACAAAGTGTGGCCAAGGTCAGGTCTCCAGTGCCATGCTGAGGGTCGGCAGAGGGGCTTATCAGGACCCGTGGTGGCAGCATCACTGGGGGGAGGAAGAGCAGAGAGCTTAGGTGACAGTGATCTTATCATACACACGAGTGAGGAAGAGCCTGCACAGAGGCCTTGGGTGTCCCATTCCAACGAGGTGCCAGGGCCTCTAGGGAAGGAAAGCCAATGGCCCCGCTTGTCAAACAAGAATCCAGAATCTTAGGATGGAAAGGCCTTCTAGAGATATGAGATTTAGGAACAGCTTGATCCAGTCCCCGTCTAAACACTTACTGTGTCACTCAACCACTCTCTGCTACTTAGTGATCCCATGGAGAAAATGCAAGTCTTGGCCAATGGCATGACTCAGTGGGTATAGGTGTTTACTGTGCAAACCTGGCGGCCTGAGTTTAATTCCTGGGACCACATAAAGGAGAGAACGGACCACACAAAGTTGTCCTCTGACCTCCACACAGGTGCTAGGGCCAAGCCCTACGTTAACATCATTCTCTCAATAATAACATAGTTTTAAAAATGTAAGAAACTGGCTCAGTCACTGTTCTATTGCTGTGAAGACACCATGACCAAGGCAACTTTTTTTTTTTTTGGTTTTTTTTTTTTTTTTTTTTTTTTTTGGTTTTTTGAGACAGGGTTTCTCTGTGTAGCTCCGGTTGTCCTGGAACTCACTCTGTAGACCAGGCTGGCCTCAAACTCAGAAATCCACCTGCCTCTGCCTCCCAAGTGCTGGGATTAAAGGCGTGTACCACCACCACTTGGTTACAAGGCAACTCTTATAAAAAAAAAAGCATTTAAGTGAGGACTTGCTTTTAGTTTTGGAGGTTTAGTCCCCTATCATCATGGCAGGGAACATGGTGACATACATGGTACTGGATCTGTACCTGGAAGCTGTATCCTGATCCACAGGCAGAGAGATCGATCTCTGCTTGGCGTGGGCTTTTGAAACCTTGGAGCCTTCCCACAGTAATATACTTCCTTCAACAAGACCACGGCTTCTGATCCTTCTAATCCGTTCAAATAGAGCCATTCCCTGCTGACTAAGCATTCAAGTATCTGAGCCTATTGAGGCCATCCTTACTCAAACCACCACTGGCCTTGTGGGAACACAGTCCAAGTACTGAGGAGGTTGGGTCTAGTGGATTCCCTGGGACTTGGTGGCCAGCCAGTGCCCCAAGCTGAATTGGTGAATTCCAGGTAAAAATGAGAGCTACTGTCCCAGAAAACAAGGTGGAAGACATCCTAAGGAAAGAAATGTGAGGTTGAGATCTGGTCTAAACACACACACACACACACACACACACACACATACACACACACATACACACACATATACACACACATACACACATATATACACATGAACATACCCACACACATGTACACACACGTACACACACATACATATGTACATACCCATACATACATATACACATACACATATACACACACATGTACATACCCACACACATATATTCACACATACACATGCACATACCCACTCACATATACACACATACACCGTACACACACTAAAACACATGCACACACACGATTCACACACACATACACATATACACACACCACACATACACACACAGAAACAAAGTAGACATTAAAACCTCTGATTATTTTAAGGAAATGTATCCATTGGCCAAAGCAAGGTGAACTGATGCCAGAAGTGAGCACTTTGCACTTAGGAGAAGGAGCCAGGCCGGACTGTCCATTCCCTTCCCCACCCCTCCCCCTCCGCCTCTCCCACCCCCTTCCCCCTTTCTCCCCCCCACGCCCCAGCCAGCGGGAACTTTTCCCATTATCAGAGAACCTCATGCCACACTGGGGCCACAGTTTATGTTTGGGAACGAAGCAGGCTGTGTTCTTCGAAGCAGTATGAGCCAGGTCTGGGTTCTGCCTGGTGGCCCCTGGTTCTTTTCATAGAAACTGACTGACCTCAGTGTCCCTTGGAAGTTTGACCCCAGCCCTGAAAAACTGCTCTCAAAAGCTGACTGAGGACCAACCTGTCCCTAAGGTGCTCCTCATACGCACGACTCTCGCTCACCTGCCGCCCCATGCCCCGAACTTTCCCTTTGTCACTTTGTCCAAGCTCTGTCACTTCTTGCCCTAGGTCTCTTCACAGGGCTTCTTCTGGCTAGCTTGTGAAAGGCAACCACCTCCTGGCACTGGGGCGGCGGGGGGCATCTCACTAAGGGTTCGGTGACCCAGTGGTGTGCATTTACCAAAACTTGTTACGGGATTATTCAAGATGTGTGCGGTTGACTGGGCATCAATTACTACTTCAGGGGAGGGACCAGCCGAGAACCTTCGCCCCTGGTTAGGGAGATGCCTGCAGAGCGTCTGTAGATGAACTGAAAGGTCAGGTTCTCTTCCCAATGCTTCTTCCCCTGCCCTTCCTCCCTCCTGCCAGCTCCTCCTCCCTTCTCTCTGCCACATTCCGCCCTGGTCCAGGCGAGCAGTACCTCTCCCAGGGGTGCCCACTTCCATCCTGCCTTCCTAAGCCTCTGCATGGCGGATGAGGGAAGCATCATAACTGTGAATAGGATCATGCCACACACCCGCGGGAGCTGTACCCTGGCGTGTCTTTGCCCAGCCACTGAAATCAGCCACAAAATCCTTCCTCCTGTCACCGCTGGGGCCTGGCGGCCTCTCTGACATCTTCTTACTTAGACCCCCCTCCCCCACTCACCGTCTTTCTTTCCCTGGAACTTCCAAACCTGTGTCACTTCTCATGTCCTTCGACCAAGCGCTTCCCTTTCTGGAAACGTCTCCCTTCTGGTGCCCAGTGTGGAGGGTGTTGTCCTGCCCACTGCCTAGAAGCCGTGTCTCACTCCAAGACGCTAGCCCACTGTCCTCTGCCATTCCCTCTCTGTGCTCAGACCCAGCTATGGTCACTCTCTCCTCCCAGTGGCCTCTGGGGGCTGGTTCTCCTTGTATTTTTCTGATGCCTTGATGTGAACTTCATTCTCCCTCCCTCCCTCTCTGTCCCTCTAGGCCTGTGCCCATCGTTGGAAGAACATCTACTACGAAGCAGACCACATCCTGCCCCATGGATTCTGCTACCTCATCCCTTCCAACCTCCAGGCCAAAGGCAAGGTGCTGATCCCCTGCTACGAAGGTGAGCATGGGTCGGCTCTCCCTCAGTGCGGTGCCCTCCTCGCTGGGTAACTTCAACAGCTTTAGACGCGTCCTCTGGGGGTCTGCACTCCCTCTTTCCCTGGCTTAGTTCTGTGAGCTGAGCCAGGTCCCTCGCTAAGAGCAAAAGGCTGTTAGATTTTTAATTGCTTCTCACGTATGCTTTTGGAAAGAGGTCTCACTGGCCTGGGCCACACTGCCCTGGGCTTCCCTGGGCTTTCTTAGGCTTTGTACTTGTGGTCATCAAGAGGGTTCTGACACTTTTCTGGACATTGTAAATAACTTTTGTCTCACGGTGGTGGTGAGGAACCCCATGTCACTATGTGGAACTCAGAAGGCCCAAGCAAGACATTCTGTGAACTGTTCTCTACAGAAAGGTCAGCAGGGACCTGAGCTGAGGCACAGACCGGCTTCTTGTCTGAGAGTAGGCTGTCTTCATGCCTTCATTCTTTCTTTGCTTGTGGCTGGGCCAGATGGGGAGATAGGACTCTGGCCCTGTTCATCTCCATATTGTCCTAATGGGGTGGAAAACTCCATCCTAAAAACCCATGGTATAGCCATGGGTGTAGCGCAGTTGGTAGAATGACTGCCCAGCATGCATGACATTCTGGGATTTTATCCTCTAGGCTAGTTTGGGTACATGAGCCTCTGTCTTAAATGAATGAATGAATGAATGAATGAATGAGTGAGTGTCATCAGTCAAACAGCAGAGAGCATGAGCCCCGAGCCAGGACATTTGGCTTTCACCGACCCATCTCAGCCCTTTCCTTATGCCATACAGCTCACGCACTGGTCCCCAAACACAAACACGCGGAATACGCCAGCCCGCCCGTGCCGGCTGAGCCCCTAGCTGTGTGAGCGAGCCCTCAACATCGTCGTCATTCGCTGTGAGGAACTGAAGTTGCTCGGCAGAGGTAGCTGACAGATGCAGAGCTCTCCGTGAGAGCTCAGAGTCCTCCTGCAGGGCTGGCCTAGGTTTCTTTGCTTTGTATATTTCTTTACTCCATGAGGGTCAAATGGAGCCAGAGAAGATTTGACCAGAGACAGTATTAGCAAGATGCTTGCTCCCACCCGACTTTTCTTCCTTAAGGACACACAGACACACATATTCAAAATTGTACTCTGGAAGAAAACAATAGCAAGAAACCCAAAACAAAACAAAAAAGAAAAACCCACCACAGTCAGGAGAGGGGCCCGCACGGGAGCGCTGGGAGCTAGAGCAGCTGCTTAGGAACGCTGAGGACCGACCGGACAATGGTTCTGTGTTCCCGGGTCTGTAAAATGAGAGGGGTGGTGATGCTCAGATTTCTCCGGAAGACTGAGCTAGTGGGGAGATTAGGTGGGAGGCAGGCCCTCAGTGGAAGGCCCTGCCCTGTACTGTTGGTTTTGGAGATCTCTACTTCCCTGTTTTGTGGTCTGAACGAACCCGACTTTGGCTCCTAACACAACCATTATTTTCTCTTAATGTGGAAAAGCTCAGTGTCGCAGGCTCCTCCCTGTTCCAGGTGGGGATCACATTATGGTCAAGGACAATGGAAGCATTTAGGGTTTGATAGAACCTTTGAGATCTTTCAGATGTCATCTAGACCAGCTTGCGGGGCGGATCAGGGTCCACAGAGATAAGCGTGGCTTCCAAGTCTGTTTTCACTGTGCGGAGGGTGAGTAACACGCTGGTTGGAACAAAGCCCAGGACTCCACATGCCAGAGTTTGAGTCCTGCCTCTGCAGCTCCCTCTCATTAACACCGACTGCTCATGAGGATGTAAACTCTGTGTCCAGCTTAAGCCATCAATACTTTTGAGTTATTTTTTTGTTTTTGTTTTTGTTTCTGTTTTTTCGGGACAGGGTTTCTCTGTATAGCCCTGGCTGTCCTGGAACTCACTCTGTAGACCAGGCTGGTCTTGAACTCAGAAATCCACCTGTCTCTGCCTCCCAGGTGCTGGGATTAAAGGCGTGCGCCACCACTGCCCAGCTACTTTCGAGTTCTTAGAGCGGGTGTCTGGCATGTATCCACTAGGACGCTATACGCTGGACATATTGCATACGGTAATATGCTTGCTATATGCTAGTGAGCCAGGCACTAAGCAAGGTTTATGAGCTGTTACAAGCGACCGACTTGTGTTGAAGGAATAGAACGCGTTTAGTTATGTAAAGTGGCTGATGACCGTCAGAGAGAAATAAACCAACACACACAGTCCCAGAAGAGACGGCAATGGGGCATTGTGGGTAGAATAAAGAAGAGGATGGAGTATGTGAGGAGAGAACAGGAACCAGTGGGAATGGGAAGGGAACATGGGAGAGTAATAGCGGAAGAAGAGTACCAGGAAAGTGTGTACTAATACACACATGAGGGAGGGGGAGATGGCTCAGTGGTCAAAGGGCTTCCCATCCAAGTGAAGACCAGAGTCTAGATCCCCATATAAATGCCAGGTGAATGTGGCACACCCCCGGAAGGCAGACGGAGGGGTCCCCACAGAAGACTGGGCTAGTGAGACCCGCTCTTTTGGTGAGCTCTGGGTTTGATTAAGAGGCCCTGAATCAGGGGAAATCACAGAAGAACACTTGAGGATGATTTCTGGTATTAATCTTGGGGCTTCATCTGTATGTACACACACATACACACGCACATGAATACATGCATGCACATATGCTCATGTACACACATACATGTGAAAAACATACATGCTTGAAAACATCATAATTAAACTTATTTTTTATAATAATTAGAACATGGGTTAAAAATATAAATCTTCCAGTTGCATCCCAGTCAAGGAAGCATCAAGACAGGCTTATTTCATTTTATGATTGAGGAATTTGGGACCTGCTTAAGGCTTACAGTCTGCTGAAGTCAGGGAAGTGAGGGACAAGGGCACTGCACTGTAAGTCACAGCAGCCGGCACAGGGCAGGGGCGGGAGAGACTCCTCCTTCCAGGTTTACTTTCTGGGCAGTGGTGACAGATTGCACGAGGGCTGAGACAGGCTTGATGGGTAGCTGTGCCACACCAGCTCCCTCGGGGCAGTTAAAGGTCTTGCCAGGGTAATGCACGCTGGCATGCCTCCACTTCTATTCAGGCCATTCTAGGGAGATCACAAGAAATCCCAGAGGGCCGTGCTCATGCCTGCCTGGTGCTCTGTAATGGTGTTTTTTTCTAGAGGGTCAGTAGTACAGACTCCCGAAGATTGGAAAGTCGGTTTGGTAGATGAAACTTTCTGGGTCACCTTTCTAAAATGTCTTGAGCTCTTTTGTTTTAAAAAGGATTTCATTTTTAAGTGTCTCTGTGTCTTTGTGTGTGTGTGTGTGTGTGTGTGTGTGTGTGTATGGTGTGTAGTGTGGTGTGTGTAGTGAGTATATATGTATGTAGTGCATGTATGTGTGGTGTGTGGTTTGTGTGTGTATGTGTGTGGTATGTAGTGTGGTGTGTGTATGTATATAGTGTGTGTATGTGTGGTGTGTGGTTTGTGTGTGTATGTGTGTGTGGTATGTAGTATGGTGTGTGTATGTATATAGTGTGTGTATGTGTGGTGTGTGGTTTGTATGTATGTATGGTATGTGGTGTGGTATGTATATATGAATGTGGTGTGTATATGTGTGTATGTGGGTGTGGTTTGTGTGTGTGTATGTGTGGTGTGTGTGTATGTGTGGTGTATGTGTGTGTGGTTTGTTTGTGTATGTGTGGTGTGTTTGTGTGGTGTGTCTCTGTGTGTGTGTGGTATGTGTTATGTGTGTACCTCTGTGTATGTATGTGAGTTTGAGCAAAGGTGCCTATCTGACTGGGTGGGATTTCCTGGAGCTGAATTTGCAGGTGCTTTTGAGTCCACTGAATTGTGCATTCTGTGAAAGCAGTATACAATCTCAAGCATTGAGTCACCTCTTAGCTTTTGATTTCTTCAAAAACACTGGTCTTGGGTTTGGCACAGGACATTTTCTCATGGCTTCTCAGCTGTTTCCTGTTGGATGGGAGAGACTGTCAGAGCATCCCATTGGAACCAGGAAATAGGGAAGGAATCGGAAATCAAAAAAGACCAGGACATAAAATCAGATAAACTCACAGTGCATCCCTGCAGCAACACGCCGAGTTTACACCTGTCTCAACCACGGACAGGGTCACAATGCCCACATGTTGTCTTTGTAACACGTGTGGGAGAAGATAAGAACTTAACAGGCATGACTTGTGGAGATTACCAGAAAAAGAGTGGGCACTATCAAACGTTTGTTACTTGAATACGCCCGAATGCTTTTAAAAGAGTTATCTTATTTTAAATAATCTCTCTCTCTCTCTCTCTCTCTCTCTCTCTCTCTCTCTCTCTGTGTGTGTGTGTGTGTGTGTGTGTGTGTGTGTGTGTGGGCATGTACATATGAGTGCAGTGCCCTTGGAGGCTGGAGGTCAGAGGTGTCAGATCCCCTGAGCTATCTCCAGTCACCACCACGCCGGGGTATTTAAAGCCTCTCCAAACTAGAGTCAGTACATGTGATAAAATCAAGGACAGACACTTCTTTTGTCCTCTGTCCTCAAACCCACCAAGGCAAGAAGCCAGAACTCAGCATGAGGCTAGAAGCAACTCATGTTTTTTATTGTGATGGGGAAAAAATATCTCATGAGTCTGGGGTGACTTGAGAGCAGCCTTGAAGAACTACAAAAACGTAGAGAGGGGCCCTTAGAGGCAGCTGGTAAAGGCTCGTGCTGCCAAGCCCCAGGCCGCATGTGGTGGAAGGAGAGAACTGATTCCCATCAGCTGACCTTTGACCTCCACCTGTGTGCAGTAGCATGCGCACACACCCTTGCCCTGCAAGCAACAAACAAATAATAAATAAAAGTAGATTTTGTTTGTTAGTAGCAATGGCGGTACCATTATATTTCAGGATGTGGTGGCGGCAAGCATTCACATGATTGACAGCTTCTGCTCCTCCATCCTGATGAGGTGAGGTTGTACAAACTTGAAAGGTCTCCAAATCCTCTCCTGTAAATTGGGGGTGATCAGTACCTCCCGACAAGGGATTCGGGGGTGCTTTAAGTGCCTAATACCTTCCAAACTCAATAAATGAGACTTTTCCGATTAACTTTCAAGTCATGTAATATTCTTCAATTGTCTCAGAAGGTGTCCAGTGGATACTTCTTTAGACAACTGAATATTAAGGGCAGAGAGCTGCATTGCATTAAAATGATCTGAAGGGCCTGGAAAGGTTTGTAATTTTTGTTTGTGGGGTCAGGGCGCACTATGAGGCTGGGGCTGGTCTTACATTCTCTGTGCGCCTCCCTCAGCCTCCCAGCTGCTGAAGCTACAGGCGTGCACCACCCCGCCTGGATTGTATTAAACAGCCTTGAAGATCTTATCTGTGTAATCCAGTTGTGAAGCTCTCTGCTCCAGTTACTACAAAGGATCTGAGGTTGTGTGCAAATGTTCTTAAATCTGAATTTTAAGGGTTTGAATTGATCACATTTTATTGTGCTTTAAAACTGATTTCAATTCTCAGAGCAGCCGAGCGTTTATTTCCCATGGGCATTTCTTAAGGCTGTGGTCATTCCCAGTGTAAGAACCAGACCGAGGCATTCAATTGTGAAGACATTTTTCCCCCTCTTCTTAATGCTGAAGGGCAGGACCCCACAGAGGATAAAAATCAATTATGATCCATTTACAAATCAAAAGCAGTCGAGGTTTAGGTGTGCATTTCTTTTGTTTTTAGAAGGAATTGTAAAAGGCTAAGCACATCCATTTAAAGATTCAAGAAGAGGCCCCTTCCATTTTTATTAAATAATGAGCCCTGCTTTTACAGAGGGCTTTCTGCTTTCCAAGGAGCTTTTGCAAACATTACCTCACTTAAATAAATATGGTGAATTAAACAGTAAGATGCTACTCAATATTTTATAGTTAAGAAGAGGGTCCTGGGGCTGGAGAGATGGCTCTGCTGGTAAAATGCTTGCTGCAAAGGCATGAGGACCCCGCTCAATCCTCTGAGCACATGTTCTTTTTTCCCCCCCCCCCCCAGACAGGGTTTCTCTGTGTAGCCCTGGCTGTCCTGGAACTCACTCTGTAGATGAGGCTGGCCTTGAACTCAGAAATCCACCTGCCTCTGCCTCCCAAGTGCTGGGATTAAAAGCATGCTCCACCACCGCCCAGCTGCCCATGTTCTTTTAAAAGCCAGTTTCAAAATGCACACCTGTATCTGAGCTCTGCAGAAGCTCAGACAGGAGGATCCCTGGAGCAGGAGGATCCCTGGAGCACTGCTCACTAGCCAGAGCCTAGGTAAAGTGGAGGGCTACAGGTTCAGTGAGAGACCTGTCTCAGAATAAGGTGAAGGGTGGGTGACTGAGGAAGACCTGGTGTTAGCATCTCACCTCCACAGACATGGGTGCACACACATATGCATCCACACACTCACACACACTTATAGTCTCATATATATATATATACACTCACGCGCACACACACAGTTACACACTTATGCACACACAGTCACAGTTTCACATACACAATCATATACACTCATGCACACATAGTCACAGTCTCACACATACACACACTTATCAAACTCACACACTCACACTCAGTCTCATATACACACTCACACACATATACACACAGTCACAGTCTCTCTTACACATACACTCATGCACACACAGTCACAGTCTCACAATACACACTCACACACACTTATATACACAGTCATAGTCTCACACATACACAACTCACACACACTCATGCACACACACTCACACTCAGTCTCATATACACACTCACACACATATATACACAATCACAATCTCTCACACACACACTCATCCACACACACACAGTCACAGTCTCACATATACACACTCACACACACTTATATATACACAGTCACAGTCTCACACATACACACTCACACATACTCATGCGCATACACTCACACTCAGTCTCTTATACACATACATGTATATATACAGTCATAGTCTCTCTCACACACATGCACGCATACAGTCAGTCTCACACATGCACACTCACACACACACTCATGCACACACA
The DNA here is from genome assembly GCA_964023405.1 of Apodemus agrarius. Taxonomy (NCBI): domain Eukaryota; kingdom Metazoa; phylum Chordata; class Mammalia; order Rodentia; family Muridae; genus Apodemus; species Apodemus agrarius. The sequence continues at coordinate 121,122,329 of OZ030012.1, forward strand.
CTCACACTCAGTCTCATATACACACATGTATATACACAGTCATAGTCTCTCTCACACACACACTCATGCACGCACACAGTCACAGTCTCACACATGCACACTCACACATTCACACACACACTTATACACATACAGTCGTTTCACACACACAGACATACACACTCTTGCATACACACTCATACTCAGTCTCATATACATGCTCACACACTCATGCACATACACAGTCTCTCACACACACACACAAATGTAGACTGGCTCTACAGGACAGTCAGGGCTGAAAGGAGAAGGTCAGAGGTCTCTGAAAATGACCCTGGGATTCATGGGAGTCTAAGTTTCTTCTTGGAGCCAAGACCTTCAGACAAAAATGGACCCTATACCTCAAATAAGTTTCCACACATTGTGCGGGATTACTGTTTAAATTGTACCTTCTAACGTTACAGATGCCCACAGTCTCTAAGTCTCTTAAAAGTGCCTGTCTATATGGCTAAGCATCTTGAGGACTGTCTGGGAAGCACCCAGATCAGAATTTACCTGATGGGGCGGCCACTTGAATTTGTAATCATACTTATGAACCCAGCGTTTTGAAGTCGCTATTTTTCTTGATGTTCTGTAAGTCAGAATTCCTCTGTATAGCTCTAACTGCCCTGAAACTCACTGTGGAGGTCTGGCTGGCTTTGGAACTGGGGTGATCTCCCGACTTTGCCTTCTGGATGCTACAATTACTGGCTTGTGTTCCCCTGCCTGGTCAGTGGTCACACCCACGAGAAAATTGTGATGGGGGAGACTGGTGAAGGTCTTCCCGAGGGTGTATTAAGCACAGGGAGGCTTGCTGGCCCTTAAAGTGCAGTGTAGGTTTCCTAGATGGCCCATTTCCGTTGGCACGCTGATTCCTTTATGATTGATGGGGGCACAGGGAAAGATCTCTCCTTACTACGTTAGGAACATGATGGCTTTTCAGGACATTATAGACTTTTAGGATCACACTTCAGGTTTTTGTTTGGTTTTTGTTTTGTTTTATTAGATGTACTCTGGAGGCAAGCCCTGCCGTCCCTGAGAGCAGGCAGCGTGAGCCTGGTGAAACTCAGGCAGAGGCAGGTCTCCTCTGCTCCCGGGGCTCTCTCAGTCTCCCACAGTCAGCTTTGGTGGCTCTGCTGCCCATGTTCTATCACTGGTTATGACACGAGTGTCTCAGCCACAGGTTGAATGCTCTCCAGTTCCCAGCTGGAGCGCTCACAGAAATGTGACTGTCTCCTGGCCAGGGCTGCTTTTTCTGGAGGGAGAAAATGTAACCCAGTGCAGACCAAGCTGAATAGATACTTGTTATACAGCTTGTGGGCTGATGCTTCTCAAGTGGGAGGAGACAGAATCTTGCTTTCTAATCCTGAGTGGAAACAACCACTAATGGGTTAAAAAAAATGTTTATTTTATTTTTAGGTGTCTGTGTGTGGGCATTGGTGGTGGTGGTGGTGGTGGTGGTGGTGGTGGTGGTGGTGTGTGTATATGTGTGTGTGCTGTCCAGCCACCTCTCTCCAGAAGTCTTTCATGGTTCCTATCTGAAACCATTCCTGGCCAACACCAGTTTCCCATCTCTTTCTTCTCCAGCTCCTGGCAAGCACCAGCCCACTTCCCATGAGTTTGCTTACTCTGGGTACAAGCAGAATCATCCAATATGGGACTTGCTAACTTCATTTAGCCCTAGCCTGGTCTCCTCAGAGTATACTCCATGTTGTTGAATGTATCAAAATGTCTTTCCATTTCAAGGCAACATAATATTCCTTTGTAGACATACAGTAACCTTTTAAACAACCCATTTACCGGTGATGGTAAACCTTCCTTTGGAAAACCAGCCTGTGAGGTGGCAGAAATGGGTGAGGCGCAGACAGCCCCACCCTTCACTGCTGCAGCAGCTGAACTGCTAGCTGTGAACAAAGGCGCCCTGACCTGCAAAATGAATGCAAAAGGTCAAACTATTAAATATTCTCTGAGCCGGGTGTTGGTGGCGCACGCCTTTAATCCCAGCACTTGGGAGGCAGAGGCAGGCGGATTTCTGAGTTCGAGGCCAGCCTGGTCTACAGAGTGAGTTCCAGGACAGCCGGAACTATACAGAGAAACCCTGTCTCGAAAAACCAAAAAAAAAAAAAAATATTCTCTGGAATTCTTCTCTTCAAATGCCCTTCTCGCTTAACTGTTTGATGCAGCTAGCTTTCAGGGCTTGCCACAGCCCACTCAGGAACTGTTTCAGTAAGTTTCCCCTCTTCCTCTCTAACCTCGCTATTTATAGCAGAACTCTTATTTCCCACGTAGACGGAAGTCCATCAGAACGGAAGGTAGTTTATCTTCTCTTCCCTTTAGGGGAGGTAAATGCTCGTTTTATTACTAATGACCTGTCCACTAATAAGCACAGACCCCTAAATTTTTGCTTTATCTCCAGTTTCTGAGAGATTTATCACTCCTTGGTGATGTTTGGAAGTAATTTAAGGCTAGAAAGCTATTTTCCCAGATACTTTATTTTCTAGCTGAGCTGAACAACTGGAAAATGACTTTGGAGTCAGCGTGTTACTGAAAGCAGGACTAGTTTTGAGCGGAAGACAGCTCTGACATTAATGTGCCTACTGTGTGACATGAACTGACCAGATCCTTGGCATCTACATAAAGACAGGGGTGGCACTTCCTGTTGATACCCATGTTGGGATGGGAGACCCGTCAGCCATGCTAGCCACACCAGTGAGCTCTGTGTTCAGTAAGAAATGTCAAAAATAGAAAGTGGTTGAGGAAGATACAAGGTAAACCTTTGGTCGCCCCATGAGCATACAAGGGCAAGGGCATCTGCTCACACATGCACGCCTACACACTAGCTTTGCCATTCCTAAACATAGAGCTATCATATGAATAGTGTGCTATCCTATTTCTGTCTGTATACATGAAGGATTCTACACCCATAGGGACATCTGCATATCCAAGATATAAGACTGACTAGATGCCAATCAAAAGAATACATGCAGAAGCCGGGTGGTGGTGGCGCATGCCTGTAATCCCAGCACTTGGGAGGCAGAGGCAGGTGGATTTCTGAGTTCGAGGCCAGCCTGGTCTACAAAGTGAGTTCAGGACAGCCAGGGCTACACAGAGAAACCCTGTCTCAAAAAACAACAACAAAAAAAACCAAACAAACAAACAAAAAATAAATAAATAAAAAATAAAAAAAAGAATACATGCAGAAAGTTGTATATACATATATACATACATACATACATGTGTGTGTGTGTGTGTGTGTGTGTGTGTGTGTTTTGGGCCATTAAAAAGTGAAATTCTGTCATTCCATACAAATCACATAGAGCCTGAGATCATCATTTGAGAGAAATAAGTCAGACTTATAAAGACAAATTGTACACTTTTGTGTTCTTGTGGGTTGTCATAATTAGTTTCTGTCAGCTCAGCACAAACCTAGACATAAATCGGAAACAAGAATCTCAGTGAGGAACTGCATCTCTCAGACTGGCCGTGAGCAAGTCTGTTTCTTGGTTGCTGGTGAATGTGGCTCCAGCCTAGTATGAGCAGTGCCCCCCCCCCCCGCCCCTCAGGGGCAGGTATCCTGGACTGTATAAGAATAGCCCAGAGCAAGCCAGGGGAGAAGCAAGTCAGTGGACAGCAGCTCTCTGTGTGCTCGCTTCGGCTCCTGCCTTGTGTCCCTGCCTCGGCTTCCGTGGGTGATGGGCTGTGAGCTGTAAGATGAAATAAAGCACTTTTCTCCTCAAGTTGTTTTACAGTGTTTCGTCACAGCCACAAACTAGGTCCTAGAATTCTTTATAGATCACCCCCACTGCCCTCCCCTGACACACACACACACACACACACACACACACACACACACACACACGAGAGAGAGAGAGAGAGAGAGAGAGAGAGAGAGAGAGACAGAGAGAGAGAGAGACAGAGACAGACAGAGAGAGAGACAGAGAGAGACAGAGAGAGACAGAGAGAGAGAGACAGAGACAGAGACAGAGACAGAGACAGAGACAAAGAGAAGAAACAATTAACTGGCTTTGGAAAATCACACTTCCTTGACCATGTAGTTGAAAATGAGAGTCTTATGAAAAATGTATGCACCACTGATCTAAGCACCCCTCAGCATCCAGTTTAATGGACTCCTCTCTCTCTCTCTCTCTCTCTCTCTCTCTCTCTCTCTCTCTCTCACTCCCTCCCTCCCTCCCTCCCTCCCTTCCTCCCTCCCTTCCTCCCTCCCTTCCTTCCTTTCTTTCTTTAATGTATGTGAGTACATGGTTGCTATCTTGAGACACACCAGAAGAAGGCAGCAGATCCCACTACAGATGGTTGTGAGCCGCCATGTAGTTGCTGGGAATTGAACTCAGGACCTCTGGAAGAGCAGTTCAGTGGATTTCTAGTGTCAATTACAATCCGCCAGCTTCAGGGTAGACTGTGGGCAGTTGAGACTCTTGTTTCTCTTCATCTTGGACTTGGCTTCTGTTCAGACACAGTTTGTGAAACCAGCAGCTAAACCAAGAAAAATGTTACCACAGGAACTAAAGTGTGTGGTGCCAGCCATGCAAATCAAAGCCACCCACATTGGAGAGGGCTCCACGCTGCTTCCAGGTCCTCTCACTTAGCCCCGCCTTTGCGTAGTGGCCTCAGTTTCCCTGGGTCAAACAGCTGGGCACAGCACAGAGAAGGAGAGCCACTGCCGAAGTCTGTTCCTCCTGCGTCATTGTGGTAGACAAATGTTCTGTCCTGTAACAGCGGGAGGGCTCTAGCACTTTGCGGTCCTCTCTGTGAGGCTATGTCTGTGGGGATGACTAGAGACTAGGTGAGCAAGCCAAGGGTCACCTGGGCCCATTGCGTTTGTGTTTGTGCAGAAAGGGTCTTCCTGGGACCATAGGAGGCTGGAGGTCATCTCCAACTCCTCCCGGGTCCCTCCGTCCTGTGCTTCCAGGACTGTCCAATGGAGACAAGGGTGTGCCTCATGTTTCTTGGGCTCAGCCCTACTGGGATCAGTCCCTTGCCCCTGGCTCTACCCAGCCCTCTTCCATAGCTTTGTACAAAGGGCATTCCTCTAACTCAATTTTAGATAAGCAGAACAGAGTGTTTAAGTTTTTATTTGACAGATTTTAAGTATTTGCCTATATTAGCACAACTCTCATGTACTAGATCCTTGGCATCAGAAACTCATTGTCTCTGAGTTTGTTTAGTATAGACACAGTGTCTCATGTTGCCCATAATGAGCTTGAACTCTTGATCCTCCTGCCTCCACCACCTGGAGGCTAGAGTTTCAGACAAGTGCTGCCACGCCCAACTCACGAGGAACCCAGGCCTTCAGCATGCACACATGCACTCTACCAGAAGAACTACAGGCTCAGCCCCCATGATGTCGCGTCTTGTTTCATGTTACTGAAAAGGAGTGGGGGTGTCTGGGCTTAGTAGTGGGGGTTCAAGCCCCCATGGCCTGCGGTTGAGCTGCCCAGCGCGGGCGCTGGGAATTAAACTCCGATCTTCTGGAAGAGCAGCAGGTGCCTTCAGTGCCAAGCCATCATCGCTCCAGCCACACCCACATTGTGCTATTTGAGGCAAGATTTATTTTCCCTTTGGACCATTTCCCGTGCCCTGCGATTGATAAAGGGTTTATTTCTTTGCCCATATCTTCTACTCTCAGCCCCCAGTGTAAGATTTTTTGGGCTGCTTCTGGCAGCCAGGGAGTCTTCCGCACAGTGACTGGACAGGACAAGGCGGGACAACTGACGCTAGCCTCACAGAGGAGAGGTGTAACTCAATTAACGTTCTGTTGTAATTTAGTCTGGATGAATGGACACTTACTGGAAAATGTTCCCGACTCTGTGGTGTGGTGTCTCTCCCTCTATTTCCCCAGAGTCTTTTTTCCCTTCCGCTCGGAGCGCATACTTGGAGCTCAGGAAGCAGAGTCTTGTTGCAATCACAGCTTCCTTGTTCCTCCGTATTATTTATTTAGTGTCTTTCAAAACATAATTCCATTACCTTTAATGGTCCTAGAGACTCGCTAAGCGCCTTGGGGACAGTGCAGGGGGTCACTAGGTTATTTACTGGGCAGCCCCAGCCCGTGAGTCTCCAGCTATATTATGCCACACCATCGGAAAAGCTCGAGGGCCCTCTCGTGTCTTTACCTCCTCTTTACCCCTCCCCCCCAGAAGACTTCAGCCAGTCAGTCAACCTCTTGATCTTGCAAAATCAGTCACTTTGCCCCGTTAGGCCACAGAGATAAAAGAACGTGGGTTAAGTAGCTGTGTGACCCTTGGTGACTCGCTTTACCTCTCTGAGAATTGGTACTCTTAGCTCTTGAAGAATGGAGAGGTATGTTTCGAGGGACGAGGGGGCCCAAGGAAATGACGGGAGGGAGGGAGGAAGGCAGAGCCTGGGACCTGACAAACAGTCCTCAGGTGGCCTCCCTGTTCCCATGTGACTTACAGCAAAACAGCAACGGAAATGTCCCCTGTGCTCCATGGTGTGCATGTGGCTGTGTGTGTGTTAGCGTGTACACATGTATGCAGTCCTGCAGGTGGAAGGCAGAAGTCAGCCTCATATGCCACCCACCTTGATTTTTGAGACAGGTCCCTCACTGGCTTGAACCTTACCACATAGACATACAGGATCCCCTGGGTCCACCTCTCTGGCGCCAGGATTGCAAGTGTGCACAAATTTTTGGAAGCCTGGTTTCTGGGGACTGAACTTAGGTCCAAGCCTCCACAATTCAGCTAATTCCCCAGGCTTGGCTCCTTTTTCATCAGGCCCCTGGGGCTCTCTGTGCTTCCTGCCCAGGAGGTAGATGGGGCCCAGTAGACACTAGCTCTGCACACCTCAGGAGTGTGATTATGCACTGGGGCCAGTCAGCTCCACATGGGAATGTCCGCAGTCTTCCATTTCTGAACCCTGTTTTGAGGTCCCTAGGCCCTCCAGGAACCTTAGTCCTCTCTGAAGTCAGTGGGGTCATTGTCACCAGCCTTCTGGCTAATGACTGTGACTGTCACCCCCCCCTTCTCCTCACGAATGGAGGTAACCCTCTGGGGCACTTGGCAGCCCGGCCACCGGATGGCTTCAGAGCCTCCATTTTTGAGTCTTGGAGTCCTAAGACTTTCTTCCAGTGCCTCAGCCTGGACCGCATCCCTGGGCCGAGCCCAAAGAAGCATGGGGGGGGGGAGTTTCCAGAACGGCGCATGCCTGACACATACTGACATGGCTGTGGTCTGCTCTTCCCCCCCTTCCTCCAGAGTACAAGAAGAAGTATGGGGAGGAACATGGCTCCTGCCAGGCCGGGATAGCAGGCTTCTTCACCGAGGTGGGTGTCAGCCACGCGGCTTTTGTATCTCTTCCCTTCTTGGTGTTTGTGGTTGGGGTGGCCCCCAGAGATGGGATTCGGGCTGTCCTGGGTAGTGTAGACTCTGGTGTGAATCCACACAGTGTCTACACGGAATCTCCACAGTCTCCTGAGTGAGTAGATTCTGCTGTTTCTAGCAGGGGACGTTGTTTAAACCTGATAAGGGCACCCGCTGAGCTGGGGCCACTGGGTGGGGGGCTGGGCTGGCTCACGGGGAGATTTCTACAGAGGTTGGCTCTATCTGAGATCTGTGGAAGAAGCTGATAGCAATTTGAAGATATGTCAGTCACCTGGGTGTCTCCTCACACCACGCCCACTTCCTTAGCAGAGAGACTTTACACAGGTCAGGCTTTCCAGCCCTCGGATTCCGAAAGCCTCTGCTCTGGACTGTGCCCAGGTGACAGGAGCAGAATGGCTGTTTACAGCTAGGATATTTTTTAGGCACTGTTTTCTCTATCAGGAATACATTTCCTTGTTTTGCACATGCGCACATGTGTATTGGTAAGCCTGTCATGGCTCATGTGTGGAGGTCAGAGGGCAGCTTGCAGAAGTTGTCTCTCTCCTCCCGCTGTGTGTGTTCCAGGGTCAAACTCAGGTCTTCAAGTTTTGAGCCAAGTGTCTCCTTGGACGCTGAGCCATCTCAGTCCCCGGGGAGTTTTTCTTATTTGGTGCTCATCGTCTGTGAGTTTGTACGTTTTTATGGCTTTGAGCCACATGCCGTTCCATGCCTGGCTTTGTAAGTGGCAGCACTCGCTGTCTGTGAATTTGTTCAGGTCAAAGATCAAAAGTGCCTTTGCATCCCAAGCTCACCTAGGTCCTGTTCAACCCCTAAAACACATCCCAGATGACTCCCTTTTGTTTTGTATTGCCGACGCCTTACCTGGTGGTGGCCATGATGCTTCTAGAAGAGCCGCCAGCACCACCTGCAGACTTCACCGACCCTGAATTGTCTCCCATGATTCTTAAATCTTTTAGAAAAGATTATATGTTACGTGTGTGTGTGTGTGTGTGTGTGTGTGTGTATGCAAGTGAGTGCAGTGTCCACAGAGGCAAGAGGAGGGCATCAGATCCCCTGGAGCCGGAATTACAGTTGGTCGTGAGCTGCCTGACATGGGCGCTGTGAACTGAAAGCAGATCTCTGGAAGAGCAGCAAGCATCCGTAACTGCTGAGTCATCTTTTCAGCATCTTAACTGCGGAGTCATCTTTCAGGCCCTGTTGTTTTTTCGTTTTTTTATCACTATCAAATATACATAATATACACTCTCCCATTTAACCATTTTAAAGCCAGTGGCCTTTAATGAATTCAGTGTTATGTAGCTGTCACTACTGTGGAGGTTTTGTTTTTTTTTTTTTTTTACACTCCTTGAGTGGTACCATATGTTTCTGCCCACAGCCTGAGGGATTTTGCAAAGTGAAACCTGACATTCTGACCCCATGGCCTCCTATTACCTGGAAGACAGAAGCTCACTTTCTACATCACTGCCCAGGGCCTGACTCTCAGGGGCCCTGTGCCTTTCCTCCTGGGGGAACGTGGACCACATTGAGGGGGCAGGAAAGGGTGCATTCTCTGGCCCAGGGCTTTGTTTCTGAAGAACATATTCACAGTGTCAGGAGTGGAATTGTTTACCTTGTTTTCAGAGAGGCTCTCTAAAGTCAAAGGGAAGGCAGTTGGTGTTACAGTGTCTAGTCCAGAGGCAACAAAGTAACCACAGTTTCACCAACTGCACTCTCAGACTAGTGAGCACCAGGGGCCTTGCTTCCAAGCCCGCCTTCAGTAACTTGCCACGCCCATCCACACCAGTGCTGTTGCCCACTCTCTCTACCAGTGATGTCCAACGCGTGCCCCAGGATCTCCACGGATTTGGCCCAACACAAAATACAAATGCATTTAAAACATTATAAAATTTACCTCTGCAAATCTATTCATCACATTTTCACAGTTCGTAAGCATGGATGCCAAGTCCTGTTGCAATGTCAAAAGGATGGTCCTGCCTGGTCTACACAGAGTTCCATACTGGGTTCTGGGATTGGCACCACCATTTGTCATAGCTCTTGAAGTTAAGATGAGGATCTCCTCCTCCCTCCCTCCCTCTGATCCCACAAGTCTACAGTCCATCAGTGAGACACACGTTTTCTCTGTGTATCCTCCCTCCCTCCCCAGATCCCTCGTCATCTTTCCCCAGGCTGGCATCCCAAAGGAATGCCTCAGAGTCACCTTCTACAGACAGTGTCAGCATCATGGCTCTGCTTGCTCGGATGTCCAGTGTCTTCCCATCTGCTTTTGATGAAACCTAAACTCTGCTTCCCTCAGCCTCCTGCCTCTCTGGCCTTGTACAGTAGCATCCGAGGGTGTTCAACAATTAAGTTATATCCTGTTTTCAGCATGAGTATGAGGTACTAGGCTACTCATAGAGCTGCTTCGAGGATATTTTTGGACACAGAGGGTGACCTTGGACAGAGTTAGGCCTCGAGTGACTCATCTTGGGGCGACGTGGAGATACTTCCCTTGAGGATAGAGGAGAGGGTTTATTCATGGCAGAAGTCAGAACTCATTAAGCTCTTGACCAGGAACTGAAGGACAAGGATTCATGTTGGGGAGGTATCTTTTGGCCCCGTCAGCTGGTAAGTGGGAGAGGGTGGGACATTAGAGATGGTTAGAAGGAGGCTTGCAAAGGGTGGGGAGGGTGGGGACATGTAGGAGTGGCCTGGGCAGCAGTGTAAGCTAAGGGTGACCAGAAGGAGGGAACAGGGACTTGGAGCCCGAGAAGACCTCAGTGCCTTGCCATAGCCTCCTGGGCTCTGCAGATAAACAGGAATAGAGTGTTGGGAGCACAGGAGAGGATGGGTAGCTCTGAATGGGAAGGCCCCTCCCTCTACCATAGAGTTCCCCAGCCCTCACCATTGTCTCCCGGCTTGCCTGGGTCTCAGCCTTAGCCATGGTTCCCAGGCTTTGACCCCTGCAAACGGCAGTCCTTTGAACTCTCTGCCTCTCATTTCTGGAACTTCAGCTGTCGGCAACTGAGCAGGAAATGTAGTTGAAAGGGTCAGGCAGGCTGGTTCCCCTCCTCTGCCCTCCGGCTGACCTCCATGCTTGGCTGCCGTGAGCTGTAGCTTGCTGGACGTGGCCTCGATGGGTCAGAGCATTCCCACCCAAGATGTCTGCTCGACCTGCGCTCAGTGTCCCCGGGGTCATCAATCCTCTCCAAGTTATGAATGCCTCGTGTCCTTGAGGATAAAGGACTGCTTTAACCACTTTGTAGACCAGAATGGCAGAGGTGATATACTCCAAGCTTCTAGAGAAGACATGGGCTGACCCACCATGGAGATGTCAGGGAGACATTTCTTGGTTCAGATTTAATAGTATGTGGTGGCAGGCAGACAAAGTCTGGTGGCTCCTTTCAGTCACATCTAGGTGACACTGTACCATAAAGGAAACTGGATAAAGGCCCACAGTTTTTATTGAGGGATTGGTTGAGGCAGCTATGACTTCTGCTTGTGTGCATTTGTGTGCAGATTGACATTGACCATTTCTTACATGGTGAAGAGTTTAGAATTGATCACACTTTCCTGACCCTGAGAATGGAACAGAAAAGGATCCAGCCACCAGCCGTGGTGAATAGAAAAAAATCCAAACCCAAGGGCTTCCAGGAAGGCAGCACCTCTCTTGAGTACAGCAAGAGGGTCGCAGCTTTGGCTGAGTTTGCCAGCTTGGATGGAGATGAGACACTGTAATAACTAAAAGAAGCAGAGGAAGTACAGGGGCTTTGACTTCCTGTTTTAATTTTGAAAAATGTATTGTTTTTATTCATATGTATATATATGCATATGTATGCATAATACACATATGTGCATGCATCTATTGAGGCCAAAAGTCAGCTTCGTGTGCTGTTGTTGTTCTTTGGGAACCGTGTATCTTATTTTTAGAGTCAGGGTCTCTCGATGAACATGAAGTTTGCTGATTAGGCTGGGTAACCAGTAAACCCCGGCCGTTCTCATTGGCCCCAGCGCTGGCATTATAGGTGCACACCTCGGTGGGGTTGGGGATTGGATTCCAGTCCTCATGCTTCCCGGCACGTGCTTAGGAGCTGCCTCTCCATTCCCCCTCTCCATTCCCCTTTTAAGGAATGAGACGACTTTGCTTATACGATTACTTTGTTTATGTACTTTGTAACACTTAAGAGGTAACAGGAGATATTAGGTATCTACTTAGGTTTTCTTTTGGATGAATGCTAATCACAGGAAAACAAACAGTCATCCCTCACCCAAGGTCCTGTGGAGCCTTTGCAGGCTGCTGCCGCCACTCTGAGCCTCAGTCTAGAACAAGCTGCAGATGAAGAGTTGTGTATACAACTGGTCCTAAGGCCATCACTCATGTGCCCTCTGTGCTTGGGCATTGATTACAATTCCTTTTTAAGCCCCAGGCTGGAAAAATAGTCTCTCTCCTCTAAGGAACTCATGGTTGATCTTTCAAGCACCCTTTGAGACCTGGCGGTGTTCTCACACCAGTGTGAGGGGCGTAAGTGGGGGGGTGTCACTGCTGTGAACAGACGCCATGACCAAGGCAACTCTATAAGAACAACATTTAATTAGGGCTGGCTCACAGGTTCAGAGGTTCAGTCTTTTGTCCTTAAGGCAGGAGCATGGCAGCATCCAGGCAGGCATGATGCAGGAGGAGCTGATAGTTCTACATCTTCATCTGAAGGCTACTAAGAGAAGACTGACTTCCAGGCAGCTAGGAGGAGGGTCTTAAAGCCCATGCCCACAGTGATACGCCTACTCCAACAAGGCCACACCTACTCCAACAAGGCCACACCTCCAAATAGTGCCACTCTCTGGGCCAAGCAAATTCAAACCAAGACAATGGTTGAGGGATTGTACATTGTGCCACCTTCTCCCAGTGAGCATGGAAACGATCTGTTCTCATAAGGAAGAAAGAGAGGATGAGATAGAGAAGAGAAAATGGCTTCCCATAGTTCTACGGCCCAATGAGGAAGGGACCATAAACACGTGGACACTCAGCCTCCTGGTCTGTGTCTGTGTCTTCATCTAGATATGTCTCTCCAAACTTTAAAATCTCAATAAAAACTTATATACCCCAAGACAGTCTCTCAGTGCTTTGTGACTTCTGTTATAGTTTTTTTTAATTTTATATAATTATTTTCTTTTTCTAAAGGCTTACTTGAGTGTCTGCATGTGTGCCTGTGCACCATGTGTGTGCATGCTGTATTTTTTTCAAATTATTAACTTACAAAGGCATTAGATTTCATTGTTATTTTTTCTGATGAAATTTGTTTTTGTTACTCCTCTATCACTCTGACCTCCTTTCCATATTTAAAATTTTACTTATTTATCATTGTGTGTGCGTATGGACACCCTTGATGTTTGTGTGCATGTACGCAGGGGTGCCCGCCACAGTGCATGTTTGGTGATCAAGGACAACTTTCAGGAGTCAGTTCTGTCCTTCCACCTTGGATTTGGGGGATGGAACTTGGGCAGTTGGGCTTTTGCAAAACTCCGTTTACCAAATGCGTCATTTTCCTGGCCAGTATTTGTCTTGGAACAATGTCCCATGCAACTCAGGTTAGCTCTGAACTTGCTGTGTAGACAAGTCTGGCCCTGGACTTCTGCTGGGATCATAGGAGCACACCACCATGGTAAGGTTGATGTTGTGTGTTCTCAAGCGCTGTTCCCTGGAGTCATGTGATTTAGGAGCAGCGTCAATTGCTCACCATTCTGTATTTTGTCTTAGGGTGAAGCTGGGGAAGGAAGTGGGGTTCTATGCAGCTGCTATGGCCAAAACAGGGACTTGGTCTGTCTGTCATTAGCTCTCATTCTCAGTAATTTCATATTTAGGCCTGAAGATCCTAGCAACATGATAGGCTCCAGATTGCCCAGGACCTGGTAGCGTATGTGCTGCCACAACGAGGCATTCCTAAATTCTTTGCTGTGTCCATGGCTCTCAGTGTATCACCTAATTCTCTCTGTTCCCCTCTGGATTTCTCTCCCTAGGAGCTGGTGGTCATGGGTGCCCCAGGCTCATTTTATTGGGCTGGGACACTCAAGGTGCTGAATATCACAGACAACATGTATTTTAAGCTGAACGATGAAGCGATTATGAACAGACGGTATACTTATCTGGGTGAGTATCTGGGGCATCTGTGGGTAATAAGGTGGACCGTGAGGGATCTCCATCAGCAAGGGCTCGTGGGTTATTGCTCTGTTAATAGAGAGAAGGGGTAGTTGGTCTTCACGTTCATCAGTCTAATGAGTCACACTGTTATTAGAGTTCCTTAGCATCTAGTCGCACACATGGGTGCTAGAGCGGGGAATGAAAGAGGAAGGCAGTCCAGACCGGGTGGTTTTCTTAAAATCTGATGGGTGAGCTTCCAGGGGAACAGCCATTTCCTTGCCTTGGTTTTGGCAGTCAGTCACGTTCAGATGGTCAGATAGGAAATAGGCTGGACCGAATCCTGACTTTCCCTGGACATGGTTTTGAATGATGCGTCTGCTTCCCGGCCTCGAGCAGAAGCAGTAAGAACTGGGAATTCCCATGGCGCAAGCAACCTGATGCTGAGCCTTACTCAGGGGCTCCGAGATTTCTCTCTCACTTTTGCAATTTTTTTAATTGTCTAGAAAGAAAGGAGGCATGAGCTAACTTAGCAGCCACCGGGCGGGCAAGAGCGGTCGCGGGCTGGGTAGGGGGTGTGTCTCCATGTCCTTGCTGCTCCAGAGACCAGTGCCTCTGCAGGAAGTGTATGGACTCATGGACATGTGAGCCACTCTGGGATGCCATAGCGAGAAGACATTTCATAAAAGAAAAATGGAGGGAAGAAAGAAAGGCAGAAGGAAGGAAGGGAGGGAGGGAAAGAGGGAACAAGGGAGAAAGGGAGGAAAGGAAATAGAAAGAGAGGGAAGGTGTGGGTAGAGAGCCATGCTCCTTTAAGAACAGAGATAAGGTGGGCACAGCAGCCCATCCCTGCGATCCTAGCATTCTGGAGGCAGAGGCAGGAGCATCACAAATTTGAGGTCAACTTGGGCTACTTAGCAAGACCTTGGTGTCTCAAAAACAGAAATAAGATGAAACACACAGTCGGGCTGCCTTTGCTTGTGTGGCCAAGTCTCTGTTCTTCAGTGCAGGCTTTAAGTAGATTGAGTTGAAACTGAAGTTAGAAAAGTTAATAAAGACAAAATAATGTCGTCTTTCATAGCTGCTGTGTATAAATGAAGCCAAGGGAACCTCCTGACCCCCTTTTTGCACAGAGAATATTCTGGAAAGACTGTTAGGCGGGTGTAAGGAGCTGGGGACTTGCCATTACAGGCATGACTGTTTGGCTGAGCAGCACAGACCCATCTGCACTGTATAAGCTTTGAGGTGTTCCCTCTTCCAGCTCCTGCGTCCACCACTTGCCAAGCATTTGTTCAGCGCTGTGCTTGGTGTGTCACTCCTTCTAACTTCCCAAACAGCCTTACAAGACAGCTATCATCACGGCTGTGCATGGTTCGTGGAGGAAGACGTGTGAAGGCATTGTGGAACTTGGTAGTGAATCCAGTTACAAATCCATGGTTTCCGACACAGGGTTTAAGTGCTGAAGCCCCACCCCCAGGGTATGCTCTTGCCTCTAGTACGGAACCTCCGATGAAGCTAGGAACACCACCACGAGGATGGGGCTTCACCTCGCATTCCTGGGGTGTTGTATATTTGATGAAGGAGTCAGCAGGGAGTCAAGAATGTAAGGAAGGCACAAGAATGCAGCAGCTGATTGGTGACTTTAGGTTCTGAGAACTCTGGGACCTGTGGTTTCTCTCTGAGACCCTTATCTGCTGCAGGGATTAGTGCTGAGTGGTTGAGGAGGGGCATCACTCATGGCCGTCTTGGGCGAAGTGAGCCCTTGGAAAGGTCAACCCCGTGGAAAGCAAGAGATAGCCATGCTAAAGTGATCATGGCTGACACATGTCACAACAGTCAGTGTGTTGGAGTGGTGGGGTTGGAAGTCATGAGAAAGCTTCAGTGATAGACAACACACACATTTTGCACTGGCTGGAGGTATGGGTTGGGCCTTCTAGATGGTTTGGAAGGCAAGAGGCATTTAAATCAAACTCACAGGACCATTTTCCATTGTTTCCAGGTTTCTTTCAGACCCAGGTTTGTCAGTTCCCTGTCTGCTTACCTGTCTATACATCTGTCCATCATGGGTTCTTACTCTTCTCTTAAAAAGAACATGACATAGTTGCTGACCTTAGCGTCTCTGGAGTCAGACACATTGGGTTTGAATCTTGCTTCGTAGTTTTGGGCATGGTTGTTTAACCATGTATTATCTATAATACAACAAAAATCTATATCTATATCTGTATCTACATCTACATCTACATTGACATCTACATCTACATATATATGTGTATATATATATATATATAATGCAACAAAAGAGAATATTAAAATATTTTGTAGTATTAGGAATTGAACTCAGGGCCTTGTACATATCAAGAAAGTCCTATTCCACCATTAGCTGACCCCCAAGGTGTCTGTTTATTTTCTTGTTTTTGTTTTGTTTTGTTTTGTTTTGTTTTTTGTTTTTTCGAGACAGGGTTTCTCTGTGTAGCCCTGGCTGTCCTGGAACTCACTCTGTAGACCAGGCTGGCCTCGAACTCAGAAATCCGCCTGCCTCTGCCTCCCAAGTGCTGGGATTACAGGCATGCGCCACCACGCCCGGCCATTTTCCTGACTCTGTTGGGGTTTGCACCGTAGGTATCTGTGTGGCCATTCATGGAGCTGTGCCCTTTAGTGTGTGGACTGTGTCATTAGAATTACATTTTCTCAAAGTGAAAAACACACGGAGTATTTAGCACCTACTTGTTCCATAGAGGGCAATCGGAAGGCGCGATCCTCCCCGCGTCCCTGGGAACACGCGTTTCTGCGAGACAAGACAGTCAATATGAAAAGATTGGCAGTTACCATTTGTCCTCCAGAAGGTCCGAGTCCCAAGAGCAACTAGAACGTACTGTCTCCATATCTACCTAGGAGACGCTTTCTTCTGCTGCCCACGTTTTCTGTATCTAACTCCCTTTTTCAAGCGAGTCCTTGCTGTCTATCCATCCTGTGCAGGCTATGCAGTGACGGCTGGCCATTTCTCTCATCCATCCATCACAGACGTGGTAGGAGGTGCTCCACAGGATGAAGGCATTGGAAAGGTAAGGAGAGAAGGCTGAGGCACGTCGGGGTACCAGGCAGAGGAGGGGCGCATGCTTCCCTGGAGGGATCTCTAGTTTGCTTTGCCCTGAACACTTTCCAGATGGGCTGGTGTGTAAGTGACTGGCGGACAGGGAGCCCTGTCTTCCTCTGCTCACGCTGAGAGAGTTCACCTTGAAAGCTTAGAGTGTAGATGTTCTTTGCCAGTTCTCTTCTTGGCAACTGACTTTGTGGGTTGACATCATGGGCCACACCCCCATTCCACCCCGCCCCCTGCCCCACCCCTCCCCCACTCCGGAGGGAGCGCATCCAGTTCTGTACAGGTTTAAGTACCACCATCTTCCCAAGCCGCTACCTTGCTTCCAACCTGATGGAATCGGATCTCATCTGCAGCGCCTTTAGGGCTTTGTGACAGAAGGTTTTTACTTGTTTCCTCAATGTTTCCGAAGAATAAAATAGCCCCACTGTGTTCTCATGACCAGTGTAACCAAGGCTAGCCTGGGAATGTGTAGACATGGCTTTCTCTAATGTATCCCCAAGAATGTAGAGGACACTGTGCAAATATGGCCTCTAAGGGCTCAGTATGGGGAACTGTGGCTGTTGGTAGGGTTGGCCCTGCTGACGAGCCCTCCTTTATCTTGCTGCCTGTACTCTTCTCATTGCTGTGACCTGTCAAGGGGCAATTTAGGGAAAGGCAGCTTTGTCGTGGCTTAGAGTCTGAGGAGATACACTCCATCACGATGCAGAAGACGTGGAGGCACACAGGATGCTGCCTGGTCGCATTGCATCCACACTCCAGGAGCAGCAAGCTGACCCCAAGGCCTGACCCCACTGACCTTGGGCGAGGCTCCACCTCCCACCCCTCCCAAACAGTGACATCAGCTGAGAACCGGGTGTTCAAACGTGTGAGCCTCTCTATGGAGGACATTTAATGTTCAAACCACAGCGTCGGGAAGAACTGGACAGTGGTGTATACTTTGGGCCCGTAGTCCAAAGGGTAGACTGGTGGGTGATGTGTCTGGCCACTCTCCTGGTCCGGAGAAGTGGAATCCTGAGTTCTGGACCAACACTGTAGTTAATGAGAGCCTTCAGCCAAGAGGTCCAAGAGCTAAGGAGCCTCTGCTGGCATGCTTGCCTGCGATGCGGATGCGCTCGTGATGGCCTCTCTTGGGCAGGAGGCAGCAGTGGCTGCTCGGGTTTCTGGAGGAGGGTGCTGTGGAGAGAGGTCCTTTGAAAGTGAAACCAAATGCCAGGGCGCCGAGGCGGAGGCTGCGGAGGATTGCATAGTTGAACTCTGATAAACTTCTCTCCAGAACTGGCTCATATCTGAGTCACATGAATTCCTGTACATCATGGAAGAAAATGCCCCAATGGTCATGGCGCCTCCTGGGGAGGAAGCAGGGGCACCGGACTTCTCCACTGTGACCTTTAGGATTTGGTGTGAAGGCACCAGCGTGCTGTTCCTTAGCTCAGGGACACGCCCTCTGCTCGTCTCCTCATTAGCTCATCTCTGCATCAGATGTAACCAGGGCGGCTGGAGCCATGGCTTGGTGATTAAGAGGGCTTGCTGGCCTCGTAGATGACTAGGGTTTAGTTCCCAGAACCACACAAGCAGCTCACCCATCCCCTGTTAACTCCAGCTCCAGGAGATCTGATGCCCTCTTCTGGCCTCTCTGCACATCACACACGTGTGTGGTATACAGTCAAACACACACACACACACACACACACACACACACACACGAGAGAGAGAGAGAGAGACAGAGAGAGACAGAGAGAGACAGAGACAGAGAGACACACAGAGAGAGAGACAGAGAGAGACAGAGACAGAGACAGACAGACAGACAGACAGACAGACAGACCAGACATACTTTTGGAAGGAGATGTAACCTGAGAAGCTGGAGACATGGTCTAGTGGTTAACCTATTGCTCTTGCAGAGAGCCAGAGTAAGGTTCCCAGCACCCACATGGTGGCTCACAACCATCTGTAACTCCTGTTCCAAGGAGTGGATAGCAGGCATGCAGTACACATATACACACGAAGGCAAAATTCATAGTGCTAAGGACTCTGAAAAAAATCCCCCATAAAGGGATTTATTTAATGTTTACTTGTTTATTTCCCCAAACTAAGTCTGTGTTTATTCATACAGATTCCATAAGTCTAAATCCTCTGTGGGATCAGTCTGGGGAGGTTATCTCCAGTGTCAACATTCACCCATTTGTCTTAGGTTGTGCCGTCCATTAAAGCTTAACTCGCAGGACAGACAGAGTTAATTTAAAGAGAAAGCTTGTCTATCTCCCAAAGGTTGAATCACTTAGTTCTAACTGGAGAGACTTCTGGGCCTTATTGTGCATGGTTTCTACAAACTGGGTGGTTCAGGAGCTGTGGAGACCCTTTCTGTCACAGGACTGCGGGATGCTTTCTTAGCAAGTCGCTGAGAGTTCTGTTTGCACCGTTGTCATCATTAATCCTGTGCACACATCCATGGGAGACAGCAAGAAGACACTGATGAATACTCTTAGTCAGAGCTTTCGTCCTGACTAGGAATTTTTTTTTTTTAATTCCATAGGTTTATATATTTAGAGCTGACCGAAGATCGGGTACCTTAATAAAGATCTTTCAGGCTTCAGGAAAAAAGGTGAGTTCTTGATGTGGTTCCTGTGGGAGCCAGTTTCCTCAGGGGATGTGTATGACGTAGGGTTCCTGCTCATCTGAGAAGATGTAGCAGATGGCTTTCTACATGGCTAAGTACATGTATGCTTTAAAGGGTGTCACGGCGCAGGCACTGGCACGCGAAGGAGGCATGCTGTCCCTCTGCCCCTCCCTTCACCTTTCTCTCCCTCTGGCTGTCTCCCGCATGCACAGCTCCAACCCACAAAGATGAGTACCATCAAGGACAGGCACATAAGCGATCACCTTCAAGGGGCACAGGTGGACGGATGTTTCTCATTGGCCCTGTCTCTGTCCCTGTCTCACCTGCCTGACGCTGTCTTCTCCTCACATCATCGTCATACCAGGGGGACAGCTGTCATATAAAGAAAATTCAAATAAAACTCACCTCAGTTCCATGTGCAGGGATGTTCATCCCACAACGGCTAGGCCGTGTGCAACCACAGGCTAGCTGTGAATGTGGTACAACACAATTACAAAGTTCCTTAAAATACTAGGAGGTGGGTTTTCCATTTTATTTGTTTGCTTGCTTGCTTGTTTGTTTGATTTTGTAACTCTATCCTACCGCCCTCAGATATAAACTTCTCGGGTGACGACTTGGTCTTCTTAGGACATTGAGTATAAAATAACCACAAAGCCATTTCCAATGGCTGTCTTAGAGAAGGGTTATCTACCTGGGACACACTACCATTCCCATCTCCCTCCCTGTTTCCTGAAAGTTTCCACTGTAGCCCATGAGATTAAGTCGGGAGATCGGCTCCATGATCCATTCACTTCCTTTTCCCGGCTTCCCAACCTGCCTGTGTTTATGTAGCTTGGATCAGCAGGAAGGTGTGGCTGAGCTTAGAGGCTCGTTGGGATAAGGTTGAGGCCAGGAGGATTGTGGGATCTATGGAGGCTGTTGGAGGCTTTAGCTGGCTCTGGGACAAATGCATGAAAGGTGGGACAGAGATGCCAGGAGGCTTTGCCCACAGTTTCTCTGACACGAGGGGAAACCATGATCATTCCTTCCTGGCCCACTTCTCTTGGTTCCCGCCTCATTCCTGCTTGGAGTTGTTCTTGCTACACAGCCTGGAACCATGTCATGGTGTTCCAACAGTGAACAGCATTCGGAGTTCCCAAACCCTCACTTACACATAGTTGTTATTCTTTCTTATGGTTGCGATTTTAGCAGCTGTAATATGTACACTTGGTATACTTTGCATGAAGAAGATTTACCCACAAACCTGGCTTTGTTTTAGTACTCAGAAGTGTGCTGGCATGTGTTATTTTAATGTCTCCCAAACTCCAAAATATTAGCATTAGAAAGTAACCATGAAAAATTTGCAAGATAAGTTTCTAAGCAACCCTAAAGTTAGAAAAGAGATAGCTACATATTATTTGTGATATATAAAAGAGTGTCCCCAAGCCCAAGTAGGGGTGACTATTTTATAATAAATGGCTGGTGGGGTCCACTGTGGATAATGTGCCTACTCTTAACAGTGTGGGCTTTCTTTCAGAGTGGCTGGAGGATGGGAACCGGTCTCCATGCTGTATGCTGAGTGTCCTGTTAGCAGTCTGCTTATGTCCGGAGAGGGGCTTCCCCGGCCACTTGTGCCTCAGTGTGTCGGCTTTGGGCAGTGCTGTGAAAGAGGCTGCTGTAGCCTTTGAGAACCCTTGTCTAAGCTGCCCGAGGAGCCAACGTGTTGGGTTCTAGGGAAGACACATGTCTATTTGAATGGCCTCGTTATGATAGGATGAGTCAGGTTCTTCAGTGCGGAGAATAACGGGCCACAGTACTTTACCCCAGCTCCACAGCCGTCTTCCTAAGTCTCCCTCTCCCTCCTTACTTCCGCTCTTCTTCCATTCATTCTGTGTGTATGTTCATATGGATATGCACATGTATGTACATGTATGCAAACTAGTGTACATGTATGTATATGCATGCAAATATCTTCCTCAGTCACTCTCTACCTCAGTTTTGAGAGAGGCCCTCGGTTGGGCTGGCTGGCCTGTGAGCTCCAGAGACCCACCTGTCTCCACTTCCTCAGCACTAGGATTAGAGATGCTCAGACTCAAGTCTTCATGCTTACAGAGCAGGCACTTTACTGCCTGGGCCATCTCCTGGGCCCCATCCTTTCCCTTTCTGTAGGGTTCCTCTCCCAGGGCTTTTGCCCTGCTCTGGAGTTACCCCAACATCATAAGCCTTTCCATTCTGTAGACACCTTCTGCTTATTGCTACAAGAGATTCTCAGCTCTCTGGCTCCCCATTATCTCCTAGGAAGAGGACATGACCCCCTGGGCCTCCACAGCATGCCTCTAGCTTTGCCCTTTCGTCCAGGGCTACATAGACAACGGGAGGCTCCAACTCAGAAAGCCGCCCAGACTTCTGCTTTTGTTTGGCTCCACTTCAGTTCAGATTGTCTGGTGTCCTGGCTCCCTTTCAGGAAGAAAGAAAACTAAAACAAAACAAAAACAAAAACAAAACAAAATAAAACAAAAACAAAAACAAAAACAAACAAACAAACAAACAAAAAAGCCAGGCAGTGGTGGTGCACGCCTTTAATCCCAGCACTTGGGAGGCAGAGGCAGGCAGATTTCTGAGTTTGAGGCCAGCTTGGTCTACAGAGTGAGTTCCAGGACAGCCAGGGCCACACAGAGAAACCCTGTCTCGAAAATCCAAAACCAAAACCAAAACAAAAACAAAACCCAGAAAAGAGGTCTATTTATCGAGTTGCCGCCTTACACACAATAAGCACAAGAGCCAGTACTAAGTCTGTGGTTCAGATGTGAACACAGTCACACTCCAAGCTGCTGAGGATATCCAGTTAAGTGACTCAGGCTCCAGAACGTGTCCTTGACACACTGAAGTGTCATCGGCTTACATCAGTGGGGCAAGTTGTCTGCATTTTAAAAACTGAAGGATTTTTGATTGAACGCCATGAAGACACCAAGCTAAATAGCCCGCTGGGATCAAGCTAATCATCTCCCGGGGCTCAGCCCAAGGGAACGGCTGTTGGATTTGCTCTTCTTGCCTTGCCTGGGTTTCAAAGCAGCTTTCCCAAGCCCTCCAGGGCCAGTGTTAACGCAGGGAGCAGGTTGCCTCTCTTGCCCCTCTCACACTCCCTGAGGTCAACTGCCAACAAACCTCACAAGAAAGAGAACACCCCATTTGAAAGCATTTATTTAAAAACAATAGTGCATTTTTCTCATCTTTTTGTTAGAAGAGGTTTCAACCCTGCAGCCCTTTAGGGTGGGCACAGCTTGTATGTTTCTGTTTGGCATGCACAGGATTCCTTTATACACATATCCCAGAACTGTATATCAGCTTAGGACTTCTCATTTGCTAGGCAAAGCTCTCACACCACTTTGCTATATCCTTAGCTCTTTTGTAACCATTACTTAGAAAATTATTTTTATAATCTTACACTATGTGTACATGTCTGTGGGTGTGTGCATGTGAGAGCTGGTACCCTTGTGAGCTGGTGATGTCATATCTTGAAGGTAGAGGGGCTTGTGAGCTCTTCAATGTGGGTGCAGGGAACAGAACTCCAGACCTGTGCAAGAGATATACGTATGCTCTTAACTACTGAGCCATCTCTCCAGCCCATTTTACTTTTGAGAGGGGGTCTTGCTAACTCCTTGTACTTCCGGTTCTCCTACCTCAACCTCAGTAGCTGGGATCATAGCTCTGGACCACCAATCCCGTAGCAATTAGTTTAAAAATAATGAACACAATCTCAGCATGTGAAACAGGTACTTCCAGTCAACATTTAGATCTTCTCTTGGGAAAGGAAAAGCTGATGTCCTGGGAGCCAGCTCTGTGATGTGATGGTAGTTAGCCGCAGCTTGGTGGGGCTGCTACCTCAGCCGGCGCGTGGGCTCCAGGTTACTGCAGCCTCCAGCGCCCAGTGTCATGAGTTAGACAGCCTTAGCTCATGGAAGCACACTTGAGCTGCTAGCTCTTTAAATTTGTTTCATCCAGACAAAAGCCTGGATCTTTGGTCTTTGTGTTTGAGACTTTGGATATAAAATAACAGATTCTGGGGCCAGGGGGCTGGCTCCATGGGTAGAGTCTTGTTGCACATGGATGAGGAGGAGAGTGCCACCCTTGGATGGCACAGAAAGCATGTGGTAAAGCCAAGAGTGAGATCAGGCTCCTGTAACCTCAGAGCTGGGGAGGTGGAGATGGGTAGATACATGCACACGAATGAACAGGTACATACATGTGCACACACATGTACACACACACACACACACTCGAATAAAAGTGGTGGGTACTGATTACACTGATTCAAGAAGATCCAGTACAAATGGGCCCTGTGTCCCTATCTGTCACACAGCCTTGAGTTACACCTTCTTCTGTCATGTCAGCTTGTGCCCCATCTCTTACTACATGGACGGCTGGAGAGGCTGTGTGCCCCATATCATATTTTCTTGCCTGTTTGTGTTATGAGGTTTCATGTTCCTATTTGCTTTGCCTTGTCAAATGTGGACACATGCACAAACATGGTGTCTCATTCTCTGGGGACCAGTCTATTTACCTGCTCCCTTATAGGGCTCTAGGAAAGGGTCAGCTTTGGTCTTCCATTGACCAGGAGGTCCTTAGGATCGGGGTAAGTGCTCATTGCCCAGGAGGGGCTGGGGACAAGTGCTTCCTAAGCTAGTGGGCTGATGAAGCGAGGGCCTTGGTGTGTAAGGACGGACCCTGAACCTGTTGTCATGACGACTTGGTTACAGATGGGCTCTTACTTCGGCTCCTCCTTGTGTGCAGTCGACCTGAACATGGACGGCCTCTCTGACCTGCTTGTGGGGGCCCCCATGTTTTCTGAGATCAGAGATGAGGGGCAGGTCACCGTCTACCTCAACCAAGGACACGTGAGTATCAAGTGGGCAATGGGGAGGTGGGGGTTGGGGTGCAGTCATGTGACTGGACCCCTCCGGAGGGAAGCCATGTTACCCAGAAGAGATGAAGGCCTGAGTCCTACATGGAAAATGGAAAAGCTTGATGACCCATTAGTGGACAATCGTATACAGAGTGACACTTCACAGTGTGAGACCCAGGGAGAGTCTTAATGACAATTGGGTGCTGTTTTGGAGTTCTCTAGGTGACATCACTGTGATGATACACACATGGTCTGTCGTAAGGGTCTCCATGTTTCAGATGAAATAAACCAAGCCTCAGAAAGGTTAGCTCACTTGTAAAAAGTAACGAGGCTGGGATTTGAGCCTCGGCAAGCCGGCCGGCTTCATCTCCCCCAGGCTGCACCTCCTCTCTGAGAGTTCTTATGCCCATCTCTGGAGAGGATAGAGGGGGTGGGACATCCCCGAGGGATCCTGAGGGGGCAGTAGGAATTGAGTGGAAAGGTGAAGTGAGTGGGCTGGGCCTGAGCTTCCGACAGGAGGATGCGTCTGTGGGTTGAGCGTCGAGGCAGTAGGACCTTTACCCAGTTCAGCAAGGAGTTCATGCTGGGCACCAGCTGATAAACTGGCCAAGAGCTGTAAGCATAATGTCCCTTATTCTGTAGAACCACAAAGGGGAGAGAGAGAGATGCGAAGATGCCCCTCTCCCCTCTGCAGCTGGTGGAGGGAGGATGGGTGGGGTCTTGAGAGGGAGGGCAGCGCAGCAACCAGAAGTGGCAGGGCCCCACGAGAAAGCAGAATCTAAGTGCTCAGGCACACATGCCCCACCCCCACCCATCTATCACCTGACTGCTAAATGACTACTCTATGCACCAGGGTCTTGTTTCTAGTGACCCCATAGCCCCCTCGATTAGTAATTATACAGCACTATGGGGGTCGGGGTAAAGATGTAGGTAGGCTTGAGCTCAACTCTAAGCCTTGCCAAATCTTCTATGCAAAGGATGAGCAAGTAGCTTGAAATCGACCCCCCCTTTCCTCCTCTACAAAGTGGGAAGTGCCGTGTGCTCTGAACAGACTGGCTGTCCCGTATATGGGCAGATACACACAGAAGGACGTGGGATTTCCCCCCCGCCACACTAACAGGAAGAGTTACAGAGCTGGCCATCTGTGCCCGAGGGTTCTTGGATTTAACCAACCATAGACTGAACACACGGGGACAAAAAGCCCACTGTGTCCTACTGAGCATGCTTGGATTTCCCTTGTGGTCGATCCCTGAATGATGTAGTGTAAAATCTATTTGCATATCATTTGCATTGTGTCAGACATTGTAAATAATCTAGACAGTGGTTTAAGGACAGGAGAGGGCATTCATAGGTTCTAAGCAAATACCACACTGTTTTATATAATGCCTATCCTGTGAAAAGCAACCTCAGGGACTTTTAGGAAAAATCACAAGAGAGGGGAAAATAGACAAACGTGTACTCCTTTGGTTACCAGAGTCTACAGTTCCTACCCCCTCACCTCTCTCCCGAAAGCTAGAGTCAAAAATTTGAGAGACAAAATAGATTCATTCGAGGCCAGCCCTGAGGAAAAGACAGGAGACTTCTTAATCTTAAACTGACATCCTGGGGTGGGAGGCTCAGGAGCACAAAGACGCGGGTTTCAGCGAGGCCCTGGGCAGGACGCTGATGTGCTGTAGAGGCCTTTCCTCTCACCGCCTGTCTGTGCCTCCTGAACTTGACCTAGGGCCTTGGACCATCACATGCACCGTCTTTTAGACAAACCCGGTCAGTTCACCTGCTCTGAGGAGGAGAGGCCTTCAGAGATGCCTTCTCTTTATGATTTAGAAAACCACAGGGAAAGGGCAGGTGGCTTAAAGGCCAGGCAGGGAATTATGGAAGGGGGCAAAGGTCACAGTTTCCTGCTCTGCTGCCCCTTAAAACAGTGTTGGAGCGGCTGTTGCGGCCATGCCTTTAATCCTAGCAGTCAATAGGCAGGGGCAGGAGGATCTCGGAGTCTGAGGCCTACCTGATCTACACAAAGACTAGCCAGAGCTACACGGTGAGACCTTGCCTCAAAGAAGACAAAGGCCAATTTTGGGGGAAGAGTTGGGCTATGAAGAAAGACACTGTGGGGACGAGGAGAGGGCAGGCTTGCCTGTGAGAATTTGGCCAGGAGAGGGTCAGTCATTGGTCCTGCTATTACCTTTCCTCTATAATGTATCTCGGGCTGTTCCAGACTCTCGTTGTATAGGTGAAAGGCCTTATTCTGCTGTGAGGAGAGATCTTTGGGTTCTTGTGGTCCTGCCCAGCTGTTTTCCTGTTCATAGTTGTGCCCTAAGAGGGGGGTGTTCTGAGCTCTGAGTTTTTATTGTGTTCTTTTGCCCCCCTCCTCCTTCCCCCACTCCATCCTGTTTCCCAGGGAGCCCTTGAGGAACAGCTGACCCTGACCGGAGACGCCGCCTACAACGCGCACTTTGGGGAGAGCATTGCCAGCCTGGGGGATCTTGATGATGACGGGTTCCCCGGTGAGTGGGGCCTCTCTTGGGGCGTGGGGTCCCTCCAGGTGCAGCTGCTTCTCATGCTCTGACTTTGTCCCTGGATTTTCCGTTCTACACCTCGAGGCACAGCAACTGCTGTGGGGAGAACGGGCGACTCTTAGAGATGGATTGGCCGCCAGAATGCCCCTTTTATAGAATCCATTGCCATCCGCCCCGCCCTCTGTGCTGTGCTTTCAGTGGCCTCTGGGACTGGTCTACAGGCTTCTTCCCATCATCAACACTGTGTCTTGGATGCTTTGTCCTGTTGTTGAGAGAATAGATATTGTCTTTCCTGATAATGTCAGCCTGGTTGAGGATGGTGTGTGTCAGAAGAATGGGTGGAATATGTACCTAATGTCCATTTCTTCTTGGACAACGGTCCCCTCCACAGCTTTTGGCTTCTCTCTCTGGCTGTTTTAGCGCCTCTTGCCCTCACCGTGTGTAGAGTATACAGACATTAGGAGCTGCTTCTGCAGGGCAGGGACGTGGCTCAGGTCAGATGCCCTTCTGTCCATCACACCATTGGCCACAGATGGTTTCATCCAGTGAGAGGACTATCACCTCAGGGTCACAGGAGTACACACCTCCCACTCTTGGTGTCGCAGGAGCAGACATATGACTTATTAGAAGCCAAGAAAGGAAAGAAGATTCTGGGCACTAGCCACCGTCTAGTCTAGTGGAATTGTGACAGACCAAGGATAGGATGGGTCCTCTTCCCTTGTGATTCTTTTGTGGATTGCCTCAGTGTCCTTCTCTCGGAGGAGGAGGAGGGACACTTTTCCTGGGAGTAAACTCTCCTCAGCCTTTGCAAATGTCCACCTTTTAAATGTTAGGAGACCGTTTGCTCAATTTAATGTTTGAATAATGAATAATGGAGAAGTTGTGGAGAGATGGGCTTTGGACATGATGACTGGAGTTGAGAAAGCTGTACTGGTCTCACCTCCCATGGCGCCTCTAACAGATCTCTGTCCCCCACTCAGATGTGGCTGTCGGCGCACCTAAGGAGGATGACTTTGCTGGCGCAGTCTATATCTATCATGGTGATGCCAATGGGATTGTCCCCCAGTACTCAATGGTGAGTGGTGGGAGGGGCCATGGTGACTCTGTGTGTGTGTGTGTGTGTGTGTGTGTGTGTGTGTGTGTGTAGTGTGGGTATATGTGTACATATGTGTATGCTATATGTGCACACATGTGTGTGCAGGTGAGTGTATTGTGGTGTGTGTGTGTGTGTGTGTGTGTGTGTGTGTGTGTGTGAGAGAGAGAGAGAGAGAGAGAGAGAGAGAGAGAGAGAGAGAGAGAGAGATGCTCCACTGTGTACCATGCTATGGGAATGTGGATTTGGGCTTCCTTTCATATTTTTCACTAGTGAAAGGAACAAGCAGTTAATTGACAATTGATACTGTTTATTAAATCCAGAAGAATTGTTATAGACTCCCCAATTTACCCAATTTGAGAGTACATCCTACATATATAAAAGAATATCTGAAATGCTTTTTTCAAATATATATATATATATATATATATATATATATATATATTTGGTTTTCCGAGACAGGGTTTCTCTGTGTAGTCCTGGCTGTCCTGGAACTCACTCTGTAGACCAGGCTGGCCTCGAACTGAGAAATCCACCTGCCTCTGCCTCCCAAGTGCTGGGATTACAGGCGTGCACCACCATGCCTGGCTATATTTTGTTATTTTTAATCGTGTGTGTGTGTGTGTGTGTGTGTGTGTGTGTGTGTGTGCACGCAATGCCTTTGGAGGTCAGAAGAGGGTGAGGTTGGAAGAGGGTGCTGGATTCTCTAGAACTGGAGGTACCTGTGGTTGTAAGAAGATGCAGGTGCTGGGAACCAGACCTTGATCCTCTGCAACACCTAACTGCTGATCTATCTCTCCAGTCCCAACAATGACATTTTCATCTCTCTCTCTCTCTCTCTCTCTCTCTCTCTCTCTCTCTCTCTCTCTCTCTCTCTCTGGTGTATAAGTATACTGTCATGCATGTGGAGGTCAGAAGACAGCTTGCTCGAGATGGTTTTGTCCCACTGTGTGCATTCCAGGGACTGAACTCAGGGCCGCGAGGCTGTGTGGCAAGCTCCTTTACCTGCTGAGCCACTTGCTGATCTCCACAGCCTCTTATTTAAAAAAAAGAGATGCAATTTCCTCTATAGTTGGCTGTGTACTAAGCCAGTGGAATTTAACCTGTTTTGAATATTTAACTATTTTTGGACAGGGTGGTGTGTGGCCCAGGCTAGTCTCAAACTTACAAGGTAGTTGAGGGTATCCTTGAATTTCTGTTTCTCCTGCCTTCACCCACAAAGTGTGAAGATTATGGTGTGTGCCACAAAGTTCCATTTTACATGGTGCTGGCGATAGAACCCAGAGCTTCGTTTGTGCTGGGTAAGCACTCTACCCCCGAGCCACATCCCCGGGTGACTGAGGAGGATATTTTAGATATAATCTAGGGACACAAGGATTCACAGAGGGCCTGAAAGTTGTCACGGACTATTGTCAAGCTTGGCATCCAAACCAGAGCTTATCAAAGCCCCGGTTTCACATCCCGGACTTGGGGACGTGGAAGTGGTGAGTTCTCTATTTTTGCCTCGTTAGCATAGTGTTCAATCTTGCTGATGGCATCAAGCCGGGCCCATGGGAAAAAAGGAAGTCAGGCTCTCCACAGAAACACGGTCAGGATGTGTGTGGTGTGTGTAGATCAGCTCGTGTCTTTCTCCCAGCGGGCCGGTGACAGAAAAGAACAGGCGGTAAGAACTCTGCAGTCAGTTGGTGGGGGAGTACTTGTCCTGGGTTCTGGGCTCAGCACCCTACAAACCATGCATGGTGTCGCATGTCTGAAATCCCAGCACTCAGGAACCAGAAGCAGGAAGATCAGAAGTTTAAGGCTATCCTCAGCAAGTTTGAGGCCAGCCTGGGCTATAAAATCCTCATCAGTAAAT
Source organism: Apodemus agrarius (assembly GCA_964023405.1). Taxonomy (NCBI): domain Eukaryota; kingdom Metazoa; phylum Chordata; class Mammalia; order Rodentia; family Muridae; genus Apodemus; species Apodemus agrarius. Next base: position 121,151,871 of record OZ030012.1, read on the forward strand.
TCAAAACAAAACAAAACCTTTGTTAGTCGCAAATATTTGCAGCTGGACACTTGTGCACTGAGTATTTCTTGTCCACGCCTGCACATACAGATTTGTATTTTTATGGCTGAGCTAGCTGTCCAGCCCAAGGTTTGTAGTTTTTAAATGTTAACTTTTTATTGATGTTCACCCCAATCCCACTCACCTCCCCATCCCCGTGTATCTACCCTCTGCTCTTGCAACCTTCCCACCAAAACAACAAAAAAGTCCTGTAGTCGAAGCTGCAGTGTGTCGTAGTTCGGTCCACAGTATACCGTTTGTCTACACAACTTTCCTTGCAAATGCTCATTGCAATGAGTTATTGGTCTGGGTCAAGCCTCTGGCTTCTGCTACAGATCAGTACAGATCCTCGCCAGGACTCCTCTTGGCTGTCCTGCTGCTGCCCTGTGTCATGGAGATCTGCAGCTTTGGATCTGCAGGACTGGGCCTTTCACGTGCTGCAGCAGTTCATAGATGGGGTAGACTTTAGGGTGGGCCAACTCAAAACCCTGAGTGTGGGCTTAGGAGGTATCAGAGTTTCTCAGCCCACCAGCTGAGACCACGCCCACACCACCAGGGTCAGCTCTCCTATGCTCACACCCACAGGCTGGCTCACCCAATGCCACAGCTGGCAAAGGGCAGGGCCAGCTCCGCCCTTGGGGCTGGCTCACCCGCCCTCACACGACCAGGGCCAGCTCTCCCATGTTCCCTTAGGCTAGCTCACCCAAAACGCCTAGAACCAGGGCGCGCTCTACTGTGCTTCCTGGGTGAGGAGCTGGGCCTGCTCCCCCCCAGTGCTACAACTGGCAAGGGGAAGGAAGGGCCAGCTCTCCTGCTCTCAAGCCTTTGGGGACAGCCCTACCTTGACGCCCAGGGGAAGGGTGGGGCTAGCTCTGCAGATATAAGCATGGCCCCAGGCAGCATCCCCCACCAGGGATGTCCACCTGGCCTTTGGTGGTAACAGACTTCTGCTACTGTGAGCCGTGGCCCTGGTGGCGGCACAGGCCAGGACCTTGCCATGGCCTTAGGTGGCATTGCCGGCTACTCATGCCAGGCTGTTCCTCACTGCCCTGGAGTCTCCCGTTCTGCTCTCTTCACTGTGCACACATCTGTCTGCTTCTCTTTCTCTTTCATCTCTCCACTGCTTACTTGCTCATCTTAGTGGCCCCCAGGCCTCTGGATGTCTGGGGTTCTCAGAAGTGCTATGCCCAACCCTTGCACAGTGGCACCAGGCAGGGGTCATTTAGGACTTGCTCTGTCATGTGAGCCAAGGTCTGAATTTTAGGATGCATGTGGAAATGGGGCCACAATCTCTTTCACTTTCATCTACCTATCTATCTATCTATCTATCTATCTATCTATCTATCTATCTATCTATTTTTCTGCCTATCTATTTGCCTATCTATCTATTTGCATATCTATCTATTTGCATATCTATCTACCTATCTGTTTGCCTATCTATCATCTACCTATCTATCATCTATCTACCTATCTATTGTCTGTCTATCTATCTATCTATCTATCTATCTGTCTACCTGTCTGTCTGTCTATCTATCTTTCTATCTGTCTGTCTACATATGTGAATGTGTGTGTGTGTGTGTGTGTAGTGTTTTGTGTTTGAAGCATATGCACATGTGTGATACACACAGACTGGAGGAGGGCGTTAGGCGCCCCTGGTCTGTCGCTCTCGCCTTCCTTCCCTTGAGACACTACACCTAGGCTGTGCCTTTCAAGGCCCAGCAATCTTCCTGTCGTGGTTCCTGTACATGCTCATGCAGCATGCCTTGCTCTCTGTGTGGCCGCTGAGAATTTGAACTTGGGTCTTTGTGTTCTGCAGCAAGTGTTCTTGCCCACAGAGCATCTCCCCAGCCCTGGAGACAGTGTCCACATGTATGACAGTCCTTGCAGCAAGTCTGAGTTAGACGGTGAGGCCTTGCCAACTCCTGGGCCATAGGCTCTTTCTCTCTGCCAACACCTGCTTAGTCAGTGCTTGACCTCGACTAAGGGGACCATCCTTAGGGAGATTCACCGAGAGGAGGAGGAGCTATTGCCAGAGAGCCTGTCGTTTCTTCACCCTGAATCCTCATTACAGCTGTGTGAGATGGAATCACTTATTAGCCATTGGCTTTCTGATGAGCCCCGCAGAGGGTATTGGATTTGCCCCGAGTGGCCGGCCACCTTCCCGCATTTTGGGAGAAGGCCCGCCCAAGGAAATTCCATGGGAAAATCTACAGATATGGAGACCACACCTACTTCCTGGGGCATCCATCCACACAGACTGCTCTTTTGTCCTTAGATACAAGTAACCATGGAAACAACAAACTATAGGTGATTCCACCAGCTTCAGTAGAAGCTGGAAACACAGAGTGTGGCCTGCATGGTTTGGGTCAGGGATGCTCTGTCCCCATGATGTCATCTAAGGAGTCCCTCCTCTGGTGGGGGTGAGTGGTGGGGAGTGGAGGGGGAGGGCCATTCTCCACACATCCTCCGGGAAGTTTGTGCCTGGACCTTGGAAGCTAATCACACGGAGGGGCCACCTGCAGGAGCCCCCGCCTCCCCTCTGGCGTGCCTCTCCAGTGTTTTGTTTGGTTGCTGGGTGGAATTCTTGCAGAAAGCTGCAGTGTGCATTTGTGGTTAGCGTGGAGCGTCTAGTGGGAAGCCGCGATTGGCAGCTGGAAACGGCGCCGTTGTCAGCATGCACGCTGCCTTGCTGAGCCTTCGCAGAGAGAAGCGGTTTGGACCTCCTTAAACAGGGTGGAGAGAGAAGGAGCAAGAGAGAAACAGCCACGACCACACTTTTCTAAGCTTGCTAATATGTATATGATAAGGCCAATGGCTTAAAAGGAAAAAACAATCCTTTAATGACAGGCTCTTCCGGGCCTGGATCCTGGACAGAGAGGGCATTGTGTTTAAGAACTGGAGGAAGAAATCAGAAATGAATCTAGGCAACAGGATCTCTTTTCTTTGGCCCCAACTAGTATTATTTCTGCTGGAGAAATTGTGAGATCAGAGCCTGGACTCCTCTCACGTTCCTCTCTAACTCATGCCGCCTCCTCGAGGTTACCATGAAAAGTGTTGATTTTAAGATCCTTAGATGCCTTTCTCAATCCGAGAGCCCCCAGGCGTGCCGTGGCTGTGGCGGCCCCTGTGATCTTTCCCTTGCCCTAACAGACACCGCATATAAACCTGGTCAAGCAGAGGTTTCCCACAGTTCCTGGTCTCCATTTACAGTTATTAGCACCGTGCAGACTTATCTTCCCGGCTTTATAGCATAATGGCCTGCAGATGTCAGTGGATAACTTAAGCCTGCATCGCCACCCCCCAAATGGACCACCCCTCACTCTCCCCCAACTCCCGGCCACAGTACACCCAAGAAACGAGAACCCACAGCACGCTGCTTCCAGGGTTCTTGGCCTCCAGAGCCGAGATGCGCAGCTTCAAAGTGTGGGTTTTACCCAGACACACACACATTTGTTTAGACAGAGCCATGTGGGATGTGTGGCTGAGCCTGTTAACAAGCAGTGTTTCTGCAGCACAGCCTACAGGGCTCTGAGCTGTCCTTTGATGCGCACGCATTTCCTGCCGGACGCTTTAACAGAAGATGGCAAGCCGCCTGTGTTAGATCATCTCTGGGATGGCTCCTTGTAGTTATCAGCTGCGGAGGGCAGGGGATATCCTATCTCTTCAGCAGAGCCCGTGGACACGCCCCCAGCCCCAGCAGGGCTTCCCCACAGAAGGACTCAGTAAGCATAGAGAAAGACAGGCAGAGAGCCCCTGAAGTTGCGACGGTGGTTCTGTTGTGGACTTCACTACACGATAGTTTGCTTCAGGTATCAACTTGATACAAATCGACAGTCACGGGGAAGAGAGAAAGTCAGCTGAAGAATCGCCTTCAGCAGATTGACTTATAGGCACCATCGCACGTCATTTTCTAAGTTGCTAGGTAATGTAAGAGGGGCCAGCCCATTGTGGGCGGAGCCATCCCTAGTAGGTGGGCCTGGTCTCTAAGGAAAGATACTGGACACAGGCTGATAAGCAGTGGTCAATCCCCCATGGTTTCTACTTCAAGCCCCTGCCTTGACTTCTCTGTGATGGATTATAATCTGTAGATGGATGTAAACCCTTTCCTCTCCCGGCTGCTTTTGCTTTTTTTAATTATTATTATTATTATTATTATTATTATTATCACGGAGACAAAGAGCTAACTAGGACGCGGTGGACAGGAAAAAGGGGCGAGATAGCTCAGATCTCAGAAAATGAGACTTTCTGTCTCAAGAAGTTTGGTGTCTTTGAAAGGAACTGAAGCGCAGGAATGCGAAGGGATAGCTTCAGCTGCTGGTGTGACACGTGTCCTTTTGTTAAAAGTATCTTTTTACTTTTTAATTCTGTGCATTTGTGTAGGTCTGGGGGCGGGGTGGGGTGGGGTGGGGTGGGGGTGAGCGCAGTGCAGTGAATGCAGTCACTGTGGGGGCAGAAGAGGGTGCTGGATACCCTGAACTGGAGCAGACCGTTTCATCCAAATGTGGGTGCTGGGAACCAAACTCGGAGCCCGGGGTGCTCTAACCATTGGCCAACCTCTCCAGCCCTGTATTCTTTATTACAATGTGCGCGTGGAGAGGTGTGTATGAAGCTGGAGGACAATCTCAGCCGTCATTCTCAGCTGCACAGTCCACAGCCTTTGACTCAAGGTCTCAAATAGACCTGGAGTCCACTGCTTAGGGAGGAGGACACCCTTGTCCCCGGCTCCCCGCCCACTCCAGCATCCCTGGCTTTTTATGTAGATGCTGGAGCCAGACCTCAGGTTCCTGTGCTTGCAAGTCAAGTGCTTTACCGGGTGCCCCAGACCCAACAAACATTCCTGAACAAGGCCGTCTGTCACGATGAAGTTAATGGTGTGTACAGTGTGAGATGGTAGAGGAGTTATAGATGTGACTCGTGGGCTACGGTCTTTCAGGAGAAGTGGCCGACTCCCTCCCTGCACTTTCTAGGAGGCTCAGCACCATGCAGTTCTGGATTTACCTGGTCAAACTGCTGAGTCATTTCTGTGCAGCTCAGGAGTGTGTAGACCTCCTGGTTGGCCGCCTGGATGTCTTTCCAGCTGGATACATTAGTGACCTGTCCATCTTAGGGGAAGCAAGTTAGTACCTAGATACGGAACAGACAGGAGGGAAGAATGCTCCCAGCATCTCAACCAGTTGTGTCTTGGGCAAAGCAAAGGAGACATAAAGGGCGAGAGAGATGGCTCAGGAAAGTGCATGCCTCCTGCCTTGTAATCCCAGCACTAGCGAAGCAGGGTCAGCAGGATTGTGGATGTGTTCGTCAGTCAGACTAGACCACTTGGTAAGTTTCATTCCTTTGAGAGACCCTGCCTTTAAAAAAAAAATGGTAGACGGCACCCAAGGATCTACACAAGGTTGTCCTCACACACACACACACACACACACACACACACACACAAGGAAAATAAGCCCAGCCTTTATTTGTCTTGAATACATCAAAGCCGTACATGAGCCAGTGACATGGTTCAGTAGGTACAGACATTTGCTGCCACGCCTGACAATCTGTGGTTAATCCCTGGGACCCTCAAGGTGACGGAGAGAACCAGTTCTTTCAGGCTATCTTATGCCGTCCACATGTGTACTGCAGCCTACGCAAGCCATGTACGCAAAAAAATAAATGTAAAAAAATGACTTTAAAGTCAAGTGTTAATAGACATCTTATTGGCACCAAACCCAGGCAAATTTTTAAATAAGAACATCTGCCCAAGACAAGCAAGAATAAGGAAGTGTGTGACCAGCCGGGCAGTGGTGACACATGGTGCCGGGTGGTGGTGGTGGCGCATGCCTTTAATCTCAGCACTTGGGAGGCAGAAGCAGGCAGATTTCTGAGTTCGAGGCCAGCCTGGTCTATAGAGTGAGTTCCAGGACAGCCAGGGCTACACAGAGAAACCCTGTCTCAAAAAACCAAAAAGCCAAAAACCAAATTAAAAAAAAAAAAAGGAGGAAGTGTGTGATCTTCAAGTCCCTGCTATAGACCCTCTGGCCAAATTCTAGGGAAGGTTTCTTTTCTTTCAACAACCTCAGACCCAGTGCCCCTTGGAAGCTGGGCTCCAACAGCCCCAGCTCCTCACTGTGCCCCCCTGTGACTCCATGTTTTTATTGTCTCTTTCAGAAGCTGTCTGGGAGGAAGATAAACCCTGCCCTGCGGATGTTTGGGCAGTCCATATCAGGAAGCATTGATATGGATGGAAATGGCTATCCTGGTAAGCTGTTTTTCTCAAAACCGTGCCAGATAAATGAAGATAGGTGTGTGAGATGAGATAGGGTTTCAGTTTAGTTAACAGTTGTTCTCACAACTGAATGGGAATGTTCGCTTGCCTGGTGACTTGGGCTGTCAGAAGCAGCTCCTTTATACAAAGCCTTGCTAAGAAAACCCAAATTCTTGGCAAAAGATCTGTTTTCAAATCACTAAAAAGTTATCCACTAATTACAGATTACAGTAAACTATATATTCTAATAAAATCATATCCGCTGTTGCTTAATGATCAAAGCTTAATCATTGCTTAACGATATATTTATATATGATAGTATATGCTAGTAACTACATAAAAATATACATAAACAAGGTGAAGTTTATCATTTTAATGTATAACTAATGTAAAAGTTATTGAGTTAGTTTTTAAAACTGGGGTCTTCAGAATCTGCCGTGTATTTTACACATCCAGCTCCCATTCCTGGCCTCCATACCCACATGTGGTTGGCTGCCACTGAAGACAATGTGGCTGTAATTCTTACGAAGTCATTACATAGCCAGACAGCAGCAGTAGGAAGGGCTCCCTGACCGCAAGGCTGGGCCTCTGTCACCGTGGCCCCGTGCCAAAGGGCAGCTGGGGCTGCTTACCACAAGGTTCTGAGTCTGTGAATTCTTGTTCTCAGATGTCACCATCGGAGCCTTCCTGTCCGACAGCGTGGTCCTCCTCAGGTGAGATGTCTGGCTCTTGCTCGAGGGGCCGTGTTCTTCCTGAGTAGCAGCTGGAGCTTTGTTGGGGAAGCCTGGGACAGATCCTACCAGCTGGCTCTTTCTTTTGTCTTACCCCTTGCAGGCTGAAGGTTCTGCACACACAGGAATGTTCCCTTTATTTTCTCTGTCATATTATTTACCACAGAGTTCCAGAGTGTGGCCTTGACTAGCTTATAGGGAGGTGAGACCTTCCTGGGGCATCTTGACAGGGTTTTGGGGTGACCCAAACCCTAATCCAAGGGTTGTTTGCCTTTGGCCATGACCATCCCCCTGTTGACATACTGCATAAACATTCTTGTTTCCTATAAGCACCAGACACTCAAAGCTCTGAGAACCCTGTCCAGGCTCCGGCTTTTATCTTTATAACCGGGATCATCACTCGGTTAGTCCTTAACCTCAGGGACCAGGAGCCTCCTGTCTGCTCACTGGCACAGCAGAGGTGAGAAACACGTGCTTGGGCCCAGGACTTGCTGAAGCCTCCTGAGCGCCATCTCTCCCCATGTAGCATCTTAAGTATTTCGGCCTGCGTGAGTCAGAGGAAGCAGAATTTTACTTTGGAGTGGGAGCCAACAGTTTTGTTAATAACTCGATGGCAGAATGTTCTAAAATAAACTGCTATGGTCTTACGGCTGGAAGGGATCCAGAGCCCACGCAGCCCTCCACTGCAGATGCTTTGAATTTAGCTCTGCCTTCTCGAAGCCTCCCAGGAGGGACGCGCTCTCCTCTTAAAGGACGTAAAGAACCAGCTGACCACTAAACAGCTCTAAACTTTGAATTGTTGAAGGGCCAGCAAGAATAACCTTGAAGTTGGGTGTGGCTTGGAGGGCAGGTGCCGTGAGTTCAAGCCCTGCCTCTGACCTTCTAGGTGGAGCCTCTTGGGCGAGCCCTTTGACCTCTCTGGTCCAGGATTTTCCTCTGCAAAAGACAATAACAGGGGTATTTCCCAGAAGCTGTGGGCTGATAACGGGTAACTATGGGACAGAGCCTGGTATAAAGAAAAGCTGGTCTTACATGGATATGGTTGATTTGACTCTCTAAAGTTCTGCTTCCTGGTTTTGTATCATCTACACAGAAGCTCTGTAGTATCAAAGATAACAGTGTATTCCCCAGAGGCTAAAGTCATACCATTCTGGTTCCTTAAATTATCACCCTCATGACTCAGTTTCCACTTTTTCCTCATTATCTGCCCAGCTTTCTTCTTGGGCATGGCACTTTCCTCTTGGGCGAGGCCTCGGTGAAGGGCTGTGCTGGGGGAACCACAGTGTCACCCTGAGAGGCTTGTGTTCCCCTCACAAAGACCCGACTGGTTCTCAGGGTCCCTGTTAGAGGAAACATCCCCCACCCCCACCCCCCACCCCCTCACCCCCACCCCCCGCCCCCCCTGCTTCTTACGATGCAGACGGCTGGTGTCCTGATACCCAGAGCACCTATTTGTTTCTGTGGTTTGTTTCTGTTGTTTTGTTTTTGTTTTTCAAGACAGGGTTTCTCTGTGCAGCCCTGGCTGTCCTGGAACCCACTCTATAGGCCAGGCTGACCTCGAACTCACAGAGATCCACAGCCTCTGATTATCCAAGTGCTGGGATTAAAGGCATTTTTGTCTCTTAGGCTTTATCATTTTTTTTAATTGAAAATAAAATCTCTTTCCTGCAATATAGTCCATGGCTGTTTCTCCTCTCTCATCCCCTTCCAGAGCTTCCCTACCTCCCCATCCATCCAACCCCAGGCCTTCTTTCTCTTCCTTTCCTTAGAAAACAGAGAAACCCAAACAAAACAAAAGAAAACATACCCAGTATTTAAGAAACAAAGAAAAACCACAAAAACCACAGCAATCCGCGAAAACCACAAAATCGGAAACCACAATAGATAAGTGAAAAATTAAAAAGAAAAAAACTCAAACAAAGAGATATGAGAGAGAGAAAAAAAAGTCTCTGAAAATCCTGTCGCGTTGATTTTGCATTGTCATCTACTGTGGGCGTGCAGCCTGGCCTTTTGTACATGTGGTTTACATACTCACAAAGACTCTGCTGGGAAAAACTAAGTTTTCCTTTGCAGGGACTGAGATAGCTTCTGGATTAGTGTGGGAGGTGAGGCTCGCCTCCCCTCTCAGTGCTAGGATCTAATCTTTCTTCCCCTGTGAACTCCAAACCCAACGGAGTTTCTGTTCATCTCTCTGCTCCGTATGTTAAGTGAGGTGCTGTCACTGTGGACGGGAGCCCTCAGACTCCAGCATGGAGCAGAAGGTGGAGTCTGGTGAGACGGAATGCCAGGAAGACTACACAGGGTGAGGTAGTGAGGAGCCTGGACAACAATGAGCCCAAGTGAGCTTCAGAGGAGGCCAGGGTTGCTGCTATCACGGGAGTCCATGCCCCCTCCCCCGCTCTCGCGGCTTATATACCCTGCTCTGTTGACATGAAACTATGCGTGCATTCTATGCTAGAGACTGGACAGAGAACACGGTGGTCCTGGTCCTGGCTCTTTGATTCTAGCTAGTGGGTAGATGATGATGCGGGTAACCGTAAGCAACGTCTCCCATGCCCCAGGCACCATAGGAGCATCTTATGTACAGTCCTGTGTCTACCGCAGGCAGGCATTCAGAGGGATGCTTCCGTAGGTGACTTCATCATGGCTGTATGGTAAGCTAAAGCAGCTATGTGGTGCCATCTGTGGGACTGCTGCCATCCGTGTGGTCTGTCCTCACCGTTACACAGTGCATGGCTACAGTCGTTGTGTGTTTTCTTTCTTCCTTGGGTTACCATTTGTACACAGCAGAATGGACCGGCTTGAGTGTATGGCTCAGTGGGCTCTGAGTGGGGTGCACACCCATGCGAACCACACCGCCATCGAGACAAAATATGTTTCTGCCACCCTGCACATTTCCGTGTGCTGTTAGAAGTTAATTCTCATTGTTATTGTGTTGGAGAGGCGCATGTTGGGATGACAGTGTTGTGGAATGGATGCTGTCCTTCTACCTTGTGGGTTCTGAGACTCAAACTCAAATCTCCAGGCTCTCATGACAAGTGCTTTATCCAGCAGCCTTCCTATGTTCCAATTGCATCTTTCGCCCAGTAGGTGTCTACCATTGTGGTTTCTGTCACCACAGGTCCCTTTCACCCATTCCAGGATTTCATATAGGTGGCATTATACCACAGGCATTCTAATTTCTGAGTTCTTTCACTCAACTCGATGTTTCTGAGATCTACCCGTGTCTTGTACTCACAGGGTGAATTGACTTCTAGCCCTCTAATGGTGTGTGTATCGCTAATGACCTGCTCTATGGGCAAAGAACTAGGAGCTTCGAGGAGGTGGTGAACTTGGTTGTCAGCTTGGGCCACCCAGGAAGAGAGAGTCCCCGTGGAAGAACTGCTTCCATCTGATTGGCCTGTTTTCTCGATTGCTAGTTGACGTGGAAGGGCCCCGCCCACTGTGGGCGGTGTCATCCCTGAGGATGGTCGGCCTGGTCTGAATATGAGCAAGCCTCAGGGAGAAGAAGCTGATAGGCAGTGATTCCTGAAGTCTTCTGCTTCAGGCTCCTGCTTTAGCTCTCCTTGATAACGAACCATAAATTGTAAGCTGAAATCAACCCCTTTCTCCTGATGTTGGCTTCTGGTCATGGTGTTGATCGCAGCAACTGGAAAGCAAATTAAGACAAGCTTTTTAAAAAATTCCAGATGCCGATAAGGGCTGTTAGGATAACAAAGCAGGCCACGCGGTCAGGGGCAATGGTGGTGTCACATTCAGCAGAAAGGACCAGGTGGGCATGCCCTGGCAGAGGTGATGCCCAGGGTCGGTGATTGGACTGACTGAAGCAGCTTCGGGGTATCCTGTGGCAGGGGCCACACAGCTGTGCTTAGCGGGGAGACTGGGGAGAGTGGGTCTCAGCCGCTGTTCCTGAGGCTGGCCTGCAGGGGAGTGAGTATACGGGCCGAGGATGGTTAAGAGACAGGGTTTCAGGGAAGTTAGACTTGGAGTTTCTTCTGATTTGGGGTGAGACCGGCAAAGGAGAATTACGTGCCTGAAGAGAGCTTCTGGGTTCGCTGGAGCTGCAGGCACTGAGGGAAGCACTTGGGATTTGGGGAAGCTTTGAGCTGCGGCTAAGAGCTTCTTGGGCAGAGGAAAGCCCGGGGCTGGTTTCGTAACTAACTTTCACCCGCCCTGTCCCTGCCAGGAGAACTAGAACACCACCCTGTGAAAACTGGGCCCGCTCCACTCTTACTATTTACTTGGGAAGTACGACGTTAAGATTCGATCTCTCAGCCACTGAAAAGCACTCTAGTTACCCGCTTCTTTGAAGTCTTAAAAGCACTCCTGGCTCTGTCCTTAGGTGCCCCCTCGCTGCCCCTGTTATCTCTGGGGGTTGGTGAGTGGCAGATGGGGTCCACCCTAGGGGAGGGAGCAGCTCTGCCCTCAGGAAGTTTGCACAGCCAGGAGGTGTGTGGGGGGAAGGGCGGCTGGTCCTGTGTTCTGGTGATAGGAGCCGGGTGCTATGCCACCAAAGAGCAAAGGAAATGACCAGAGAGGCTTACGAAAGATTGCTCTCCCCATCCAAAAACAACACTTGAAGTGGAACCAAAAAAAAAAAAAAAAAAAAAAACCGAGAGACCTGATGTAACAGATGTTGGAAGGAGATGGGCCCGGGAGGGCTTCCCCAGTCCTTTCAAAGGACCCTGCTTATAAGCTTTGCGGGTAGTTAGTTGAAGTTTCGCCTGGTTCTTCCTCCCAGCGCCATGCTCCCAGAAATAAGACTCAAAATATATTTACAAAACCTAGGCTCTTCTTGGACTAGAATCACAACACCACAACCCATTTATTTTAATCTTCATCTTGTCACGTGACTGGCTACCTGTGCTCAGGTACCCTGTGTCCATCTCACATCTTTCCCTGCCTGGCTCTTTCCCAGAATCCTATCTGCCTCTCGGATGTCCCACCTCCTATTTCCGGTGTAAGCCATAGGCCACAGGCTTTTTAACTGACAGGAGATGCATCCATACAATGCACAGGATATTCTCTCTACAGTCGTTCTGTCTGGACTGATCCTTCTGTCTCCTGCTTATGCCATCGTGCTCTGCTGAGCTCTCTGGGAAGGGACCCTGCCTTCTTTCTGACCAGCTGGTGAAGGGATGGACTCTGGCCTTTCATCTCCTTCCCATGTAGCCTGGCAGGTCAGGGGCTGCCAGGGTATTCTTGTAGAAAGGAGCCTAGCGCTCTCTCTCTCTCTCTCTCTCTCTCTCTCTCTCTCTCTCTCTCTCTCTCTCAAGCTTTGGATACTCTTTATCGCCATCTCTGCTTCCCCAGCCCAGAGATGGGCTTCAGACTTGTAGGTCAGGTTTAAAAGTGACAGTAGCTATTTTCCTTAGTAATGCAGCAGGCAGAGTAAGTCACAGAGCTGAGACCACATATGTGATGTGCACACGAACACACACACACACACACACACACACACACACAGAGAGAGAGAGAGAGAGAGAGAGAGAGAGGTGGGGGGAGGACACTAGGGAGGCTTCCCAGGCAGCAGGCTTCTAGACCGTGTTCCTCAGCTCAGTTTGCTCTCTCCTTTTTACTCAGCCCGAGACCCCCCAGCCATGGCTGCACCTCCCCCATGCAGGGTGGGTCTTCCTGCTGCTCTTAACCTAATCTAGAAACCCCCTCGCACATCCTCCTGGTGTTTCCAGATCCTGTCAAGTAGACAAAGTTAATCATGACGTCATTTTACACTGACAGGAGTGTAAGTGATCTACTCTAGAAGTAGTGCTAGCATCTTCCAGGAGGAAAGAAGAACACGGAGAGACCAGGATGTCGGTTTCTTTCAGGCGTTAGTGTTGCCTGACTTCCTTTTGCCCTGTGTCCCCCGGTTCATTGCCCGGGCACGGCTGCCCTGCTGTTGACCCTCTTGTCTCTGCAATGGCAGCTACGGTGGGGTCTCCTTGTGCCATCTGTGTCCTCTCAGTGCCTTATGTGGCCCAGGTTTTCCTTTAATGTTCTCTTGCCCTGGGGTTGGCTGGTCCTCTGCTCCCTCTGTCCTGTCACCCCAGTGCACTTTGGTTGAGCCTTTCCCGTGCTGTTGGTACTCCTTAATCTCATGTCACTCCAAAAGCAGGAAGGTGGGGCTCCTGAGAGGTGAAAGGTTCCTTCTGTGGGCCTGGAAGGGAGAAGGTCAAGCCACAGCCTAGATGACACCTCCTTGAGCAGATGTTTAGGATGGGAAAGAGACGCCTGCTTCTGTCTCGGCTTCTGTCTTGATGCCCCAGGGGAGCCCAGGGTTGCTGGTCATCCGTCACGCGCTGGGGCGGGTGGTCACATCAGGGAGAGGGCTGTGTTTATTGGATTTCGTTTTGTCCTAAGGCCAGACAGGCTGATTCCTTGGAGTGTTCTGCTGGTACCAGCTGGAACTCCATTAATCAATTCTTTTTAGAGCGTACTCGACGCACTGATAGACATAAATGAAAGAGGATATTTGACCAAGTGGACGAGATAGAAGTTTGCCAAGTTCTAACTCACCCTGGCCATGGGGAATAATGAGGGAGAAACCACACAGTATATACCCAGTGTTCTTCACCTCACCGACTGTCTCTGTCTCTCTCTCTCTCCCCCACCACCTGTTTCTTTTGGCTTCTTAATTCAAGTGTTCGCTCAGGTACCCAGGCTGGCCTGGAAGTCTGGGAAATCCTTCTGACTCAGTCACTGGGGTTCTGGGGTTCCAGGCGTAAGCTGTCACAGCAGGCTATGTCTAGTCTCTGAGCCCTGACTTCCCCAAGCCCCGGCCGGCTTATGTTGTAGAAACTTCTCCGGACAGTGTCTCCCCAACGAGATGGAAAGCGGAACTTCTTGGGTGAAATTTTAAATAATCACCCAGCATCTGGGGGCTGATTTATGGCTTCAGCCAGCTGTGTTTCATTAACAACTAACTTGCCTTTGTTGCTGGGAAGCAAACCATTAGTATTTTAGGGAATGTGCTACTTTTGAAACCAGAAAAAGTACTTAGGGAGAGCACACCGGCCTTTCTCTCTTGGGGCATTTCATTCTTTAATTAACTGCTGGCTGAAGGCCCGGGATCTGTGCTGCCCGTGTGGTTCGCGTTTGGTTCTGAGAGCTGCTACTTAACATAGGTTCCCCTCCCCCATCCCTGTCCTGCAGGGCCAGACCGGTCATCTCTGTGGACGTCTCCATCTTCCTGCCGGGCTCCATCAATATCACAGCACCTCAGTGTCATGATGGACAGCAGCCCGTGAACTGCCTGAACGTCACCGTGTGCTTCCGGTTCCACGGCAAGAATGTACCAGGAGAAATCGGTAAGGAGTCACAGTGTCAGGTCTCACCGGTCTCAGCTGGTGCGTGGTGACAACCCTGGGGGAGGCACCAAGTTCCCTCTCACTTTCTGTCCCAGTGGGCTTTGCAGGCAGGGGGTCTGGTGGACTTCCTCTGAGGCTCTTCCCTGCTCATTTACATATTTCAAATTTCACACACCCTCCAGCTCTAGGACGAGTAACACGGAGGACCTCCTCCAGCATTCTTTCTCCAAATACATGAGGACCAGACGGGGACTCACCAGGAGGGGCAGAGTATGGGCTGGTGAGCCTCCTCTGCGTGCAACACTCCATGTATTAACATAAGGAGACAATAGGAATCTGGAGCCCCTCCCCCCACTAAGCCTGCGCCATCAACTAGGTACCTGTGTGCACAGCTGACTTCAGGATTGGGATGTGAGGATTAGGTTTTTAAGAGCATAGCATTACTCTGGCATCTCAGAGAGTTTGGAAAAAGCTCATATTCAGTCATTCATTCTTATACAGTCAGGGAGATGGTGCTGCCACGTGGGGTTGGACCCTCCCAAATCAACCATCAGAAAGAACACTCTCCCGTGATTAGATGTGACCGCAAGGCAAACCGGTCTGGACCATGCCTCAGTTGAGACTCCCTCTGATGATGCGAGGCTGAGGCTGTGTCAACTGGAGAGCTGTAGCTAACTATGGCCACTCCCGTGTGAGGTTTATGTGCAGTTTAGTGGTGTGGAAAGCACTACTCTGGGGTTCACACTTATGCACAACCCCCAGACCTGCAAAGCCACACCCACGAGTGTGGTTCCCTCAGCTGGACTTCGGGTGTTCCCGTCCTATACATCAACATGTCCATCCCCAGCTCTCATTGGCCAATACCTCCGTCAACCGGATTGAACAAACGCCACAATTAAACCTTATACTTATTTACAAAGATATTTTTCTGTTAGAAAAGGAATTGCCACATTGATCATAGCCATATGGTAGTTTGGGAGGGAGGATTCATGCAATTTTTAAATATAGTTGGTGAACAAGACTCCTTGAAGTGCAGGTGCATACTTATTTAGTTGTACTTTTTGATCACCGGCTTCTTTCTATCACCCTTGTTGGTGGAGACATCAGCGTCTTAATGAAAAGGAGTTTCTGGTCCACATATGATAATTAGAATCAATTAGCAAACATTTCACAGGATGCTATAAGCAATTATTATGTTAGAACCGGGGGTGGAGGGGTGCCAAACCCAGGCCCTCTTGCCTGATACATACATGCCTACCACAGACCTGTACCCCCAACCCCCAAATCTTAATCTTGTTACACATAAAAAGGATATTTTAGAGCTCTAGAAGATATGCAAGCAATAGTTCTCAATGACCCTCATTCGATAACCATTTACACGTATCCACCTGCACCATGCACCGGAAACAGTTCTGCCCTATGCACCGGAAACAGTTCTGCCCTGTGCACCGGAAACAGTTCTGCCCTATGCACTGGAAACAGTTCTGCCCTATGCACTGGAAACAGTTCTGCCCTGTGCACCGGAAACAGTTCTGCATCATGCACCAGAAACAGTTCTGCGCTGCAGGTCTGTAGGGAGTTCTTGCCGCTCTGTTCCCAACGTGGTGGTGGACACTTTTATAGGATTGATCCCTGTTCTGGAGAATGTGAAAGTGTGGCCTTTAGGAAGAGGAGAAATGGAGAAATGAGTTTAAGGAGAAGAAGGCCCAGAGCATGAGACTCCAGGGCTGCGTGAGGCGATGGGGTGAGGCCCCTCTGCCTTCTCAACCAGTGGCCCTTTCTGGGGCCACAGTCACAACAGCTTTTCACAGACCACTAGGGAAAAAAAATCTGCAAGGGTCTGAGCTTGCCCTTAAAGGATTGAAAGGTTACGGAAAGGCAGGCTGTCGGTGCCGTGCTTCTCACGGGCAGTGAGAAGCCACCTGGGCAGTGGTTTGACCCCTGAGCATCCTCCATCCGGGTCATGTCCCTAGCCTCTGTCACATGGGTCACTGAAGACAAATCTCTCTGTGTACGCTGAGGCTCTCTAGAGATCTCTACCATTTAACACTGAGGTCGGGGTTCGGGTTATAGCTGAGTCTTCAAGAAAGTGCTTAACATTTGTGCACACACCAGGTGGTTGTGGCGCACGCCCTTAATCCCAGCACTTGGGAGGCAGAGGCAGGTGGATTTCTGAGTTTGAGGCCAGCCTGGTCTACAGAGTGAGTTCCAGGACAGCCAGGGCTACACAGAGAAGAAACCCTGTCTCGAAAAACCAAACCAAACAAACATGTATGCACACGTGGAAGGACTAAGATTCACGTGTGGAGGACGGTGATATCGTTGGTGCAGTGAGGGGAGGTTCCCTCACTTGTCTTTGTAAGACACTGTCCTCCGGGACAACCACCATTGTCTCATCTGAATAGCAAGGACTACTCAAGGCCCCGAGATGGGGTTTGCTGTCTGTTCCCTCATAGAAGGAAGAAGAGGGAGACGTTGGACTCACCTGAGGCTCCAGCCATTTCCACCCATACCTCTCAGCTGCTTGTATGTCATTCTGCCCTAATTACACTTGGCCTCATGGTCTCTGGCATGCTGGTGTGGCCATGGAAGGTCACTGGGGAGGAGAGGACCATGCAGCTATAGGGAAGTTGTCGTCTATGCTGGGGTGACAGTGTGGCTGTTCTGGGGTCACCCACATTCCTGTAAGAACCCTTCACTAATGGTCTGTAAATTAACCCAATAATCCCGCTGGTTCCCTGTTGGGAATCGGTTCTCTCCCTGTTGGATTATAGGGGATCACAGGGGGTAGGCATTCATTTACATCTCTTTAGGGAAGGATTTCCCCTGAGATACCATTCTAGTTTTTTTTTCTGTTGTTATGAAAACGTAGCTCACTCAGAAAGGGAGCCATCCACCCAGAGAACAAGCTGGCTGTGGAGCAGGGAGTTTGGGAGAGAAAAATGGATGACTGTTCTGGAAATGTGGTCATCAGTGAGGGAAGGTAGCTTGCTGGAGCTGTGTAGGCCAGGGCCCGAGGTGGCTATCCCTCAAGGTCAGCAAGAAGGAGACTCGGTTCCACAGAGCTAGGAAGACGGTGTCTCCAGTCTCCAAGTAGAGGAAGGATGAGGGATCTCCAGGTTACAGGATCCTCTACATTCAGAACACAGAGCTGGGGGCTCAGAATTCCTTCCGACTTCCACTTGGCAGCGGAACCCTAGCGGTCCCAGGTGTTGTCTACGGGCTGCCTGGTGACGCCAGTCTGGAAGGGTCTTCTGGACACGCGGTGTCTCTGTATCCTGGGCTGTTTACCATCAGATGGCTGCATCTGGGCAGCCCCACCTGCACACCTGAATTACAACCAAGGACGGGATCTTCTGTGGCATCAGTCCGGTGGGTCTTCAGTCACATGACCTGTGCGGAGGACGGCTCTGGGAGCCAGAGCAGTTGTGCCAGTTGGTTTTGTCCCTTGGAATGCTCGTTCTTGTCCTTGGAACCCATCGGACTTGGGCATGCACGCCAACTGTCTCTTCAGTCTGGCTTTAGTGGTGCACAATCTCAGCTCTCATTCGGTCACAGGAGCATCAGGGTCAGCCGGTAGAGGGGCAATGGTGACTTCTGGGAATACTGTGGGAAATGGGGTGTCCATAAGGGGTGAATCTGCCTCGGCCCTAGTAATAGGCAAAAATCCAGCGAGGAAACAGATTACCACAGTATACATTTTGACAGGATTCGACTCCTGGAAGGGACTGAGCAGGCCAGAGAGGAAGCAGCTGTAACTGCAGAGGAGAGCTGCTATGGCGGGGACCGAGCCAGCAGCTGGCCCTGCAGATCAGCTGTGCGGCATCACCTGTGAGCTTTCTAGTTAGCCGGGTACCCCCAAATGGAATGAGAACTCGGATGCAGATCGCAGCGGCCTGTGGCACCCAGGTGGCCAGTCAGGGTTACACTCAGTTAACGCCTTCCTTGGGGTCATCAGAACCCGAGAGTTTGCGGAAGGGACCCTGTGCAGCTGTGACCCAAACCTTTGAGCAGAGATCCCTGGGTGGGGCTTCTGGCCCTTCTGAGAAAGTTCAACAAGGTCTTTTGGGTCATGGAGAAGAAAGTAGGAAGTTGAATTATGGCCGTTGGAGCCAGTGCCATGAAAAAAAAATGGTGGTTGGTTAAGCGGGGAGTAAGCCGGGGGGCGGGGGGAGCAGGGCCTTCTTTCCCCTCCAGCCTTGCAGGCTCCCCATCTCTCTCTCCCCTCTTGTTAGTGGCAGAACCTCACAGGGAGCTGTTGGTCCAGCAGGTTTGTGGGATCCCAACTCCAGAGTCACAGCAGAGTGGACGGTGGGCTTGGAACTGAGAACCAAGGGCTTCATAAACCGACAGAGAAGCATTAGGTTCATGGGGATCTGAAGTGTGAAGGCCACGTCCCTGCTCCGGAGAGCACTGGCTCTCGGAGGATGTTCTCCGTGCTCACCCCAGACTCTGGAAGCATGGAGGTGGGAAAATGAGCCTCATCTAGGTTATTTTGGGCTCTTGGATCAGCAGAGCGGGATGAGGCTCTGCCAGACTCTGTGCTCAGCCCTGGGCACAGAGCACGGACTCACATTCTAGCGGGAGGGGTCACCCCACTTGCCCTTCTAGACACGTGCCAAGTGGCATGCTGGCTGGCTTCCCGCTCTGGCAGCGGGCAGCCTCACGAACAGGTTTATCCCATGTTTCGCTAAAGCCACTGCAAACAAGAGTTCGGCTCATTCTCAGATACTTCGTCCTTGGCTGCCTGTGGCTTCCTAGAGCCCGCTGGCAGCCGCGAAAGAGAATTGAGTGTTGTGACTAAGAGCAATTTGCCCCTTACCCATAGGCTGTGTCTCTAGCTCGACCATAGGCTTGTCCTGGTGGCCAGAGGCTTGCCCTAGCATCGGATCAAAACCAGGAAGGGCTCAGCCCCATGGAGTTGCTTTTCCCACCTGTTAGTTCAGGGTTTGAATCCAGGGTGTCGAGCATGCTGCGAAACCCCTCGACCACCAGGCCGTGTCCCCCCGCCTGTGCTTTCTGCTCTGAGTCTCCACCCTCACGTTTCCCTGGCTTACAGACAACCTGACAAAGATTTTCATGAGCTAGTTCACGATCCCATTACTGCCCCCAGACAAGCTGTGGATCTCAGCCCCTGAGGATGGCCCTCGGGTCATCCACAGGCATAGCAGAAATATAGTTGGAAGCAGATACCTGGTGCCCGCAAACCTCTTTTTCTGAAGTTAGAGGTGGCATATCTACTCTGGAGAGGTTTTGCACAAAGAATATTCTCAAAGCTTCTGGTCCCCTGAAGTGTAGGGATGGGAAAGGGGGAGCCCTGTCATGGAAGGAGCAGGGCACCTAAGAAATTAATTGCTGCCAAGTAAATATGGCATTCTTTGGAGGAAGAGAGAGGATTAAAAAAGCTAGCAAAGTGGAAATGTCCCTCTCCCGCCTCTCCTGGATTCGCTGAGGGAAGCTGTGTGAGTCTGGAAGGAGATGCAAGCGACTTTCACAGCTGAAACCTTGTTCTGGTGGAGATTGGGGGATGATTTGGTGTTGGCTGGGACAGACCAGAGCCCCAGTTGATTCAAGACAGCTGGCGCTCTCCCGGCCCCAGCCCATGTGGGGGGCCTTTGGGGAGGGGAGGGGCGTGACTGGGGACGGTCAGCTTTTCCACCACATGACATCACTCGGCATGGCAGAGACACAGACTGCCAGGAGGAACTTGATGTGTCATGTGCTGTGGGAACCGGCGCTAACTGGAACCAGCATCCTTCTGGGCAGGGGCTATGAGGGCTGGCTTGCATTAGGGGCTTGCTGCTCAGGCACCGCCCAACCCCAAGCAAGCTGATTGGCTCCAGCCTCGCGTGTGTGGGGCATCTGAGTGGGAGCTATTTAAAGCTCCCACTGGAGCGAAGGGCTTCAGAGTTGACTGTGCCTTCTTACGTTTGACAGCTCCCAGACTATACTGGCTCAGGAGTTTCTTCATGGTCCATCTTGTTTGTTTCTACACGGGAGGGTCTAATGTAGAATCAACTTCTAGAGGCTTCAAAGGTCAAGATAAATTCCATACCTCGAAGGAGGCAGCTCTAGAGGGGAACTGGTTACTCTTGGTGATTGGGTAACCAGGTCTGTCTGGGATCGGGCACTCAGAGCAGAGCCTGTGTCTCATCCGTGGCTCTGTTGTTTGAACTGCTGCCTCCTCCCCTTCTGTGAGTCTCCAGAATCTCAGCTAGTGACTGCAGGGATACTTTGAGCAGTAGGTGCTTGCAAAGTACCCAGCATAGCTCTGGGCATGTGTAGAAAGCCAAAATAGCCCTATCCTCACTTGCCTTGTGTTAATACTGTATAGCCCTGGCTGTCCTGGAACTCACTCTGTAGACCAGGCTGGCCTCGTACTCAGAAATCCGCCTGCCTCTGCCTCCCGAGTACTGGGATTAAAGGTGTGTGCCACCACTGCCTGATGCCTGGTGTTAATTTAAGATCTCCCCAATAGACTCCCAAGACAAGGGTCTCAGGGAACACCTTGGCAGAGGGATGAACCCAGGCAGTACCAGCCTATAAATGTGACAGAATACTGACATAAGCAGGATTTTCCAGTGTCGGTCGCGTCTATCTCCAGCAAGAAGGACACGAGACAAACAGGATCCTTCCACAGACGTTTATTGTGGGGTTGATTGCAGAGGCGAAAGACCCAGAAAGAAGGAACAGTGCTACTTAAATAGGCCTAGGCTAGACGTTTTTCTACCTGATTGGTGCACGCCACGATGCCTCATTAGCATGTTACGGGACTGAGCCCCGGCTCACCAAACCTCTACTCACACATGCGCAGTAGGGCGCGGAGTGGAGTAAACAACAGCACATAGCTGATTCATCACAGGAAATGGGCGCCATCTTGTAATGGCGAACGTGGCTTCCTACATTCCAGAGGAACAGACCAGGGAGATTGGAAATGGGGAGAAAATAGGAATATGGGGGTGGGGGGGTGAGCCGATGGGTTTTAAGGGATCAGCTCATAGGACGCTGGGACTGACAAACCTGAATTAGGCAAAGATGGAGGGCTGAGTGGAAGCCACAGCTTAGATCTGTCGGTAGTCTAGATGCAGTACTCCTCCTTTGTGAGACAGGGAGAGATCTTAAGGGTTCTCTTCTCGAGATGTTCAACTAATACAGCCCACCCACATTATGAAGTTCGTTTTGCTTCATTCAGAGTTTACTAATTTAACTGTCACACTCATTTACAGGGGAGTGCAGTTCGGTGCTTGACTGGGTACTGAGGTCCAACCAAGTTGGCCCATAAATGAACCGTTCCAGCAAACTAAACGGGCTGTATGACTAAGCACGCCACCTCTGTGGGTCCATTAAACTCGGTCCTGCCGGGGAAATCCCATGCCTCAGTGTGAGGCACCCTAGGTGGAAAGACACTGCTGTCCACCGGCTGGGTGCTGCTTGGAGTCCTGACTGCTACCATGAACTAGAGAAGCAGCTTAGTGGAGAGGCTGGAAAAGGCCAAGAGGATGTGGGTTGGAGTCTGCACCTTCCACCCTGTCTTCCTGTGTTTCCTCCACTCTCTCTGAGCTCATCTGGCCGGATCACCAGGCTCTGCTGTCCCCTCCAGTTTCCTTTTCCTGGAGATCTTGAATGTCTCTTACTTGTCAGCCAGGAGGATGGCTGGACAGGGGCTGTTAAGACCATGTCCCCCTAGCCACAGCCTCTGACATGTCCCCGCAGTGGGCATCTCCAGATGTCATCTTGCTAAATAGCATTCAAAACTCACTTCATTTAAACGTAACCACTCGTACTGTTGGGTTGTTGCTGCCCAGAGTCAACCGTAGATCGGCTTAGAGTTTGGCTCTGGACCTCGGTCTGTGCTTGGTTCTGCCACTTTCTGCGTTCAGAGAGTAAGAGGTTTCAGGTCAGGTGAGACTGAAAGATTAAGTTCTCAGGCTGTGTGGTAGGAGTAGCCAGGCTAGATCTGGAGAAGTCTTGACTGAGCTGAGCGGTAGATGGCTCTTGGGCGGTGGGACTGAGTATTTTCCCTTTCGAAGCCTCAGGTCCCTTTGTCTCAAACATGGAGGTTTTGCACGAGCTGACCTAGACGGTTTGTTCAGGGCCTTGGCAGTCTATACACACACTCCACTTGTAATGTCTGCTTCTACCCCGTGCTTTCTCTGCTAAAGCACTTTCCTTAGATGCTCTTTACTTACTAGTAGAACTATCTCCTGGGACGATCCCTGCCCTGTGTCCCCCCCTGGTGACCCAGCTTTGCCTTAGAAACCAGCTGCTTGTTGCGATGTGCAAGTTAGGGCATCATAGCCTTCCCTGCCTAGGAATCTGCCATCTGGGCGTGATGGGGAGCCGTGGTATGGCAGGGGCCCAGGGAAGGCATTAGATATAGAGGAGCATGCCGAGGCGCGGCCGTGGGCAGCTGTCAAATCACCTCCCCTCTCCCTGTCCAACACTCCCGTGGCCGCGGGGCTCTTTGATGTTGTTTAAGGACACAGTCCTTCCTGTGAGTTGGCCTCACCATGCTTAAATGCTGGCCAGGCATTGGCTTTCAGTGGCTCAGCTTCTGACAGATGGGTGTGCGGAGATGGCCTGCAGAGGGGGGGAGGGGTGCTTGCTTGCCTCCCTGATGGTCAGCTATCTCATCTGGTCATTCTAGGGGCAGACATTATTGTTTGTCTACTATGAAAACTATACTTCCTGGAGCTAGAAAAACGGCTCAGTGATTGGAGTCTCTAGACGACCCAAGTTCAGTTCCCAGAACCCAAGCTGGGCAGCTCACAGCCTGGACCTCCTGTGCCAGGAGATCTGATGCACCCTGTAGCATCCTGAAGCACTTGCTCCTATGTAGCATGCAACCACACATATGCACGCACGCATGCACACACACATACACACACATGTGCTCACACACATGCACACATGTACACGTGCACACACACGCACACTCACACACACGCACACATGCACACACACCACACACACATGTACACACACACACATGCACACACACACACACACACACAATACATTTTAATAAAGGTTTAAAAAATAAAATAACCTCAGAACCCACAAAAGGAGTTAAGAAATAAAATGGCTCAGAGAGGGGCTGGCCCCTGCCGCAGAGAACAGGGCTAAAGATCTGCTGGTGCAAGAGTTCGGTTGCCGAGGAAAACCTCCCACTGGCTGTTTCCTTACAGACTCCAGGGTGATGGAGGCGGGGTCTTCTGGGTCTACCTGGTATGCATTTGGCCTCAGAGCCTCCTTCCTTTTCCAATTCTGTTCTGTGTACAGGCTACTCTGCTGTCTGGGATTGTCCTCTCAGTATCCAGGCTGAGTTTTCAGGAGAAAAGCACCATGTAGGAGCCACTATGGCCAAAGTCTTGTTGGAAGGATGGGCACCCTGAGAGTAAAGCCATCCCCAGCCTGTACCTCAGTTTCCAAGTATGGGGCTCCATGACAGTAGACTTTTTTTTTTTTTTTTTTTTTTTTTTTTTTTTTTTGTCTGTGTGTTGACTGATACCTCATTCCACCACGGGTAACACACAGTCAGAGAAGTTTCGACATTTGTGAGAGTTAAGGAGTTATTGCTAGCAGTTGTTCCCTGTATCACATCATATGGCCGAATAAAAGCCACTTTCACAATGTCAGTCCCTTCTAGTTACATTTGGCAGGCTTGCTGTGATGCTGGCCTATCCGAATAGCACCCTGGATGCCGGCCTATCCGAATAGCACCCTGGATATTATAGAAGTAATCACCGACTGTATCCACATCGGTGGCTCTGCTGTCATCTCACAAACACACGAGGTTTGAACAAGGGCAAACAAAGTCTGAAGTGCACAGAATCCCTGGGAAGACAGAGGCCATCCCGGGTCTTCCATTGGCTGACAACAGGCTTCGGAGAAGGTTTTGATGTGGGCTTCGGGGACGTTTCCTATATTGTGTGAACTGTGCATAGGCTCTCCACAGAACAAAGGTGTCGTCCTTGCTGACACCTTTGACCCTTCTTCATTGCCAGGTCTGAACTACAACCTGACGGCTGATGTGGCGCAGAAGGAGAAGGGCCAGCTGCCCAGAGTCTATTTTGTGTTGCTGGGAGAGACTGCGGGGCAGGTGTCAGAGAGGCTGCAGCTGACCCACATGGACGAGGTGTGTCGTCACTACGGGGCCCACGTCAAGGTCAGTTTCCTCTTTTTAATCCTCTGATTCTGGTCTCTACAGATGGGCTTTAGGAAGCAGCACGAGCTAAGTTTGTTTCATTATGTAGCCTCTGACTTGTACGAGTCTACCTCACAGTATGCATTACTCCTTTTAAAGTTAAAAGCTGACAGCCAATCTTCTTTATGTTTAATTCCATTTGGAAACACTGTTGCATTGTGGAGGGGTGCACACCTGCCCTGGTGCGTGTGTGGAGGTCAAAAAACCACATCTGTGGAATCGGTTCTGTTTTCCGCCTCTAGGCAGTTCGGAGGATTGAACTCGGGTCATCAGGAGTGGGAGGGGAGTGCCACCCACTGAATCATTGCCCTGGTCCCCTTTGCTTATTGTGCTGGCCTCAGTCTCCGAGAAGGGGTAGAGGACAGCAGGAGAGCAGCGACAGTCTCTGACTGTGCCTCGTTCTCTTGGGAGCTTTCCATCCTATCTGAGGCTTGGCAGTCACTGGGAGGAAAGCTTCAGAAGCCGTTGTACTCTGGGTCTCCAATTGCATCATTCTGGACGCCCATCTTAGTGTTCCACTGCATGACATAGTAACTTGCAGTCAGATGCATTTGAAGACTGGGTGGGCCTCACTTCTCTTGTTGATTACTTTCTATTTATTTTAGGAGTGCGTTTTATGGGGGTCTCTCCCCTCCTCCAAATGTTTTTCTCTTCTTGAAATTATGTGCTGAATATATTTTCATGTAATTCAGGGAGCCAGGCTTTGGTGACAGAGGGGCCACTGTACATGGTGGAAGTCCTGGCCGTGCTCACTGCTGCAGAATGGCCAACAACGGACCTGTAGGCAGAGCCAGGGAGCGGAGGGGGATAGACCCATGGCTTGGGCAGTTGGTGCAATGCCTGTGGGTACAGGGTTGAATCTCACAGACCCCAGTGTGGATCAGTCATGTGAGCACTGTGTGTGAGCCTCTCTAAAATACACATGATGCAACAGTCACCCTGAAAGTAGCCATTAGCCTCAACATTGCCCAGAGCAGGGTGGCACTCCCAGCACTTGGTAGGAAAGGGCAGAGGGTCATGAGTTCAAATTCTACCCAGGCTACTTAGAGAGTTGCAGCTTAGTCTGGGCTTCTATGGTCAGACCCTGCCTCAAAGCAAAACAAGAGATAAACACGGCACAGTGACTATAAAGACTCTACATGGAGTCTGACGAAGGCTCTCAGGGTTATTCGTCTTTGGTTGGGACGTACATAATTTCCAACATTCTACTTACATAAACACCAGTTTTGTTTAGTTTGACATAATATTATTAGCCGTAGATGTCTAGCAGATGGGAATCTGTAGATTGAAGTGTCTTCCTGTTGTTGCCTCGTTGGGGTCAGAATCAGATAGTAACAGCTGCGTCTAGGCTGTGTGTAGAGAATTGCTTCCACGTCTGGCCTGGGGCCCATGAGTTCACAGCCTGAGATGCTTTGCCATGGGGCTGGGCTCTGCCTGCTGACAGACTCATGTCAGGGCCTGCCCAGGCCAGCTGCCCTTGACTCGGGTTGCTGGCCACCTATAAAGCCACCCCTGCTCTTGCTAAGTCTGCCCTGCCCCTCTTGAGCTTAGATTCCTTTGGTTTGTGAGTGAGGGTGTGGACTGCTCAGGAGAGGCTCGTGTGCAAACCTCGAGATGTATCAAAAGGCTATGTTTGGCACTTGCTAGGGTGTGAGGCTTCCTTGTGCTAAGTCTGCACCACAAATCTTTCCCTTTGAGGTTCTTTCCGACTTCTTGCTTTGGCTGAAACTTTTGTAGCAGATGGTTCATACCAACTCAAAGAAGTCATCACTGCAAGACAGCACCACAGAGAACCTGCTGCCGGCCTTGGCTAAGGGCATTCGGGAACAGCAATGGTGAAGAGCAGGCTGGGGCAGGGATGTCTCTATGGGGGTCTGAGGAAGGCTGTCCCAAAGGTTGGTCTAGCCCCTTCTCTTCTAAGCACTTACCAGATATAACAAATAGAGATGCTGCAGTGGTTACTGCTGTTGATAGACCTGATGGTATTTAGAATCACCTGTGCGGCGAGGCTCCGGGCACACCTGTGAGGGATAGCCTAAATTGGGCAAATTGAAGTGGGGAGACCCACCCTAAAATTGGGCAACCCCATCCTCTAAGCCAGGGCCCTGCACTCTGTAAAAAGGAGGAAGTGTGCTGGGTGCCGGCATCTGTCCATCTCTCTCTGCTCCCTGACTAGATGCAGGGCGATCCCCTGCCTCAAGCTCCCACCTCCAGGGTGTTCCCACCATGAGGGATTGTACACTTAAACCGTGAGCCGAAATATACCCCTCTTCCTCTAAGATCGCTTGCTAGGTATTTTTGTCACAGCGAGATGTAGAGTATTTGATACTGATACTGGATACCTACTCATATCAGTTTGTTTTGAGACAGTCTTACTGGGTCACCCGCACTGGGTTGAAACTCATCTCCTGGGCTTGCCTCAAACTCAGCCCTTCTGGCTCGGCCTCCCAAGAGCCAGGACTACAGGCCTGAACTGCCACCACACTTTATCTGAAGATTCACTCAGCTTGGCATCCCAGTGCTGTGTCTAGTGAGCCCCACACGGGACTTCCAGTGACCTCCACAACGGGGCTCCTCAGTCAAAAGGCAGCTGATCGGAGCAGAAACTGAGGTCTGGTTAGAATGGTTTGCAGGCTGAGGATGGGCCTCCTGAGTTGAGAGCAGGCAGACCCGCTTTAGTGGATTGATTGGTACCTTATAGTTACTGTATGGCTGTTCTCATGTGGACAGACGGGGCAGTGGAATATGCCAGAGAGAGACATCATTCCTCTTAAGAAATGCTCGAGACAGTGAGTAAGCTGTCTTCTCCAGCCACTGCCTGGACCCCAACAGGGGACCTGGGCGAATGGTGGATTATTGAATGAGAGGAAGTGTTGATGAGCTAGCCAGCCGTCCCCATTGTGACACAGCTGGCCCAAGACCTCACAGCCACAGCCTGGTGGCTTACAGGGGTTGTGGGAAAACAGCTGGGGGAGGCTGTGGCTTATGTGAGGGTTGAGGTAGGGCAGCAGGAGTGGGGGAGGGGATGCGGCAGTGATTGCTTCCCAGCCTGGGGGTGGGGGGTGGGGGACAGACTGGAATCCGAGAGTCGGGACTGAAGGACCGTGACACGGTCTCTACTGCACAGGCCTGGCGCTCGGTGCGGCAGACGGGTCACGGAAGATGAATGCAAACGTCCCGTCTTATCACACGCCATATGGCCAGCAGACAGGCCGGCACTGGGGCCGCGTGTGTTTTGTTTAGGCTATCTTTAAGCATTTCTCTTTCTGTCTTTAAGCCTCTCCAGTACTCTCTTGTTTTCTTTTCTGCTTTCTCCCCTCCTAAGTTTTCGCTCCATATATGGTGATATTCTCCACTGCGGAGACCGGCTTGCACCAATACCTGCTCCCGAGTTAGCTGTGGTACCTTGCTCTGCTCCTGAAGGGACCTCCGGGCAGGTTCCACTTTTGCCGCAAGATACATCCTCCTCTGGAGGCTTCCCAGATGTCCATGGACCCCACTTATCTTTCCCCTTTCCCCCAAACCAGTCTAGCTTTGGAGGGAGCCCCATCCCCTACTGTCCAAGTGGTCTGGAGATGTCACGGGTAAAACCCAGAGCACTTCCTCTTGGCTTCTGGGCTCTCAAGCACTCAGCCTCAGTTTACCTTTTTTCATCTTCTACTTGCACGACGCAGATGCTCTGACTCAGCTTCTGTATCCCTTCTCTCTGATCCACCTGGCTCCAGGCTTTCCCCCCCGCAGCCCTTGGGCTCATGCTGCCGCTGTCTCTAGCCCTTCAACTATGGTAGGTCCAGTTCTCCTGTCGGCATCGAGCCCTGAGCCTCCTGCTTGCTCCTTGCAATCTTGCTGTCCTAAGGCTCCACCCCCTACATGTCTGCTTTCATAATTTCTCTTTAAACCAGATGACTTTTAGCGCTTTTGTACAATAAGAGGGGCAGTGCCCTTGGGTAAACAGAAAACCAACCATTGTCCAACCCAGAAGGCAACTGCAAAAAACCAAAACCCACCAAAATCAGGACACTGTTGTGGAATTCTGGTCAGTTCCTGGTCTCCGCAGAGGCGCCTCCCCACCCTCTGTGTTGAAAAGGGAAATTACCAGACCCAGAGAGAATTGAAAACATTAGGATGCCATGGTGGTGTGCTCCCCCACCCCCCATGCCATCAGAAAGATGTATGGGGAGTTGGCCTCAGGGTAACTTTTATAGAGCCATGCCAAGTGTCATTGGCAGCACATACATCAGCCCACATGAGAGTCGTCATCATATTCTGAGTAATGTGACTCTTCCCTCCTCGTCTGCTGGAGATGTGACTGTCCCTGAGGACTCAGTCTCTCCACAGCCAGCCCCAGTCATGGTTCCATGCCCTAAGGAACCTCCCTCCCATTCCTACCTCCTGGACACGGTTCCCTAGCAGACTCCTGCTTTAGGAGAGCAGGCTCAGAATAAATACCCAGTACCTGGAACCGGGTCGGAATGATTCTCTGGGCTAGCCAGAACCTGGGATCACAAGGAGCTTCTTTTACAGAATGGGGCTCATGTCTCTGAGAAAACAGTAAATGGTGCTAGGAGAAGGTGGGCAGGAGAGCTTTGGACAGGAACAAATGTCCCGTGACTACTTCTATGATAGGTGGTGTCACCCAGACCAGCGGTGACAACTCCCCTTCAGACAGTACCCAGAGAAGTGTGTCCTGATCCTTTCATTAGATGGAGCGAGGGACAGGCCAGGAGCCAGGAAGCCACAGCAACCATGCTGTGTCAACCATGGGGATGGAGGGGATCCTACTGGTGAGGCCTGCCCCTCCCCTCCCCGTGTGAGGGCCAGTGGTACCCTCCAGAAGCCCTCAATAACCCCTGAGGCCTGGTGAGAGGCTCAGCAGGTAAAGGCACTTGCTACTGAGCCTGGCAATCTGAGCCCGACTCTTGGGTCACATGGTGAAAATGTCTAACTTCTGAGATTTGTCCTCTGACTTCCATGCTTTAGCCTTGGCATGCACATGCACTGTTTACATGTATCATGTGCACCCCACCCACACAAATGTAAAAGGGAAAAAAAAACTTTTGTTGAAAGAACTGAACCATTGATCTGTCCAAGAGTCTATCACAGTGATTGATGCTAAAAGCAGACCAAGGAAAAGCTCCCAAGAACAGGACTCCAAGCGCTTTGGCCATTCCCGGAGGTCATGGCTCTCCTTGAAATGGCTCTAATATGTTTCATTGAGGGGCATGCAGGAGGACTTCAACCTATTTGTAGGAACAGGTGCCCCTCCTGGCCTGGCCTGGTCAGTGCCATCCTGGGCTGAGATCACACCTTGGGCTCTGGTCTGCTCCCATTCTCATACCCCATAAAGCACCTGTGAGCCCTCAGTTCAGTCACCTGCTGAACAGCCATGGAGTGATGGTTCTCAGGTTTGGGAGCGCGCGTGCGCGCTCGCGCGCGCGCGCGCGCGCGCGCACACACACACACACACACACACACACATACATGCATACACATACACACATGTACACATTCATATGCACATACTCATACATGCAAACACTTAAATACACTCATGCTCACACACTCCACACATACATATACACACATACACATACACACTCACATACACAGGCATGCACACATTCATATACGTACATTTACATATACTCACACTCACATACACACTCACACAACTCACACCCTCATACTCAACCATTCTACACACACAGGCACACAATACACATTCACATACTCATACACTCACACAGCACTATCACACTCACAGATGCAAATACACACAGACTTATATATACACTCTCACTTATACACACATACATAGACACACATGTACACGCATACATGAACATTTATATATACACACACATACACTCACACTCACATACACACTCACACACTCTATACATACAGGCACATACATACACACTCACATACTCTACACACACAGGCACACACACACTCACATACTCTCACACTCACATAGCACTCTCATACATGCACATACACACAGACTTACACATACACTCACATACACACTCGCACACAGTCACACACACACTCATACACACTCTCTCACATACTTGTTAAGAAGCAAATAGTCAAGGAAAGGACATTCAGTTGCAGTGAAGAACTCTTACCTGAGAGATAATAGAAAAGAAACTAGCAAAAGTTTCTTCCTTTTTTGGAAAAAATAATATCTCAAAGCCAGCCATCTTAAAGCTGTATGATTTGGCAGATTCAAAACATAGGGGCTTTAGGTAAACATAGTTAAGTTTTTGAAAACAATTCTAAGAAGCATAGAAGGAAAGAATGTCTCAGCCCCTTCCATCCCTACAGCAACTGGTTTTAGTTTCTTAGGATGTCCGGCAGACACTCGTTAATATATTTAGAGCGCTGTGGTGCCCCCTGGAAGGTAGCAAACTACAGTGCACTGTGGGAAACCTCCCTTGCCTCCCACTGCCCAGAGCATGGACGTCGGTACCTCTGCCGTATGACGGAGTGCTACTCGGCAAAGAAGAGACCTCGCAGAGCACATTAGCACGGGCAGCCTCCAGCAGCACTGTGTAAAGATGCCAGATGCAGTGGGCTACCTGCTGTCTGCTCCCATTCTGTGTGACATTCTAGAAAAGGCCACTTAATGAGCCAGAAGTTGGGTCGGTCAGGGGTTTCTGGAGGCCAAGGGTTTGGAGAGAGGTGGCACTTACTAGCACCAAAGACAAAGGAGGCTTCCTGGGCTGAGGGACACATTTTAGGTCATGGCTGTGTGAGTAGATCCCATTACTTAAGCTCATGCAAGTGCAGGGTTGGCATATATAAATTAAATTACATTTCAACCAAACATAATTGGTTTTGTCACATATCAACAGCACAGAGGTGTCATTGTGGCATGCGCACTCCCAGGGAGCTTAGAGATTTGCCCCACTGTCATCCTGTTGGATTCCTTCCTCCTCTTCCACCTCCATGCCCACAATGTGTCCCCCCCCTATTAAATACGTCTCCAAGATTCCACGTAGAGAGGGGACCCATGACATGTGTCTTGCTGACATGGCGTATCTCAGTACAATGTTCACTCTCCACTCCTGCCAGTTCCCAGGGTTCTGGTTTGCTTTCTGCACTTGTAACAAAATACTGACCGAAAGCAACTCGGGAAAGGAAGGGCTTACGTGGCATACAGGGTTCAGTCCATCACTGAGGGAAGCCAGGGGAGAAACCCAGAGGCAGGAGCTGAAGCAGAAACCATGGAGGGTTGCTGTCCATTGGCTTGCTGCCTGAGGCTTGCTCAACTGCTTTTCTTAGACAGCCCTGGCCTACCTGCCCAAGGCTGGCTCTGCCCACAGTGGGCTGGGCCCTCCCACATCAATCATTAATCACGGAATCGCCCTACAGACTGTCTCATCCACAGGCCAGTCCGCTGAGTTGGATCCTCCAAGGAGTTCTCTGGGTATGTTGAGGTTTGAGTCTATGGACAAAACTGTGACACACGCACTATTTGACTTCGCTTTATTTCGCTCAGTGCACTCTCACGGTCTTAACTGCGGATACCCGCTCCCATCCCTACTTATTCATTTTAAAGAATTTTAAATTTTTGTTTGTTTTTCTTTCTTTGTTCTGTTTTTGTTCTTGTTTTTGTTTTGAGTCAAAGTCACAGGTAGCCCATGAAGTCTCCTAACCCACTATTAGCTGAGAAGCACCTTGAACTCCCGCTCTTCCTGCCCCCACCTCTCAGCCCCCATCAGAGCTGAAGTCACTGATGCTTGTGTCATAATGCCTAGCTATTTCCTTTTATTTTGGCAAACATTTCTTCTCTTGGAAGAAATCGAAATCTGGCAGTCAGCCAGGTTGCTCTACGAGGCTCTTTAGAACGTAAAGCAGCGTGTTTGGGGGAACATGAGGTCTGACAATACAGAAATTAGCATCAAGCCTTTGGTAGTTAATCTCCCTCTGGAAACGATTCTTAGGGAAAAAAATTTCCACACCATTCTGGGTGGCAGTCACGAGAGAAGCCAGCACAAACTGGGCGTGTAGGATATGCCTGTCACTGCCCATTACAACTTGTAAAGTATTCGGTGTCGTTATCTTCGTTATCTTCAGGACAGTGGCTAGGAAATAAGGCATAGAGGGGGTGCGGGCCTGCCCAGAACTTCTGACTGACAAATAGGACTGGAACCCAGAAAGTGTTCCTTCGAGCCCTCAAACGGTAGCACCACTCATACAGATGGCCGATTCGAACTGAAGGTCTCTCTCTGCTCCTCTCCTGTGGAGGAAAGCTAGAGAAAGTTGCCCATAGCTGTAGAACTAGAAAGAGGCTTCCCCACTGGGTTCCAGGAGCATCTCTTCTGAGCATGTGACATCAGAGGCAGTGGCTTGGGGTGCCCTGACCTCTAGAGCAATGGTAGACTTCTACTGTTTATCAGCAAGCAGGCTGTTGGATGTGGGGGAGCTGACGTGATTCCTCTGCTTGGTTTCCTGGTGAAATATTTCACCATGGCTGATTTCAAGCAGCTGGTTGACATCACTAATGCTGGTTTGGAAGACACGTGTAACAGCGCATTATTATATAGTAGATCTGATACTTCTTAGTACCTTTAGGAGCACGAACTGTGATAAAACACAGCAAAGTGATTAGGGTGACTTCTGAGCATTGGGACCTTCTTCTTAATGTGAAGTTTAAGTCGCAAGTCTATTCCGTTTAACTCTTACTAACGTACACACATGTTGCGCTCTGACCTGCAGAGCTCTTGGAAATGTAACAGTGGGGTCCTGCAAACCGGCTGCTTCCAGCTCACTTGCTCTGACTGTGTGTGTGTTTGTTAGTAAGCGAGACTGTCTGAGTCACGTTTACACGCAGCTGCTTATCAAAGTCATTCGCCCTTGTTTTATTTGGCTTTGGCAATGGACAGGAATATGGTTTACAGGGCCCGTGTAACCAGCACAGCACAGCAATGTTTGCGTGCCCGCTTTACAGGCCATCTGTATTTTGGCTGAGTTTATTAGACTGTATCAGAATCATTTTTAAATATTTTATTGAAGCACCTTACCCCTCACCCCTCATCCTGTGTGTGGGGTGGTGGGGTGAAGGGCTGTCCTGCAGCCTTGTGTGCTAAAGAAGCATAAATGGCTGAGCATTGAGGGGTGCGAGAGGGAACTGGTAACAGGTAACCTCTTCTGCTCAGACCTTGGAGAGTTCCTCGGCTTGAATTTGACCCAGTTCTCAGAGTCTTGGTTCTGGCCCTGTGGTCTTCTTGCCAGGTGACTTGATCAAGTAAGACCTCAGGGCCCGTCCTGCCATTCTCATCAGTCACCGTCACTGAGGACATTGTGTCAAGGTGGCAGACACTGTGCCATGTTCTTTCCAGTCTCTGTACCTGCCTGAGGCATCCTTTCTTCTCTGGCTTTCGAAGTGAGCTCACGTGCCTCAGGGGCAACAGGCCACGGAGTTGCCCTTTGCCGAGTCACTGGTCCCCTGGCCTCTAAAGTTGCCTTGCCAACCTCATCCTCACAGGTTCCGGGCTTGGAATGAGCCCTGTCTGTCTCCTCCCAGGGAGAGCTTTTGTGTCTGAGGCTTTGTCCAGCTCCAGGGGGACTTCCATCACATGTGGCTGAGTCCATGGCCGATGGCTGTTAGGAGTCTTCTAAGGAAGCTTTACTGCTCAGGGTAAGAGGACCAGCATCTCAAGTGCTTAAACGGGTTGACTTAAAATTCTAAGAATGTAAATTCAGATTTTTTTATGTCTGTCTATATGGTTAAAGAAAATTGGTTACTTTTAGTAGTTTATTAAAATTGAGTCCTCTTTAAAACATTAATTTTTATTTTATGTGAATACCTGTTTTGCCTGCATAAACTATGTGCACCATGTGCCTGTAATACCCACAGAGGCCAGAAGAGGGCACTGGGTCCTCAGGAGCTAGAGTTGTGAGCCACTGTGTGGGTTCTAGGAACTGAACTCAGGTCCTCTGCAAGACTCAGCCAGTCCTCCGCCAGTGCTCTTAACTTCCGAGCCATCTCCCCAGCATGGTCATATCTTCTTTTCTCTCTGACTTTGGGGAAGGTGATCCAGACCCTTTAACAAAGAAGTCATTTTCTCAGGAAGCATTTGATTCGTCTGAGGTTATATGAGCAGGGGTTTAAAAATAGCCATGAAAACACAGGATTATAATTAATTTGGAACAAACGAAACCTTTGAGAAAGAGCATGTTCTGTGAGCATGTTCTTCATTTTCTCTCCTCCTGTCCCTCCTCTCCCCTCCCTCCTTTCTCCTCCCATCTCCACGAGCACACATACACATGCAATGTATATTACATAAACATTTTTATTTTGAAACATCACAGTTGTGTGAGGATGAGCTCAGAGACGTGATAAGTGCTTCACCGGGGATCTGCCTGCTAACCTTCCTCCTCCCTGGCTCCATCCATGTTCCGACCTCAGACCTCTCTAGGGAGAGCTGCAGATAGATTACTATCTTCTCCCTACAGACATCACACACAGTTCCCAAGAACCAGATATTCTCTCCAGTAACCATGCTATATACTGAAATCAGAAGATGAAATGCACATTACCGCTAGGTCAAACTTCTCCAGCTGTCCACACAACCTCTGACGGGGGGGGGGGGAGATAATCCTGGGGCCTGTGTCCCATGAGTTGTCATGCCCTCTGGGAATGATTCTTTGCCTTCGATATTCTGTGTCATGACAATTTGGAAGAGGACAGGTCAACTCTTTCATAGAAGGTCTCTCGTTTGGATCTCTCTGTCAGATTCAGGGTATTTGTATGTTGTAGCAATACCACAAAAAATTGTGTCTTATGTCTCTAAATACATGCACATCCAGTATCATGGAAGAATATATTTTCACTCTGAATTCAGTGTGGCTTTCCAAAGTTGGGTTTCTATTGCCCCAGGAGAGGGCTGTCCGCGTTTGATGGGGGTGTTTGCGTATCTCTGCTGCCTGGACCAGAGGCATGTATTCCAGGTCCTAAAAAGGTGATAAATTGAACCTAAGAAGGAATTTCAGGGCCTGATGTCTGTTTTCGCTGCAATCTGAGAGTTAAACACGATATCTTCAAATTTCATAGAGCCATGAGCTAGTAATTCCACACAGCTGGCACGGATCAAGACCGGACTGGACTACAGGAGTGTTAGCACACCGAGGTGAATTGTCTGTCTTCTAGGCAAAGAGAAGTTGCTGATGTTGCTTCTGGGGTTGGAAAATGTTACTTGTTTGACAGTGCTCAGGAAATGAGCATTTTGGGCCTACTATGCGCTGGGCTAGTGGCTTCAGCTTCATTCATAACCAAAAAGGATTGTGGCTACTGAGGCTTACATCTCAGTGGAGGCACTGTGCCTGTGTCCTAAGCGACCAATGAGAGGGAATGAGCAGGTTGGTGACATGGTGACATGGTTTAGCTCCCATCCTTGAAGGAGACAGGAGCTGGGTTGAAGTGGATGACGGGAGGCAGACAGAAACAAGCCTGGTGAGCAGACTGTGAGGATGGGCTAAAGGGAGAGATGGCGGCTCTGCCTGGGGTGACAGCAGCTAGGACGGTGAGATGGGGACAGATTCAGAAGACACTTTGAGAATGGAGTCGGCGACATTTCCCACTGGTTCAGTAGCCATCAAAGGTAGGCAAGGAATTGTCACTCCATTCATAAATGAGGCTCCACATCTCTGGGGAGAAAGGGGGAGGGGAGGAAGAGGAGGGGAGGAAGAGGAGGGGAGGAAGGGGAAGGGGAGGGAGAAAAGGGGAAGGGGAGGAAGGAGAGGGGGAGGGGAGGGGAAGAAGGGAGAGAGGAAGAAAGGGAGAGGGAGAGTGTGAGGGGGAGGGGGAGGGCAAGGGGGGAATTGGGAGGGCCATTGCGTTCTGTGTGCTGCCCTCTGTCCCTGTGTAATTTATTATTTCCTTCCTACACTTTTCTTTGTTCCTCGCCCCCTGTGCGCAGGTGGGACTGATTTTAAGGGTAAGATCTGCAGTTTTCTTTCTGAGCAAGACCGGGTTTGAAAGGCCCTGAAGTTCACTAAGATTAGCAGCAGTGTGAAAGGCTGGAGAAATGCCCAGTCTGTTGGCCACGGGCAACTTAAAACTACTGAGTTCCAAAATATGGTGCAACTCAGGCACTGAGTTTTTGCTCTTATGTCATTATAATTCATTTAAATGGCATCATGGTGTGACTCACGGTGTGTGTGTGTGTGTGTGTATGTGTGTGTGTGTGTGTGTGCATGCACGCATGCACGCCTGGGTCAAAGATAACTTGTAGAAGTCTATTGTCCCCTAAAAATGTGGGCTCCAGGGACTGAGCTCAGGTTATCAAGGTTGACAGCAAATGCCCTTAGCTACTCATCCATTGTGTCAGGCCCTGGCTCTCGTGTGGGACTGTACAGGACTGAAGCATGTTCAAGAAGACACTGGATGAACAGCTCAGTCTCTGCCACAGCCGAGCATGGGTGTGTCAAGAGCCTCAGTGACATAAATCAAGCCTCAGGACTACGTAGAGAGAAGCAAGCATGTCCGGGTCAGCTTGGCCGTCCCGCTTCGCACTTGGCTGATTGACCCTGAGCTGATCGTTTAGAAGACATTTATAATTTCATGTATTCTCTTCTTTGGGCCCTAAAACTATACAGAAGGTGGCAGTGTGCAGGATGGGCTGGACCCTTGAGGTCCTTAATGAAGAGCAAATGGGGCGTGGTGAGGTGTTGAAAGCCAGCGATCCCAAGGACATGGGCGGACTAAAGTCGTGGGATCTTGGTTTCCAGATGATCTGACACAAGAAACAATCAACTAACACAGAGGGAACATTTTAAGGCTTACGGTACGCGATCCGATGTGGAATTGCCTGTAATATCGAGTGAGCCCCTTCCGGATGCTCACGCCCCAGGGCGGGTAGAAATGTGCTCTGACTCAGCATGTGTGAGGCACGTGAACTGCAGGCTATCCCACTGGGGATGGCGGGCGCTGGCCGGGCTTGGTCTCCCGCCAACCACGTGCTCTGTGCAAGTCGTCCATCCTCCTCGCAATATTAGCACCCTCTGCCCAGGAAGGAAGACTCGCCACAGTTCCGAGTTCCTAGAAGGGTCTGGAAAACCCTGGCCTGAGGCCCTTTGCCCTGCCCCACCCATCCCCCACTCTACCTGCTTTCATATTTGGGACGGATGGAGACTGATTCCATTGCTACTCAGAGCAGTTTTCTTTTCTTAATGATTGGAAGCAGGTGGTGAGAAACAAAAGAGAAGTGTAGGAAGGAAATAATGAATTACCCGGGGGCGGGGGCAGCACATGGCATCGCAACTCTCACAGCAACTCTTCCACCTGGAATATGGGCCTGGGATGGCGCCTCCCTCAACGTCCAAGGGACCTTCAAATAGTAACGTGTCCATGCAGTCCTGGGGGCCTTGCTGCAGGCAGATCCCAGCACAAGTGAGCTGATGTGAACTGTAAGCTCCCTGATGAGATGGGTGCCCTGGCACGAGCCAACAGAAGAAACGGGTGCCCAGAGTGAGAAGTGGCAGAAAAAATCCAACAGCAGATGGTTGACTTCAGTGTCACACAAATGAGACTTGGGAGGCACAGGCGCTGCTCCCATTATCCTGCTAGTCAGGGAGCACCTGACAGGTCACTGGTGGCAGGAGAGAAGCAGTCATGTGTGGAGGTGGAACCTCCTTGTAGCAGGTCTGAGAGCTTACCGGTGGGAGTGCTCCCCACAGGTATGAGTGCTCCATACAGATAGGAATCTTCCCCACAGGTAGGAATGCTCCCCCACAGGTGGGAGTGTTCCCCACAGATAGGAAGGCTCCCCACAGGTGATAGTACTCCCCACAGGTAGGAGTTCTCACAGGTAAGAGTTCTCCCCATATGTGAGAGTGCTCCCCACAGGTAGGAGTGCTCCCTCACAGGTCAACACTTTTCAGTCACAGGAGCCCTTCTCACAGGTAGCACGAGGCCTCCCCAGTCTATGAGAGCTCTTCACCCACAGAGTTTGGAGTTCCTCACCTGGGTGGTGGCACGGAGCATATTTCTAGTCAGCAAGTAGACTGCATCTTGCTGACATGTGTCAACCGAGGGGGTGCCACTTGTGGGAGGGATGTGTGCTGTGGACTGTGATTTCTTTGAAATCAGTTCTTGCCTGAAGGACAGTCTTGCCAGTAGACGATGTATGGACATGATTCTGAGCAGTTCTGTTTAACATTAGCAGAGAGTTCGGAGGACAGCTGTTGGAAACACCCTTGTCCTTCCCAGGGCCTGGGGAGCACTGTGACACACAGTCTCAGGACACGGAACACGATAGTGGGTTTTTCTTCTCGTTCCCTCGGCTCTGGCTCAGGGTTCATGCATGTCCTCCTGCCTAAGGAGCAGAAAACGGTCCTTTCCTCCTTGGAAGGTGACAGGTTTGGAGTGATTTGTTTTGAGGGTGGGGGTTTTCTGTTTGTGGGGTACCGTGCTAGAAGGCAGAAGGCTTACCACAGAGAACCAGGGATGCCCCCATGCAGAATAAACCCATCTCTTCCAAGAAAACTCGAGCTCGAGAGCAGTGGTTCTCAACTTTCCTAATGCCCTGACCCTTTAATACAGTTCTTCCAGCTATGGTGACTCCCCCCCCCCCCAACTGGCCATACAATTATTTTCGTTGCTGCTTCTTAACTGTAATTTTCTACTCTTATGAATTCTAATGTAAGTATTTTTGGAGATACAAGTTTGCCAAAGGGGTCATGAGCCACAAGTTGAAAACTGCTGCTGCAGGGGCTTTGGGGGGTCCTCTCCAAAAACAGGCCTTGCCCCGTGTCCCAAGGGTTGGAACGGACGTTGGAGCATTTGAGGACGTCTGGTGGAGAAGGAGTTGTTTTCTCTTTTAAATCGGCTCGGTGCTGAGTGTTTAAACTGGGTGCGTGAGAGGCCGCAGCAAACAAAGGCACTTGCTGCCCAGCCTGACAGCCAAGGTTTGATTCTTGGAACCCATGTGGTAAAAAGAGAAAAAAAAAGAGTCCTGCAGCTGGTCCCCGACTTGCACACGAACACTGTGGCATGCACACACACACACACACACACACACACACACACAAACACACATTCACACACACACACACACACACACACACACACACACACACAAATGCTAATAAGAGGAAGATAATAAGTCTTAGCCCTACGCTAAACGTTTTATACACTCCTTTCGACTTTATAAAGAACCCAGCTACATATATGACATTGCATGTGTCAAAATTAGATTTAGAAATCTGAGATTGACAGCTCAACACACTCAACCCCTTCCAGCTGGTGAGCATCAAGGTCTTGGGTTTGAATTCTATCTGGCTCTTAACCAGCTCTGTGGCCTTGGACAGATAGTGTGGCCTGATGGTCATGCACAGTGTGATCCTCCCTCTACCTGATGACCACATGCACAGTGTGGTCCTCCCTCTACCTTATGGTCATGCACAGTGTGATCCTCCCTCTTCCTGATGACTACACACACAGTGTGGTCTTCCCTCTACCTGATGGTCATACACACAGTGTGATCCTCCCTGATGGCCATGCACACAGTGTGATCCTCCCTCTACCTGATGGTCACATGCAGTGTGATCCTCTACCTGATCGTCATTCATACAGTGTGGTCCTCCCTGATGGTCATGCACACAGTGTGATCCTCCCTCTACCTAATGGTCACACATACAGTGTGGTCCTCCCTCTACCTGATGGTCATGCACACAGTGTGATCCTCCCTCTACCTAATGGTCACACATACAGTGTGATCCTCCCTCTACCTGATGGTCACACATACAGTATGGTCCTCCCTCTCTCTACCTGATGGTCACACATACAGTATGGTCCTCCCTCTCTCTACCTGATGGTCACACATACAGTGTGATCCTCCCTCTACCTGATAGTCATATGCAGTGTGATCCTCCCTCTACCTGATGGTCACATGCAGTGTGATCCTCTACCTGATCGTCATTCATACAGTGTGGTCCTCCCTGATGGTCATGCACACAGTGTGATCCTCCCTCTACCTGATGGTCACACATACAGTGTGGTCCTCCCTCTACCTGATGGTCATGCACACAGTGTGATCCTCCCTCTACCTGATGGTCACACATACAGTGTGATCCTCCCTCTATCTGATGGTCACACATACAGTGTGATCCTCCCTCTACCTGATGGTCACACATACAGTGTGGTCCTCCCTCTACCTGATGGTCATGCACACAGTGTGGTCCTCCCTGTACCTGATGGTCACACATACAGTGTGGTCCTCCCTCTACCTGATGGTCATTCATACAGTGTGGTCTTCCCTCTACCTGATGGTCACATGCAGTGTGATCCTCCCTCTACCTGATGGTCACACATACAGTGTGGTCCTCCCTGATGGTCATGCACACAGTATGGTCTTCCCTTTACTACTTGTCTGAGGAAGAGTGTGCCCTGCCCTGTGATCTGTTTCTGTGTGAGTCTATGTTTCCCATGTCAGCTGGAGGAACAGCTGACCAAGGTGTCTGTCCCATGTCACCTGTGCTCTGGGCTCCAAGGAGAGCACAGGGTTCTAGGTACTGGAGGGTCTGTCCTCCTTTTGAATCTGTCTTGTCTACGACTACAATCATTTTAAGTGTGTGTGTGTGTGTGTGTGTGTGTGTGTGTGTGTGTGTGTGTTTAGTCTAGCTGGTGCACATAGCCACTGCCCCCAGACTACTCTGACTGGAGCTTTCTTTCTTTTGCCTGCATTTGTGTGCTCTATCTCCTTCAGGGCAGGGGAATTCTGCCCTTTGACGAAGGACACACCTTCCACATGTTGGCCTTTATTTTTCTTTTCTTTTTTTTGATAAAATAAATATATTTAAAAGAAAATACACAGGATATTGCTGTTTGAAATTAGCATTTTTCTGGGACTATTATTACCAATATAGATAATTATTTTATTGCAAATATTAATACTCTTAATTTGTATCAGTTTTCTGTCCTATCAGATAGACAGCTAATGGTTTAAAAATACAAAATAATTCCACTTCATTTTTTAATGAAACCAAAATAGCCTCATTTTTTTCTTCCATCATTTTCTTAATAAAAGGAGCAATCTTGAGCTTTCTGTTAAAGCTTGAACTGCTCAGGCAGGTCATAATGGCAGTGGGTGGACTCTGAGAAAACCCAGAGTCCCTGTACTTTGAGAGATTGAAGTTCCATCATCAAAGTATTGGGCAGAGGAATTGCTTGTCAGTTGTTGGCCAGGCCATCCATATTGTTGATGCAGATTTGGGGAATAACCTTTCGTAGAGCAAGGTCCAAAGTTAATGTTCTCTAAGTCCAACCTTAGTCTTTTAACATATATTTAACAAGAAAGTATTGCATAAGACAGACACTAAGCTAAATGCGGGAGACCCAAAGGGAGGACAAACGCCCGTATTCCAGGGTCTTGACCTAGTGGAAGGAGCTAGCACACCACACTGTGTGCTGTAGTGGAAGGCAACATGAAACTTTAAGCAATGAAAAACAGTTTTCAGGTCCCGTTAACTTGTTTTGA
Organism: Apodemus agrarius; assembly: GCA_964023405.1. Classification (NCBI taxonomy): domain Eukaryota; kingdom Metazoa; phylum Chordata; class Mammalia; order Rodentia; family Muridae; genus Apodemus; species Apodemus agrarius. Next base: position 121,193,894 of record OZ030012.1, read on the forward strand.
CAAACTGGACTGTAGGAACTCAGGTCTGTTTACGTGGCATGTGATAATATATACTTCCAAGATGGGAAATGTTCCTCTTCTAACAAATGTCTGCAACCCTGAAAATAATTTGGTGACTGAGACAAAATGAACACAATCATTTTGGGGTTCAGAGAATGTGGAAATGATTCCCAGATAACACCACTCACTGGTTATAAATATAGGATCGGCGATGCTCTGTGGCCAGCTGCCTGCCTCCTGAGACCGTGTGGATGAAGTGAGTGGTGGGTGAGCCAGCAGGGCGAGCACGGGCACAGTGACTGTCTGGGAATCCCCTCAGCCTTTGTCAGTCCGGACTTTGTTCCGTAACAAGGGCCCACCGGGTGGCATTTGTACAGGTGTCTGCTCTCAGTGTCTGCCTCCTTCACTACCTCACCCTGCCTGGGAAACTAGGGAGTGGGTCAAACTATTTCAGGAGAGGGTTCACAGCACAGTCACCTTAGGGAGATGCCACATCATCACTTGAGCGTAAGGCTTTTTTTGGACATGGCTGCTGGTTTGTTGCTGGGCTGGGCATTCGGGGCTGGGACCCCTGATTTAAGTGAAGGGGGATGCCCAGCCTCATTCTGCTGGAGTAAGTGGTCTGCTCCCCTGTGGAGATCCGAGAGTGGCGTTGCATAGTATAATTGTGTGTGCCGAGTGTACATGTGTGTGTGTGTGTGTGAATACATGTATAATTATAAGTTTACCAGTAGTCTATGTAAAAGTTAGATAGGCAACATTAATCTTAATACCACAAGCGTTCCTGTGGCCTGACAAAGGTCACCCCTTAGGTGACTTTAATAACATTTGATTGCTCACAGTTTGGGATCAGAAGTCCTTGCACAGGGACATGTATCAGCAGGCCTGGCTGCCTCTGACGTGTCTCTTCTTGATTTGCTGTGGCCACTGTCTTGCACATTGCAGTCTCTGTGTGTGTCCAAATTCTGCTTCATATGAGGACAGCAGTCACGTTGTTTTAGGGACTGCCCTGACGGCCTCCCTTCTCATGACCCTTTAAGAGCCTCCTGTGAGAACACAGTCATGTTCTTAGGTAGAGCACAGTTCATCACACAACAGCATTTCACTGTTTGCTTCGCTAGGTGTAAAATACTTCGGCCTATACTATAAAAACTATGACCGAGATGTCTCCATTTTGCCCTGTCCCTGGTCCCATTTCATATATTCACATGAGACATGTGACACATTGGCTGGTGCAAGCCTAGAGCCGAACTTCTTCATCTGGGGATACAGAATGCTTACAAACAGGCCCAGGCGGGCTCGTAAACACATAAGCATTTCTAGCGTCAACTACTAGACCCTCCCCTGAGGCTTGAGACAGCACTGATCTTAGAAAGCTGGTCTTTGCCCCTGGGTACGTTGGGAAGGCTGGTTCTGGAACAGGGGATTTTGGAGCCTGAGTTCCATGAGCACGGTGACAAGGGTCTGAAAATCTTTTAGCATCCCACTGACTGCCATCTGCTCCTTGGAGGGGCCCACATCCCTGAGTCACGGCGGCGTAGTACCCAGTTGGTGCCTCAAGGTAGTGCATTTTGCTCGTGGACTCCATGTTTCCTGTTTGACTCTTTGATGACATTACAGGAACCCCCAAGTAAGCACATAAAGAAAGCTCTTATGTTTGACTTTCTCTCTCAGTCTCTCTGGCAGACCCTAGACCTTGCAGCCTTTTAGGGGCTTCTCCGCGAGCTCTTTTTAACAGGGTTGGAGGGCGCCAGGGGAGAGCGGAAGACCTGAGCATATTGCTGAGCGAGCACTTCCTGTGTTGAAGTCAGGGCAGAAACATTTCCTGTGTGCCACAAACAGTGCTCCTCACCTGGCCACAAAGCCTGGGAACTGCAGTGCCCGCCTTCCCTCAGACCCGCTGCCTGCAGCTGCTCTGGCCTTCCTCCTCAGCCACACTCAGGGTGCGGGGACCCATGGGGGCATTCCCCAGCTTCGGCCATCTGGCTGTAGAGGGAAACTCCTGTGAAGGGCTGCCTGTTCAGTACTGGACTATATCCACAACCCAAGGGCCCTTCCTTCAGCTGTGTGGCCACACCCTCCTCTCCTAGCTGTCCCTGGGCAGCCACAGATGGCCTGTCCTCTCACTACCCCTACTTCCTGTTTCCCCAAGCTCAGCATCCTGAATGTCTTCAGGTCACCAACTATTCCATTACTGAATTCAGCTGTACCTGCTATTTCTACTTCATTTCTTCCTTTGTTCTCACCTCCCGATGAGAAAATAAAGGGGGAGGATTTCATATAAGCTGATTTTGTTCGTTGTCACCAGCGGTTGGGAAGACGCTCATGACAGGAACATGATAGGTCGTTTCCCTTTCTTCCTACTTACCAGTTCCCTAGAACTGATGGAATACAGTCCTATCACTCAGAATAGCTAGTTCCAAGTCTTCTGATATTTTGGCGGCTATATGTTGGTGTGGATGAAGCAGTGATCTTTATTCATGAGGCCTACACTTTCCCTGAGCTCGATCCTCTCTTTAACTGTCAGCTTGACACAGCCTACAGTCATCGGAAAGGAGATCCTCAGTTGAAGAATTGTCCAGGATAGATTGGCATGTCGGCATGTATGCAGGTAATTGTCTTGGTTGCTAATTGATGGGCCCAGCCCACTGTGGGCAGAACCATTCCCCGGGCAAGTGGCCCTGGGCTGTTATAAGAAAACTAGCTAAGTATGAGCCTGCTTATTCATGAGCCAGCAAGCTTTCCTCAGGATTTCTGTTCTGCTTCCTTGACCTTGAGTGAGCTCCCAGTGAGAGAAGGCTGTGTGCAAAGGCAAGGCCTTCAGGTCCCCGCTGGAGTTCCTGTCCTGCCTTCTATCAGTGATGGGCTGTGGCCTGCAAGTTGAAACAAACCCCTCGCCCTTCTACCTCACTTTTAGTCGTGGTGTTTGTCACAGCGACAGAAACTAAAACAACTTACCATCAGTCTTGTTAGAGACAGGCGAGGATGGACTAAATGTGTCCTCACCTGATTGATGGATGAGCCCAAAATTCCAAAAACTTGGATTATAACCAAAGCAGCACTGGAAAGAAATGTGGACGGATTCAATAAGAGTAATTTTATTAACAAGAAAGCTGTGAAGAGCATCAGGCGGGCTTTAAGACGGTTGGCGTTCACCACAATCTCATTCGTCTCTGTTTCCCCAGCGCCAAGCTCGGTAATTGACGTTGACTAACTGCCCGATAAATGTTCACCGAATGTTCAAAGATGTTGGGCCGCGTCCAAGTCAAGCATATGCTTAAGATATTCTCCTAAAAGTTGTACAGCGCTAGCTATTACATTAGATCAGTGATCTATTCTGAGTTAATTTTTGTGTGTTGTCCAAGAAATTCTTGAACAGCTGTGGGAAAAAAAAGTAATGGTTTGGCATCAGGCGCAGACGTCAGCCTGTTGGATCATGCAGCCTAAAGGTCACCTTTCAACACTTGGTCACCCGAGTGCACCTACATATTAAGGCTGCCATTAAAGGGAGCGGCTGGAAACTTGCACTGTCCCCTAAATTTAGGACTGTCAGAATGAAGTCTCAGGCTGAAGCCATGTATTTAATTTGAAGCGACCCTCTTACTAGGGGCTTAGTGGTACTGGGCTCATACTGGGCTTCAGTCTGAGACTACCTCAGGTCCTCCAAATTTTGCATGTGTCAGCGCCTAACCACTCAGTCTCTGGTGTTAAATGTTTGAGTCCCTTCTCTTTCTGTTATTCTCTTACTTCAAGGTCGTCTTTGGCTACCTGACCGTCATTTCTAGTAGACAGGATCATTGTAACTTGGAGTTGGTGTTCCAGCTACCAATGTCCCCTCAGATGCCAGGTTTGCCATTCACGTTGTCCCCTAAATCCACCGTGGCCATCTGACGTTCTTGGAGGAATCTTGTACTGGCTTCTGACACCATTGCCGCCAGCACCTGATGTCTTTTTTTCATACTGAGAAGCAGCAACAATTTACCAGACATTCAGGTTCACAGACAGTATTCCTGGATAAGACTCAGCTTCTGGCTTTAATTACTTGGTAACTCCAAGGGCCATTATGTTGTACACCAGCATTTCAGAACTAGACGGTGAGTTCCTTGCTTTTCTTGTTGCTAGGGCATGATGCCTGACAAAAAAATCAATTTGAGGAGAGGTCTTATTTTGTCCTACCATTGGAGGAGAGGCAATAGATCACATAGAGGAGGCCTGGCAGCAAGGGGTTTTGCAGCAGCTGGAGTATGAGGCAGGGACACCTCACCTGTGTCATGGCTGAGCAGGAAGCAGAGAAAGGACAGGAAGTAAGACCAGGCAACCCTCCATGACCCACTCCAGTGAGGTTCAACTTCTGGATTAGTGTCATAGCTGAGGACCAAGTCTTCAAATGCTCTATCCTGCGAGGCGGGGTATTTCACATTAAACCCATCAAAGATGGTATATAATAAGTGTTTCATTAAAAGGCAAAATAAAATTTCATGTCAGATACATCTTAGAACCAAATGCATTTAGCACACCCCATCCAACTATGAACAGGATTCTGGGTTGCAATGCTTCAGAAGCCCAAAACACCCAAGGAGACTAGATGCTTACAGTGTCTTAAGTAGTTGACCTTGCAGCGTTTTGTATCTCTAAAGCTGAGGTAGTACTGAGGCAGGGTGATTGGTTTTCTCTCAGTAATTTGGCTTTGTGCCTTCAGAGGCCTTTTCTCTCTATTAATATCGAAACATTTTTAGCCTCAAACTTGAGCACTAGAAGAACTTATTCCATACCCATAGATGTTTGCCAGGCCCTTCTCATCGATAACCCCTGCTTAAAGATAGCAACAGGCCGGAATAACGACCTCTTCAGTCCCCACCACTTATGGCGTCTGTCAATCTTGTGATGAGCTAATTGTTGTGCCATATTTTTAGCAGGCTTATGTACTGTAGAAGACTCTTTGAAAGCCCACATTTCATGTTAAATTTAGCTAGGCCTTTTGCAGCCTTGACTGAATGTTCATCTTGATGGAAGAAAATATCCTTTCTCCTCCGCCCACCCTTGTCATTAAATTATTACAGATTTATGCGATAAATAAATAAATCTGTAAAGGAGGAAGCAATCCCTTTGTGAATGGGCATCCTTTAAAGAATCATGACACATCATGGAGACAAATATACTTGGCCCCTAATTCAACAGGCACCTGTTGAGTGCTTGTGTACAGTTCTGTGGCTGGGCTAGAGTCCGGAGGCTTATCCGGTTGTACAGTCACACCCAGACTAATGGATGAGAGAATGAATGACAGATACTCAAGAGGACCAACAGACATCCCGAAAGACTGGCTCTCACAAAGAGAGCAGAAATGCTAGTTAAAAGTCACGATGTGCATGAGCTTCAAGTGTTTAAGTAAAGCAGGCCTGGTCTTGGGCTCCTAAACACTTGTGTGAGGAATCACTGTCTGAAAGGCTAAGGCTGTCCTACCGAGAGTGAAGACAGAGCAGAGGTGCGAATGGAACCCCTGTGTCCCACAGATTGAGACTAAGGCACCCTTATTTCTTTCTTGAAGACCCATTTTCCATGAGATGGAGCGAACACAGGATTACGATATGGATAAATAGATGTAGTTTAACCAGAATGCCCTAGGAGGTCCCTGGCATACGGCTGACACTGCCTCCCTTAGACTCCCTTTCCTAGGTTCTCATGGAGCCTGGGTGTTACCTAGACTGTAGTTAAGAGCTTAGTTGACTTATCCAAGTAGGGCCCTGCTTCCTGTGATATACAGCCCCAGGCTGAGCGGACAACAGAAGGCTGGCATATATATGCCAAGTATATTCTCAAAACGTTTGTACAGTGAGAAGACAAGGTCATGGGTGCCACTGATGTCATGTGGCTAATGACATGATGCTGTACTCTATAACTACACGTATGTGTTTCTACACGGGAACAGCCATACAGTCACCTGGGGCTCCTAAATAGATCAATAATAAGTGGGTATGGAGGTTTAGAAGGGACAGTGAAGACACTCGGGAGAGGACGGAAGAGATGCGGGTCTGACAGAAATGATGGTAACAATGTGGATATAAGTGCCAGGGAATTTTACACTTAGAAATGCTTAAAGTTGGAAGTATGTCTTTTTAAATCTCCCCTCCAGCTGATGGGCAGGCGCTCTATGCCTGGAGTCTTGGATTCTGTAGGTTTAGAGCAAGAACTAACATACCAGCATCTAGGAAGTCCCAGGTGACCCTGATGCTGGCCCAGGAAGCACGCTGTTGAAGCCTCCGGATGGCGGGATAGCGTTTCCTTGACGCTGGCTGGGGGAACACACTGTGAAGGCCCCCAATGTTCGGAAAGTGTATTAGCTACTTCTCAGCACTTCATCTGACAAGATGCCTGACAAAGCAACTTAAAGAGGAAAGGCTTATTCAGGGTGTAGTCAACCATGGCAGCAGGAGCTCCAGGAAGCTGGCCACGTTGCATTTGTAGGAGCAGAGAGAGGTGGGCACTCGTGCCCAGCGTGTCCCTCCTTGTATTCCGTCGAGGATTCCAGCCCAAGGGATGGTGCCACCTACAACTGAGGGGTGTTTGGCTACGACATAATTCCTCAGAGGCACGCCCGGAGGCTAACCTAACCAGGATGATCACTCAGACATAACCAGATGTCAGCCTCTCAGGTGGTTCTAGATCCTGTCAAATTGACAATTCATACCAACCCTCACAGATGGCAACTGACCTCCAGACCACTCACGTAGTAACGCTGAGGGCCCTTGAGTGGTAGAATTTTACTGCACCTTTTAGTAGTTCTTAGACACAAGGTCTTTAGAAAGATTTCATTCTGTCCATGGTACAGACCTTGGGAACAGTGACCCTGGCTCCTATTTATCTATATATTTCTATCTACTTTTAAAATACAGTTCATGTGTGTGTTTCTGCATGTGTCTGTATGTGCATGTGTGCCTTGATTCACCTGTGGAGGTCAGAGGACAATGTTGTGGAATCCATGTTTTTTCACCTTTATATAGGTTTCAGTAGGTTCTGGAGCACATGCTCACGTCTGTAGACTTACATGGCAAGCACCTTTCCCCGCTGAGCCGTCTTGCTGGGTCTGAATCTACGCAAACTTTTATCTCGAAGTAGCCTATGTTTCATAAGTTGCAGAAAGAATCATATCAAAAGTTTTTTTAATAAACCTTTTACTCAGCTTCTCGTACTCATAGAATGTTATTAAAACAAGCCATTGATGATGGCTTAATACTCTATACTTACTTGTGTCTGTCAATATATTTATTCATATAGGGGTATCAGGGATTGAACCCAGGGCCATGCACATGTTATTATCTTTCTAGTATTTAAAAAAAAAGGTTTATTTATTTTTGTCTTCATTATATGGGTGATTTACCCACATGTTTACTTGCAAATATATATGTGTAGCATGTGCTAAAAGGCCAGAATAGGATATTAGATCCCTGGAACTGGAGTTACTGTTGGGAGTTGCCATGTGGGTGCTGGGAACTGAGAAAAGCATACATGTTCTTAATCTCAGCCATCTCTCCAGCCCCAGTACTGTGCATCTTAAGAAGACTTTTAATCTTCAACAGAACTTGATTATAGAGAGGAAAGCCCTAGCCTGGACATATGAACATAGTTTCCTGCAATCCTTGCCTGTGGCTTGTGACATCCGGATTGTCCACTAGAGCTGACCGTCAGAGGTAGTAAGTTTCTCCTCACTGGAGAGATTCAAATGTGAGCCAGAGGAGTTCCATTCCTAGATCTGAGAGAAGGCTTGGGCTAGATGCTTTCTGAGTATCTCACACCTTGAAACCCACATCAGTGTGCTATCTGAGTCTGCATCTAGCATTGCCTCCATGGTGACCAATTGAATTGCCCAAATGAATATCTTCTTAGGCTCTAACTTAAAAGGCCACAAAATGCTGGCCCCCAGAAGAGGGGTTGCAGCGTTTGCTGGATTGGCAGAGTTGGGTGTGGAGTTGAGGATGGGAAGAAACTCCGTGCAAAGTCCTCTGGCGTGGCTTTTGTGTGTTCAGCCTTGGAGATCCTAGAAGACCTTGGTATGATGGATGGTAGGCCTCTGGGGAACAGCTATGGCTGAGCATGAAGCTGGGTTAGATTAAGCGTCTGATTTATACTGCTGCTGTTGAAACTGCTTTGAGGATGCATATCACTGAATCATGCCAGTGAGAAAATTTAAACCAATTTAATGTCACACGGCTGCGAGAAGCCAGCTCCCCTGAGGTAGGTTGGTTGGTGGATTTGCCGTGCCCTGAAACAGCTGCCTACATCTCTAATAACCCAGCATTTCTGCCCTGGGTGTGACCATCCCCTTAGCCTTGCGTGACCTCTTGGGTGTAGGAAAGACCCAAATGGATGAACCTCTTAAGTTCTTGGCAGCTTTTGTGGGGCAGATTTAGAGTCCTGTGGGCTATTCTGGTTGTCACTATTCTTACATATTAAGTGACCAAGAGATTGACCAATCAGATCTCAGCTGGGCAGCGCACTTGGGGGCAATAGTGGGGGAAGGATGCAGCTGTGAAATGGACACTGGGGTGTGAAGGCCAGGCTGCATTTCAGGTTTCTTGATAATTAAGGCAAAGTTTGGTGTATCTGGATATGTCTAGATAAGGGTTGCTTTGACTTGACACATGCCTCCTTTCCCCATCATTTCCCGGTGCGTGACCTGTCAGACTTCATTAGGGTATGTCATTATGGATGTAGCAAAGGATTATGGTAGATTCCTGGGAGAGGAAAATCTACCTCTGAGGTTGCCTGTGGGAGGCTGAGTGGGCGCGTGTGCACTTTCCCACAAAGGTTGACATCTGAGAGTTCCCTTCAGTTTCCACAGATACAAATGCTCTTATTTCAATCTTAATCACAGAAAAAGAGTGACATTGTCATAGGATAACTCCATAGAGCAGAGAGATAAGAAAACATTAAAAAATTTCAGCTCTGGAGTCATGCTAGATGAGAACCCAAGTTATGACACCCTCCTGATGAGAGGTGACTAGACATAGAAAATCCTAATTCAGTGATCCAGAAAGGGCTCAAATGAAGCTGTTTGCATTGCATGCTGGGAAAATGCTAAGGAGTGACAGACCTGACACTGTCTAGTTGCTAAAGAAACAAGTTCACTGGTACCCAAGCCTACGACCTAAGAAACTATCTTAGACTTCAGGTTGGACATGAAACAGAAGAATAAATTCAAGGTCCTCAGAATAAATTCAAGGTCCAAGAATAAATTCATGGCATCTGAGGTGACTGATTAAAGGTACCTTAGTACAGCCACGTGTTAAAGGCAGAAGGGCGTGGGATTCATAACCAATGCCTGCACCTGCTGCTGGACGGCCACAGTGCTACTGTAGAAAAGGAAGGCAGCTGATGATGGCCGCATCTCTTAGGCAAGTTATCTCCACACCTAAGACAGTACGACGTCTGACTCGTTCTGATGGAGAACCCGGCTTTGTACAAGTACATCCATGTTAGGTTAGGAGAAGAAACAGCAACACAGAAGGACAGTAGCACATGGAGGCTGAGCCCAAACTGCAAACCCACAGGGCCCTGACTGGAAAGTGACTCAAATGTCCCGAAACACTGCCTGGACATCAGCTGCAAATAAAGGGACGAGGGCCCTCTTGTAGTCCCATGATTCAAATCTGTGGCTCTCGCGTAAGACCAGTGGATCAAACACATACAACAGAAATTGCTAAAGCAACAGGTGTCTGAGCCCCAAGTGACATTTTTTTTATCCAGTAAGTCAGCAAAGAATTTGTAGTGATTTGAATAAGAACACTCCTCATATCTTGTTATGATATTTGAATACTTGGTCTCCACTGGGTGGTTCTGTTTGAGAGGGTTAGGTGGTGCGGGAACTATGTCACAGGGGATGGGTTTTAAAATTAGTGCCACTTCTGGAGGAGGTACACGTCACTAGGGGGATGGGCTTTGAGGCTAGAGCCACTTCCGGAGGAAGTACGTCACTGGGCTTTGGGGTTAGTCCCAGCTCTACGCTCTGCTTCATGGTTGCAATTAAGGATGTAACTCTTAGCTTCCTGTTCCAGCCCTCACACCTCCTGCTATGATGGACTCACAGCCCCCTGGAACTATAAGCCCATGCAAACTCTTTCTTCCATAAGTGGCCTTGGTGTGTTTTATGACAATAGGAACGAAATATGGTATTTCAAACTGTCGTTGGGAGATCCTGATGCTAAACCACACTCTATACTGTGAGCAAGTCTGGATCCCAGCCAAGGGAATCTAACCCTTCTTGTACAGGTGTCAAGAGCCCAGGAGACTCCTGGGGCTGGGAGAAGGCGGGATGTGTGGAAGGGAGAAGCTCCTGCTGCAGTCAGACTCTCTTGGTTTCCTTTTCACTTACTGGGATAAAATACTCTGACCAAAAACAACATACTCCACTTACAATTCCGGATACAGTCTGTCATGGGTGGGGTGGGGTGGGGTACACAACAACAGGAGCTCAGGGGACCGTTCAGACTGCATTCATAATTAGGAACAGAGAGGAAAGACTGTGCGGTGCCACTACGACACTCTCACACCGTCTGGGATCCCCTTCCTAGGGATTGGTGCTACCCATAGTGGGATCGTCTTCACACTTCAACCTAATCAAAAGAAAAGTCCCCCACAGGCTCGCTTAGAGGCCCATCCCCCAGGCAGCTCTCATTTGTCAAACCGACAGTTGACACTAACCAGCACACTCTCCAGCTGAGACCCACCATGCTTCATTTCTATCCTACCCTCCTCCTCACCGTTCGATCTCAGGAAGGGTCTGGGAGGAAGCATAGAACTGCATTTTTGTTTATAGGGGGTGGGGAATAGGGCTAGAATGACTATCACATGCTGGTGAGAGCCACTGGATTTCGTCAATTGTTTCTGTGGCCTGTTGGAGTCCCCCTCCAAAATTTACCAGGATATTACTAAGAATGATTTCTAAGTTCTCGATGATTAGATGGGAAATGAGGTAAAGTCACCTTTTACCCTCATGAATATTGCCAGAGAAACATGATGGTAGGCAGCTAAGAGCATGGCTCAGATGGATTCATGGATTTGAGACTCTAGCTTCAGATGTGAACCTCCCCCCCCCCCAAAGCCAGCTGCTAAGTTGAACCCATTGAATAAGATCATAAAGGAATAAAGAAGGTAACTTGATTGGACATTCCTCCCAAGACTAGTGTGGTCTGTGTGTCTCCACCTTACACTTGGGGCATCTGCGGATGCTTCAAACACTAAATTGATCTTTGGAAAATTGGGACGCCTTCTCATCTCTTTTGTTTTGTTTAACTTGTTCTTGCTTTAATCATTGCTTCTCGTTCTAATTTTTCTGGTCTTTATAATGGAGTTTGGAGACATAAATCAAGTGTCCAGAATGAAGGTGCGTGTGCCTCGGTGAGCTTTCCCAGCTGATGGCTTTACATCGACCTGCCTCCTTTCAAACGGTCTTCATGTGCTGTGTTTTGTTTAAATGTCATGGTGATCTCACTAGATTCTCTTTTTTTTGGGGGGGGGGGGGGTTTCGAGACAGGGTTTCTCTGTGTAGCCCTGGCTGTCCTGGAACTCACTCTGTAGACCAGGCTGGCCTCGAACTCGGAAATCCGCCTGCCACTGCCTCCCAAGTACTGGGATTACAGGTGTGCGCCACCACCGCCTGGCTTTACTAGATTCTCTTAACCACATTTTTCAGCCTGTGTAGTGACACCCTGAGAAGTAACAGGTCCGGCCTCCATAGGCAGTTAAGCACCGAGCTTGGACTTTTAACGCCACGTTCTTCCGGAATGGTCTTCTTAGCCTGTGTCAGCACTTGGCTGGTTTGCCTCATCTGATTCTCATTCAAAGTCTTTCATTAAAGGATGGTTTCTCTACTATTCTAACCCTGAGACACCCCTCCAAACACTTTTTCATTATGTGTGTCTATGTTAGTATATGCACATACTGTGACCTATAGAAGCCTGAAGACACCTAGAGCCTAGAGCCAGAGTTACAGGCAGCTGTATGCCACCTGAGGTGGATGCTGGGGACATAAACTTACGTTCTCTGCAAGATTAGTAGCGCCCCTAACAGCTGGACCATTTCTCCAGCCCCAACCACCTCAAACTTTGAGCGTGTCAGACGACAATTTTGGTTTGCTGGTGGATTCTGTGGGTCATATAGACTGGTCAGGAAGGACGGCATGTAGGATTTCATGGTCAGCTGGAGAGATTTGACTGCCCAGCTAGAACTGCTTAGGACCTTCTTAACACTGTTACACTTTACTATAGTTCCTCACGTTGTGGTGTTACTTTGTGACTGTAATTTTGCCAATGTTATTAATTGTAATGTAAATATCTGTGTTTTCTGATGGTCTTAGGCAACCCTGTGAAAGGACCATATCACACACACACACACACACACACACACACACACACACACTTGCCCAAACAGGTTGAGACCTACAGGTTGAGAACCTTTGACCTAAGGCATGTTCATTCACATATCCGACGCAGGGACATTGGATGAGATACAAATCTCTCCGTGTGAACCCTCTGCAGGGACTGTTTTGTGACTCTTGGGGGCATGGCAGCTAGTGTCTCACAGAATAGGGAGGAAGTGTCTTATGGTGCCCATATGACCTAGTCCCAGAGTCACAGAACATCACCTTAGTGCTTGAAGGATCCTCAGATGGCCCAACCTTCAGGCAAATGCAAACAGGCATTACCAGTCGGGGAAGCAACGTCAGAATCAAGTTATAAGAAAGCAGAGATTAAGGGAGAAAGTACCTGTCTGTCAGTATGAGCTTTGTACAGGATGCAGACATGGGAAGCCACTGTTGGGGATCCTGAGACAGGAGGCCAGGCTTGTTTGGATGCAGTTGGAAGGGTAGGTGGGGGAGCAACGTGTCCATCCCCCACAGATAGTTGCTCTGCCCAGCCCTGAGCTGGTCACAGGGAGCAGGACACAGGGCAGTGCTCCTTTGGGACCAGTCCCTTCCCATAGGTGGTTCAGGACTCAGCAGTGCCTTTTCATCCTGCTGAAAATTGGACCTTATTGTTTCTACACGGCGCAAATCTTATGAAGTCCCACACACTCTCTAAAAAGAGAAGACTTCTTTTCAGTGTCCTGCCTTTCTTACGTTTAAGTCAGATGGCAAGAAAGAGAAATGAGCGCGCCAGAGACGACGGGCTGTAAAGGTTTTGCTCCGTGTTGATGTCAGGTCTATTTTTGGCTCTGTTGCTCTCCGTAGAGCAAGCATTTCTCCTAAGACGGCGGTGCTGCGTCTCTGCGCGAGTGCCCTACCAGCGTAAGCTCACGTTTATTTTTAAACCCTCTCCATGCTCTAAGAATGTCCAACTTTAAATGATGGTTGGAGATGCCCCAGGTGAAGACTCCCTCTGCTTTTTGACCTTGGAGGGTCAAGTGTGCTGTCACATTATTAGTCCCAAGCGTCACCTTGTCAGTTTCCCCCTATTGTTCTTTCTTGGTATTCTGTACTTATGGGAGTCTTACAGCCGAAGATTGTTCCATTAAGATCCGATCTGAAATGAAACCTTTTGAGGTTTTAACCAGTAAGCTGTGGGGCTGCTGGATTCCCACGGGGACAGGCTCACCGTTCCCTAAACTTCCCGAGTTGTCACCTCTTAGCCCCATGCGTAGTCAGTTTCTTGAACCTTTGCTAAGTTCAGTGCCCTGTTGTTTCCACCTGTGTGGGGAGTGCAGCTGCAAGCCCCCGCCCCAGCTCGAGGTCACAAGCTCTGCCGCTGAGCTCTCACGAGTGAGGGGTGGAGACGGCTCGGCCCTTCTGGGTGGTACAAGCCACATTGGGAGAGGAGCCTCACGGGGTCTGAGCCTCGGCTTCCGGATGTGGAATACATCCTCAGAACTTTCTAGAAGGCCTTGCTCTTGAATTCCCCTCAAGCATCTTTGGATCTGTGTATAGAGGCTTTTTTGGAGGTATAGACCCTGAGTCAAGGCTGATCGGGAGTGGAGGTCCATGACATACACTCGGATTCTGAAGTCTGGCCACTAAAGAGAAGATTTTGGTGGTAAGGGGCCATAGTCCCTCACAGACTGCTTGTCACCCCACGAGGCTGGCGTGCCTCGCTACTTGCGCGTGCATTCCTGTTTGTTGCAACAGACTCTGGATTTTCTTTACTTTTTATTTATGTCTCTGTGTGCCCGTGTGGGATTGTGTATACTGTGTGAGTGCAGATGCCTGTGGAAGCCAGGGGAGGGCATGAGACCCCCTAAAACTGGAGTTACAAGGCCTGGTGAGCCACTGTTTGTGGGTGCTGGAACCTGAACCCTAGTCCTGTGTAAGGGCAGTAAGCATCCCTATCCCTGAGTCATGTCTCCAGGCTCCTTTCTCCTCCATCTCCCATTTAGGGTAAGTAAGGGTAGGTGGGATTTTTGAAACAATACTGATGGTGGTGGTGATGACGATGGTGATGATGAGGATGATGATGAGGATGGTGATGATGAGGATGGTGATGATGAGGATGGTGATGATGAGGATGGTGATGATGAGGATGGTGATGATGAGGATGATGAGGATGATGAGTGTTTGTTGAATGTAGCCAGGCACATTCTCCCCATTCTTTCTCTTTATCATGTGACATTCATACAGCCATGTACCCACCAGGAAACAGGCCCAGAGCAGTAACTTTGCCCAACATTTGACAAGCAGAGAGCATTGAGAGTCAGGACCCAAGCACACGTCAACCTTAACTCAGGAACCTGTGATCTACAATTGAGTGCCCCCCTGGCACATTGTGTGTGTGTGTGTGTGTGTGTGTGTGTGTGTGTGTGTATGTGTGTGTTTGTATGTGTGTGTATGTGTATGTGCATGCATGTGTGCATGTGTGTGTGTATGTATGTATGTGTGTGCATGCGTGTGTGTGTGTGTGTGTGTGTGTGTGTGTATGTGTGTGTGTGTGTATGTATGTGTGTGTGTGTTGAGAGGGGGGAGATGGTTGCAAAATCATGGGCTGTTGGATGACCTCGCTCCTATACATTTGCTTACCTAAAACCAGGCGGTTTCAAAAGTGTGCTGAGTGCGGTGGAAACAGGCATTAAAGCCCCCAAGGATTTACTTTGTCTGATGATAGCTCATTTCATAATTGAGTTATGAAGGGGCTAATTTTAGACCCCCCCCCAGGAAGCAAAGCCTGGAGCTTAAGTACAAAGCCTCTTGGGACCTGCATTCCTCAGAAGTGACGAAAAAGTCAGCCAGTCCCTAGTGCGGTTCACAGCCAACCCCAGGTCCCCCAGAGCTTCGGTTAGCCGCAGTTGTGCCGTCGTTGTGGGCTGTCCTGGGTACTTGGTGGTCTCCAGCAACACAAGCTCCATGTTTGACCCTAAACTGCTTCTCCTCAGGGAAGACACAGGTGGCCTTGGCATGGGGTGTCCTGAGCTCCCAGTAGCTAAGCAGACAGGGCTGAGAGCAGACGGGGAAGGGAAGGCCTTGTCTTGACCATCTTACCTCTCCATGGCCCATTTCATGCAGATGCCATGTAAATGAGATTCTTCATATTTGTGGAGCCAGGCTTGTTACAAAGTAACACCTGAACAGTAATTCTTCATTTTCTCATGAGAATCTTCATTTACATCCTTGTGAGGCAGACCAGGTGACTTTCTACCTGGGATCATTTTCCACCCGCAGAAGCCCTGTTGGGAAGGCTGAAGTAGCCATTGAGTTCTCGGGAAAGCTATGGGGAGTGTCCGGGACACCGTGGAAGCCAGTTGTGGAAGTCCCGGCCACCAGAAGTGATACAGTGTATACAGTCCCAGGGATACAACGGATATCCAGTCCCGTGAGGTGCCTGTGGCAAGCCCCGTTCAGACTGACACCTGTACCCCATCTCGGGGACAGTGCAGGAGCTAGCCCTGTCTCTCTAACCTGTTACAGTCCAGCAGCTAGTAAAAAGAGCACACAGGTGTGAGGTCCCTTATCCCTGGAGTACCTCTGTGACACTGCTCCATGGTGACAGGGGTACTCCTGTGCTGCTCTCTGCACTCACCTGAATGCTCAACTCTACTGCTTTAAGGGAATTTGGCTGGACATGGAGTGACTGCAGTTATAAAACCCAAATGATGCTTTTGGTCTCAATTAACCAAGAGGTGCTGTTCCAGACCCTGTGGTAACAGCTGTAAGAGCAGCAGGCCTCTTGCACTCTCCAGAGGCAAAGGGTGCGTGCACCTGGACTCCCCGGAGACCCATCAGAAGTGACCCCCACCACGGAGCCCCGGGAAGCACGCTGAAACCAGCTACTTCTGCTTCCTACTTATCACCCACAGGGTTTCTCAGTCATCCTCCCATGGACTTCTACAACATCCCTTAAAAGGCCTTGGGAAGAAGCATGGATGGTGGCTGTGGTGTCGAGGGGCCTAGTCGGTGACTTCTTTAGTCTTGGGTCAACAGCGTTGGGCCGTGAAGGGACCCCACAGGCTCATGCGTCTGGATCCATGGTCTCCAGCTGCTGCTGCTGCTGCTGCTGCTGCTTTAGGGGACATGTGGAATGTTAGGAGGCTGGCTCAGCCGGTGGAAGTGGGTCACTGGTTCCTGACCTATGCAGACATAAACGAGCAGCACCACACACTCCCGTCACCCTAGCTACCGTGTCTTCCCCAACCTCGAGGGACTGGTCCCCAACCCCCAGAGAACCATGGGTCAAAATACCTGTCCCTCCCCCTTGAGTTGCTCCTTCCAGGTAGGCCAGAAAAGAAAACAAATGACAGACGGGAGCCCAGTCTCATTAGTAGCTTTCTCAGAATAATCTTATTTCATTCTGTTTTTAATTAAGTTGTGGCAGAAGAGGAACAATTAACAAAGACCCCTATTGTCCCTCTGTGAAGCTCTGTGAGGTTTTTGTACGGACCGCGCATAATCCGAGCAGGCTTTTAGAGATATTCCTGTTTAGCCAAAGACCTTCCCTTATGATATAAATCCTCACCCTGGTCAGTATTCCCAAAGGGCTTCACTATTATCGCACGCCGTCATCTTTACATTGTCCTAGGGCGGTGAGGGATCGGAGATTCTTCCCCCCCACCCCCCGCCATCTCTTACTTTATAAAAATAGTGGAGTTTTAAGTAATTCTGGATATCGAATCTCAAGGCCAAATGTGGTTTCTAATGAGGAGAAGGTATTTTGTAAGCTTGGAAATGTCAGTTCTAGAAAGAATTGAGGGGGGAGGGGGTTGGGTGGTACAGAAACGAAGGAGCACTCTGTTGGGGGAGGCATGCTGACTCCTGTTTCTCCTTCAGCTTTAAAAATAAAAGAGCTTCCCGTGTGGGTGGCGGGGGTGAGCTTGATGTCGGGACGCACGTTTGCATGGGCTGCTCAGTGCGGCTGAGTCTTCACAGCTTGGAAGGAAGCTCGAGTGAGCTCATTTCATAAGGAATAGCGCGTGTCAGGGCCTAAGTGGGGGAGGGGTGGGGAGCCGTGGTCTTTAAAGGGACCAGCCTCCTCAGAGAGAGGCCGTGCGTGGGTGGGAAAGTCAGGCTTGGTCTGTTTTGGGGTGAATTTTTAAAGGTAGGTAGCGGCGGTCCTTCCTCAGGTCTCAGACCTGGCTCCTGTTTCTTCCTGATCCCCACCTTTGGTGCTCCATGGATGACTGCCCATCATGTGACAGAGACTAATTCCCTTGGGTTCCTGGCCTACAGAGTATGTATGTGTGAGTGAATGTGTGTGTGTGTGTGTGTGTGTGTGTGTATGTGTGTGTGAGTGTGTGTGTGTGTGTGTGTGTGCATGTGTGTGTGTGTGTATGTGAGTGTGTGTGTATGTGGGGGGGTGGATGTGTGTGTTTGTGGATGTGTGTGTGTGAGTGTGTGTTTATGTGTGTGTGTATGTGTGTAGGGTGGATGTGTGTGTGAGTGTGTGTATGTAGGTGTGTGAGTGTGTGTGTGAGTGTGTGTATGTGTGTATGTGGGTGGATATGTGTGTTTGTGGATATGTGTGTGTGAGTGTGTGTTTATGTGTGTGTGTGTTTATTTGTGTGTATGTGTGTGTGTGATGTGTGTATGTGTATGAGTGTGTGTATGTGTAGGTGTGTGAGTGTGTGTATGTGGGTGGGGTGGATGTGTGTGTTTATGTGTGTGAGTGTGTGTGGGGGTGTGGGTGTGGGAATGTGTGTGTGTGTGTGTGTGTGTGTGTGCCTATGGTATTGTTTTTACATTTTAATTCTGGGTGTGAGACAGAGCCCCACTGTGGAGCTCTCGCTTTTCTGGAACTCTGTGTGGATCAGGCTGGCTTTGAACTCACGGAGAGCCACCTGCCTCTGCCTCCCCAGGGAAAGGAGGGGGAGAAAGGAGGTGAAGGAGATGCATTTGTTGTTACTTCTAAAGGCAGGCTGAGGAATGAGAAAGTGGGTGCAGACCGGAGGGTGAGGAGCAGGAGTGACTGAAGAGGGTGGAACAGAGCTTGTGGCTGGCAGACCTGAGCCCGGCTCCAGTCCGCCATCACTGCCTTGCTCGCCCTTCCCTTCCAAGAGCCTGTCCTTGGGATGCCTCTGAACGAGGGAGCGACGCCGTTCCTCTTTCAAGCGAGGCTGAATTAACCACGTAGAGAAAAATTCAAGTAAGAGGTGTTAAGGATAGGGGAGTTCTCTTACTCAAAGGTTGTTCAGGGCTCTGGCTGTAGGGTGACTTCACAAGGAAGAAAGGATGAAGGAACCCGTCTTCCCATGCAGCCCTCAAACCAGACCTCCCGCCCGAAAGCCACCTCACGTGTAGCACACTCTCTCAAGTTCCAGCCCGCATGCACGCGTGCCAGTTAGGGAAAGAGCAGAGGAAGCAGCGGCTCCTCCCCTCTAACCTCACTCCCTTTCTCGGAAGCTCCAGCTCCTGGCCTCAACTCAGGTGCTATTGACTACTTCTTCCGGGGAGGCTAACTAGTACTTCCAGGGAGACAACTAGTACTTCCAGGGAGACTGACTAACTAGTACTTCTAGGGAGACTAACTAGTACTTCCAGGGAGACTAACTAACTAGTACTTCCAGGGAGGCTAACTAGTACTTCCAGGGAGGCTAACTAGGAAGTGCTGCCCTTGACCGTAGGCACATTTCAGACAAGGATATAGTCAACCTGGAGTCCAAGAGGCCAGCGGAGAGTAGCTGCTGGCTAGGCAATAGCGAAACGGCGGCACGTGCGAACGGTTACATCTGCTGACTGCTCTAGCCATTCGCGCACTAGCTAAGCCTCCTATCAGACCCTGGGTTGCTTGGAAGCCCCTCTCCCCCCTTCCCTCCTCTTTATACCAACATATGACATCATTGTTAAATGACTTCAGTTCAGCCTCCGCCTGCTGAGTCCCGTGCCCCCCCCCCTTTAATGGCTCTGCAGTTCTAAGTGTTTTCTTGTTAGACACTTTTGAATAATTTACTTCCAGAGGGCTTGTACACAATTATCTAATTCGTTGTTAATGCTAAAAGTTCTGTGCGTTTTCCATAAAACTGGAAAACTAATTCTAGGTCATGAAAATGAGCAGTTATTGGCACCTACGAGCTTTTACAACCTGGTTCCAGATGTTAGAAAAGCAAGAGAGAGGGCTAAATCGGATCAGCGTGATGTGAAATAAAGACCTTTACTGGACAAAAGGAAACACTTCCCTCTGTTTTGTTTGAGTTTAACAATGCAGAAAGACAGGAGGTGTCTGAGGACACTCACGCCAGGACCTCGCGTTTGTAGAGGGGCCCGGAAGTCTCTCGGAAAGCTCTTTACTCTGCCACAGGAAGCTGCCCGTGGATAGAACCAGGCAGGGGAGGTGGAGGCAAGAAAGCCTCTTGCTCGGGAGAGAGGAAACTCCGAGTGGGCTGGCCGGCCATCTCCATGCCTTGGTTGGAAAGTGTCTTTCCGACATGTGACCAGCTGATTCACTTTGTCCTTTAAATCTCCAGAGAGGTGATGTAAACAGCTTCTAGGGAGAAGGGAAATCGCCCCTGGTCCAGCCCTCTGGTGTGGATGCAGAACAGAGCAGGGCCAAAGGCAGATGGAGGCCTGCCACCGCCTGCGCTGTCCTGGTTTCTTTTGCTGTGATCAGACAAAATGACAAACAGTAACTTTTGAGGAGAAAAAGGCTTATTTCAGATTACATTTCCATGTTACAGTCCACCAGTGAAGGAACTCACTACAGGAATTCAAATAGGGCAGGAGGGAGCCTGGAGGCGGGTACTGAAGCTGACCCATAGAGGAAGCTGCGTACTGGCGTGCTTTCTTAGACACCCAGCACCACGTGCTCAGGGATAGCACCAACTACACAACTGTCAATCAAGAAAAGAAGCCACAGGCTTGCCCACAGGTCAGTCTGGTGGGGGCATTTTCTCACTTGAGATTTAGTCTTCTCAAACGATTCTAGCTTGTGCCAAGTTGACAGAAAAACAAACAAACAACAAGCAAACAAACCAAACTAGCACATCACAGCATCTGGTTTTCTCTTCCTGGGTCTCTCCCCTCTTCTTTTTGTCTTTTCTCATTTCGTATTCTGGGATACACTCCTGGATACAGCTGTCCTGCTGTCCTCCAAACACAACTCAGGTTCTAGCCTTTAAAAAGACACTAACTGCAGCCGGGGTATTCCCTGCCGTATTTCCAGGTTTGACTCTGATAAGAGTTAGGAGGTCTGGTCCAAAGCTTGGACTTGTGTGGAGAATCCAGCAGTGCCATGACTCTGGGCGGGGGGTTCTACCTCTCTGAAGCTCCTGAGCCTACTCTGCAATCTGCTGTTAATGTCTGACCCAAGGAGTGTGGGGAAGGCAGGCTGGAATAAATGATTTAGTAAGGACGTTTCTAAAGGGATGAGAACTTGGAGTTGTGTTGTTCGGTCCTGCGTGGACGTGGCCATTCCCTTAGGCATGGGTGTTTGTAGACGGTCGCTCTGGTTTGGGGAGAGTCGGGGAGTGGAAATGGATAACCCAGGTAGGACGTGGGACCACTGGTCAAGGTGGCTGCACCACAGTGGTCACAGTGGAGCCAGAGGACGCAGACGGGTTGGGGGCCCTTGTTGAAGGTAAGGCTAGCTGACACAGAACCAGAAAGACAGAGAACAGACGAGCACGGCCCCATACTGGGTGCCGAGTGTGTGGGGAGATGATACGGGCTGAGAGCAAGTTTTAGAGACGGCTGTGCTCGTGAGCGACGCCCACAGAGGACTGGATTGATTAAACGCCATGTCTGGGATGGGGAGGGGGTGCAGTCAGTAGGTACTAGATGCTTAATGCAGGGCGAGGAGCCAAGTTGCACGGTGCATTTAGGTCTGAAGGTCTCTGCTCCAGCCATCGACCCCACTTAGAAGGCAGCTTCCAGAATCACGTCTAACAAGGTTTCAGAACCTCTGATGTTCACCTGCTTAAAGCCCTAGATGTGCCTGCAGGGCTGCTCTCAGAGAGGGGTAAACTGAGGAAAGCTCCTGCAGAGGAAGCTTTGGGATGAGCTTTGTATTTGGAGAAACTCGTGCTCGCTTCGCCAGCACGTATACTAAAATTGGATTTGGAGAAACTCTTCAAAATCTGCCATCTCTAGCATCACAGCCACAGATCCCCACAGAACTGCAGCTGGTCACACCAGGGGAAGGTGACCAAACCGCTGGGTTCTGAGCCACTTGGAGAAACATGGTCTTGGGGTGGTTTCCTTTCTTCCCTTCCCTTCCCTTCCCTTCCCTTCCCTTCCCTTCCCTTCCCTTCCCTTCCCTTCCCTTCCCTTCCCTTCCCTTCCCTTCCCTTCCCTTCCCTTCCCTTCCCTTCCCTTCCCTTCCCTTCCCTTCCCTTCCCTCCTCACCTCTCCTCACCTCTCCTCTCCTCTCCTCTTCCCTTCCCTTCCCTTCCCTTTCCTCTTCCTTCCTTCTTCCATCCTTCTTTCTTTTTTCTTCCTTATTCCTCCTCCTCTTCCTCCTCCTTTTCTTTTGTTGTTTTGTTGCTGTTTTCAAGACAGGATTTCTCTGTGTAGCCCTGGCTGTTCTAGAACTGGCTCTGTAGACAAGGTTAGCCTCAAACTCAGAGTTTGGCCTACCTGTCTGTGTCTGTATTGGGATTCAAAGCATGCACCATTACCACCTGGAGGAGTGGGGGAGGGGTTCTATGTGGTCCTTGTGGTCCTTGCTATAGTCTTTCTCACACACACACACACACACACACACACACACACACACACACACACACGGCTTTGCCTGCATGTACGTTTATGCATCATGTGCATGGTGTGGTTAGAAGGCAGGAATCCCTGGAACTGGAGGTACTGATAGTTGGGAGTTATAGGCGCTAGGAACCAAACCCAAGTCCTCTGTGAGAGCAGCTAGCTCCCTTAACCACTGAGCCATCTCTCCAGTGCCTGCCTTGTTGTTGTTATTGTTGTTGTTGTTGTTGTTGTTGTTGTTAAAGGTAGTTTGGTGGCAGATTCTCCTCTTCCTGTTCATAATTCAGACCCTGGAGTCAATAAATTCAAGGGGTCCCTCCTCCCAGGAGCAAGAAACCCCTGCATGTGTTTTGTGCAAGTGTTCCTCAGATAATGACCACAGCAACGACAAGTGCCATTGGTACTTATGAAGTCATTGTCCCTGAGTCAGAAGTGAGATAAAAGTCTTTGGCAAATCTGCAAAGAATATTCCAAAGAGAAAAGAGGCCAGAATTTACAGAGTCCAAAAATAGCCACTCAAGTGCAGCTGTGTTTAGCTTGTCAGAGAACCTGTTGAGTCGAGACAGGCAGGGGTTGTATTTCTCTAGCTGTGAGGTCATCAGTCTTGTTTAAGAGGGAATAGCAAACATTTCCAAATAGGGACTGGTTTGGAAGGGGAGGGAGATGACTGAACGAGCTCAGAATCCTGAGTTTCTGCCCCACCCTCCCTCCCATGGCCCGCGGGAAACCCACTTTGGGGACTCGAAGCCTCAGTGGCTGATACCTGCCGGCTGAGATGCGGATGTCGCAGTGACCGGGCTCACCTCTGGTCCCTGTGAGCAAGGCCTGACTCCCTGAGGATGGCTGGCTGATCCAGTTATTTGACCTCAGTGGTTTCCGCACTAATATTTAAAAATGGTAAATAAACATGTAGTTGAAGGAAAACATGACTTCCCTAACGTGAGGGGCCTAGTCTTGGATCTTGTTTTGCCCTGTGTCTCATCAGGGATAATGTCGTCTTTCTGTTATGTAACTGACGAGAAGAGAAACCCTGAGGCCCCTATTTAGATGGCCCAGACCTGTGATAGTTTAACTCACAAAATTTTGCCTGTCTGTGTCAAGAACCTTTCCCGAGCTTGTGACAGAGTGAAATACTCTCTCCTGCTGCTGGAGAGAGTCACAGGGAGCCAGAGCCCAGACGCTCAACCATAACACCACGGCAGGAAACAACCAGGGCTCTGAAGGGGTTCTGTGTACCAAGGTTAGGGTGGTCAATGGGTTAGATATGTCACATGCCTTTTCAACTTAAGACATTTTCAATTATTGGGGTTATGAATACAGTCTCATGGTAGGCCTCCAAGCCCCTGTGCTTGCAAATGCTGCAATGCCATCCACCATGAAGATCAAGAGAAATGCACACGTGCATGTTTAGTACCCAACTCTCCCCTACTCCTGTGAAGTTCTGGGCCCCACGCCAGGGAGCAGTAACCCATACTTTCTTGGGGGGAAGTCTTCTACAGACACGTCCACAGGTCATCCGACCCAGGCTCTCTTCCCAGGGGAATCCTAGCTTGTGTAAGTTGGCAATCAGAACTAACATCGCAGCTCTATGGAAATCTGTGGTAAAAACAGTTCCGTTTAATGGCGTCAGGGCTAGAGGTTAGGCCTGTCGTTTTTATCCCCAGAGTCTCACCATTGTTCGGCTGGTCTTGCCTAAGTGCTGGCCTGTGTGTCTGCCAGTACGTCAAAGGTCCTTCATGAACCTTGATTTCTGGATTCTTCTCTTGGTGTGCTTAGATGAGACTCCTTCCTCCAAGGGGACCCGGTTACTGTGCATAAGTCCCTGTCTTCCCAAATTGGGTCAAGTGAGAGGTAGCCACGGTACTGTGAAGGGTAGACAGGAAGGCAGCTGCCGAGCGCCTCACTGTGCAAGGTGAGCCCTGGGTAAGCACGTCTGTGATCGTTGCCAGTGTCACCATGGCGGTCAGTATGTCTCTGTGAGGGTTTTATGGAGGATTTTGTTCATGGCCTAACACATAACTGTTTCCTTACTGGCTATCCACACCTGACTTGTGACATGAGTCCTATATCCATCTTTCTACTGGCCCCTGGACAGCTCAGAGCAATCCTTACAGTTCATATCTGGTAGAACGGGCATTGGGCTGGTTGGTTCTTGTTTCTCTGCTTTTCATAACAGCTTACTTCGCTATGGGATTCCTTTTCCTCTTCCACATGTGTGTGGTGTGCAGTGTGTATATTGGACGGGGCCCTCCCTTGCCTCCTCAGGCCTGGTATGGTGGTACCCCCTCCCGCAGCTGTAGCTGTCACCCTAGAATGCCTTGCCATCGGGCGGGCTCTCTTTGTAAACCTGTGTCCCCTGCTGGAAATGGTGCCCTCAGTGGGCTTGTCTCAGTCTTTCTGTACCAGAGATACATAGCACTGGCCAGAGGATAGGATCTTGATTTCCTTCTCTTCTGGCCTCTGCCATAAACACTCAGTTCATATAACCTGAACACCTCATGAGATGTCAGACTAGGAGTCCCTCACTCCCAATCACAGAGCTTGCCAAGATATGATCCCTCCCAAGACCTGACACATTTGTCACCATGAACTCAGACAGAAACAGTTTACTTTACTTCCTGGAAACCTTTGTACACAATCAGGGAGGTGACCTTTGGAGTTAAGCATTTTCTGTATTAATTATAGGAAGCTTGTTTTCCAGATGTGACTTCTGCCATGCCACATTCCAAGGAGA
The DNA here is from genome assembly GCA_964023405.1 of Apodemus agrarius. Taxonomy (NCBI): domain Eukaryota; kingdom Metazoa; phylum Chordata; class Mammalia; order Rodentia; family Muridae; genus Apodemus; species Apodemus agrarius. The sequence goes on from OZ030012.1 coordinate 121,218,727, forward strand.
GAACATGGTCGGGGGAAGGGCTAAAGAGGTCTTAGCCTATATCAGAAACCCTGGATAAAACCTTCCAGTAACAGTAACCTTACTAAGCTTGGGAAGTCGTAGTTAACTACAGTGTGTGACTCAGCAGAGCCATACATGTTTTTGGGGGTGTTTGTTTGTTTGTTTGTTTGTTTTTAAGAAGGCCATAAAGGTCTCTCAAAATTTAATTTCCTGAATGAGTTTGAGAACCACTGGAGGATTTCCCACATTTCCAACATGAAGATAATATTTTGTTAAAAATCCACATTCTTCAAGCCTGGGGCTGGCCCCTAAAGTACCTGCATCCTGGGTGTTCATGGCTCTCCCATGTGGGAATACACTGGGCCTGCGGAATGATGCCGACACATTTCAGACTGTTGCCTAAGGAGAATTCGGAGGAGAACAGGGTGACGGCAGTCCCAGGGTCCTACAGAAAGCCACAGTTTGCTGAGGAGAACAGGGTGACGGCAGTCCCAGGGTCCTACAGAAAGCCACAGTTTGCTGAGGAGAACAGGGTGATGGCAGTCCCAGGGTCCTACAGAAAGCCACAGTTTGCTGAGGAGAACAGGGTGACGGCAGTCCCAGGGTCCTACAGAAAGCCACAGTTTGCTGAGGAGAACAGGGTGATGGCAGTCCCAGGGTCCTACAGAAAGCCACAGTTTGCTGAGGAGAATGGGGTGACGGCAGTCCCAGGGTCCTACAGAAAGCCACAGTTTGCTGAGGAGAACAGGGTGACGGCAGTCCCAGGGTCCTACAGAAAGCCACAGTTTGCTGAGGAGAACGGGATGACAGCAGTCCCAGGGTCCTACAGAAAGCCACAGTTTGCTGAGGGCTGTGGGCTTTGTCTCCTGTCACTACAGTCTCCCTCTCCAGGACTTGTGCTTGTCCAGAATGCCACTATTGACACCATTGACCTGAATGTTAGGTATAGTGCCATCAGGTTGTTGTTAAAAGTTTTGACAATTCATGGCATATATGTGTTTGCATGTACACATATACATATCTAAGCATGAAGCCTGCAAGCGAACCGCTGCGTGACTTCTTGATAAGATTCTTTCAGTTGTGCAACTCACTCAATGCCTAGACCATGAGAGAAATGTCTGTAGAACAATCTTAGGAGGTTGGATATAGTTTTTTTTTTTTTTCCTGACAGTTCTAGGAAACCCAGACAAGGAGAATGCCACCTGCATCTCTCTGGATAATAGCACCACGTTGCCCCCTAAAACAAGGCTGGTTCTTCCCTCCAAGTCAGGAAGCCTCCCATTAAGAATGTGTTTCCTCTCTGTAGCCATTGTCAAAAGCCGAGCCTAATTACTGACCAAAGTGCCTAATCATTGATACCAGATCATTGTGTAGCATTCACTATCAAATGCATTCTGCTCATGTTCTGAGGTGTGTGTGTGTGTGTGTGTGTGTGTGTGTGTGTGGTTTGGGGGCGTGTGTGGTGGTTTTTAATAAGAATAATTCTCATAGGCTCGTATATTGGAAGGCTTCCTCACCGTGGAGACTTTGATAGGATTAGAAGGGTCAGGAGGCGTGGCCTACCTGGAAGGCTTGGGTCCCAGGGTGGGGGTGTTGAGGGAATGGGGGGCTTTGAGGTTTTAAAGTGCTTTTAAAGTCTTTCTCTATATCTATCTGTGTGTGTCCTCTCTTCCTCTCTCCCTCTTTCCCTCCCTCCCTCCCTCCCTCTCTCCCTCTCTCTCCCTCTCTCAGTGTCTCTTCTCCCATCCCCCACTCCTGCTCATGTCCATGTTCCCCACCACCATGCTCCCTCCCGTGATGATAATGGACTAAGTCCCTAAAACTGTGAGCCAGCCCCCAGTTAAATGCTTTCCTTTATAAAAGTTGCCTTGGTTGTGGTGTCTCTTCACAGCAATCGAACAGTGACTAAGACTTTCAAAACATAGTCAATATATTTGGGAATATTACTGACTTTTAATCTGTTGCTGGGCATCCTGGGTGGCCTGCGAACTTACCCTGCATCTGGCTGAGTCTTCCGAGGCTGTTGACTGCACATGTGCTGTTTGTGAAGCCACGCCCCTTCTTATATCTCTCCAAAGCCTATGGAAGTGTGGAATGAACTACAGAAGGCTAAGGCTTGCAGGAACAGGAGCTGTGGTGCCTTGTGTTTGGTTATTTACACAGTTCCTTCATCCACGGTGGCACCTTGGGTGGAAGCTGATTCATTTCTGTATCACGTAGCACATATGACATCATATATGGGACATGATATATTTAATATGACATATCGGGAAAGGCAGCATATTTATCATTCTGCATTTAAATGCCAATGACCCAAATCCAAGTCCCTGTTAAGCTGTACTAATAATTCCTAAAAAGCATCTCTATATTCTAGAGTAGACCTTGGGCCATGGTGTCTTTGAGATTCTCAGGACAGACAGCCCCAGGATATACCATCCAGAGCCGAGTTTGCCTGCTGGGAGCTCAGGGGGCTTCTCTAAAAGACTGCAGTGCAAGTCCCAACTCCAGGAATGACTTCCAAGACTTGCATTTCTGTTTTGTTTTGTTTTTGTTTTTGTTTTCCTGAAAGACAAATGTAGTTTATACTGTGGTACTTAAGGTTCACTTCAAGGGGCAGTTCTGGATGAGTCGGTACCAGATGGGCAGTTCTTGAGGGCTTTGTACTTGGTGATGCACGTGAAAGAACCCATCCATCTGCCCACTGTCTGTCCATCTGTCTGCTTGCCCATCCACATTCTCATCCACTAATCCTCCAGCCACTAATTCCTGCAAGGCATTAAGCACTGTTTGCATGCTGAAGTTCCCGTGATGAAACCTGGCAGTGACCGTGACCATTTATTGAGAGCCTACCGTGCATCAGTGCAGGCTTCAAAGCAGCTGTGGGAGGGAAGACTTGTGACCTCCCCCTCACAAAGGGACAGTTGAGAGAGCAGAGACTCATGTACCTTATCCAAGGTCACCTATGCAGAGTGGAGCAGGCCTAGGAGTCTTCAGGACATAAGGACTAAATTTCTCTTCTTTAGAGGGTACAGTATATGCAGGCAGGAGTGGGTCAGAGCTGGCTTTGGCCTTATTTGTGAGTCCCTCCCCCTGCTTCTTTGGGGTCTTCCTGCTCTCAGCCAAATAGGGAGAGGGATCCCCTCCCACAATTCTGCTTTGCCTCTTACAACCTCAGGTTCTATGTAGAGGCCCCTGTCTCTTGTACCAGAGTACAAATGAAATTCCCCTCAGCAAAGCCCCAAGGCGGTATTAAATACTCTTTGTTCTGCCCTCTTGACAATCTGGAAGGCCAAAATCAGACTTGGAATTCTTAGGCTTCTGAGAGCTCTGTGCACAAACACATCACTTTTGGGCATCTGACTCCCAGCTCACCCCTCCCTCACAGTTGTCATCTGACTCCATGTCACACTGCTGTGGCCTCTGAGCGTGTGCATAGATGGTCCAGGCATGACAGTCAGGCTTGTATAGGATGTTCATTCAAGAGGCATCCACTCGTCCCCTGAAGCTGTAGGTGCTTTTCTTCATTTTTGAGGAGGCCATCTTTTTTTTTTTTTTTTAAAGATTTATTTATTATTATATGTAAGTACACTGTAGCTGTCTTCAGACATCCCAGAATAGGGCATCAGATCTCATTACAGATGGTTGGGAGCCACCATGTGGTTGCTGGGATTTGAACTCAGGGCCTTTGGAAGAGCAGTCAGTGCTCTTAACTGCTGAGCCATCTCTCCAGCAGCCCCCGAGGTCATCTTTTTGTGAACATTGCTTTTTAGCTAGACAGGCTCCATGAGCCAGGGCCTGTCCTCAGGCCACCCCAGTCGCCTGTTCTCCCGACTTGCTGAGTGATGGTAGAGAACAGGAAGATGGGAGGAAGATGTTTCAGGGCTGGGTGGAGGATCAGGGTGGAGTTCAGCTGGGTGTGTGTGACGAGCGGCCAACAGGAAGGAGGGCTGGGTTCTCTTGCTAACTGGTTCCCAGTATTTCAGGGTTCATTCTGAAAATGCGTTGTTACTATGCGCTCTTGTAGTCAAGCTGGGCTGCTGAGCTGTGGCTCACACTGTGGTGTGACCAGCAGCCAGGATGCGTTCCAAGAGATACCCACCCTGTTCTTTGGCATGGGCCTGGGGCTGGGCAGCTCTCCTGGGTCCATTTCCAAGTACAGCTGTCCTCCTTACAGGTCCATGGGTGGGCCCTAGAAAGCCACTGGTAGAGAGGCACCGTGGCAAGGGGCAGTGCTGATGTGGAGGAACTTCCCTGCCCTGGTCCCAGAGCCCTGGCCTTTGGGGATACACAGAGGATCTGATGTCTACAAAGTGACAGAGTTGTGATTTAGGACAGATCCATTGTCTTTCCTCTCCCACCTCTGTGCATTATGTCTGTGCTAAAATGAAAGCCATTGTTTATTTAAAAGGACCATTTGCCTAATGCCCCTGGAATTTATTTTCTGGGAGCCTTTTTCTATGGTAATCATCAGTTCAGACCTTGGCTGTAGCTGGGCGATTATGTAACCTGGGATGGAATGAATTCTGCTGGCGTGCGGGCGTGCGCAGACTCCAGAGCACCGGACTCCTAGCTGCGCCTGAGAGGGGACTAGTGCACTCCTGGCTGTATACTCAACCTGCTTCTATGTCCTGCTGGGGGGGGGGGTGAGGAGGTAGGAGGGTGGGGAGGAGAGGGGGCTGGGAAGGGGGAGGTGGGAAGGTGGGAATCATTCAGCCCACAGAGAGAGTTGGCAAGCAGCTAGAATTGAGCCAGGAGGATGATTTCTTCACGGGGGCCTGTCTTGGATTTGCTGTAGAACCACCCCCATTCTCCTTAGGTATCGACACTGGGGCTTAGACATCCTTTTATATAAATCCCGGGCCCTTCTACCCCCTCTGCACGTTAGCAAAAAATCCTGAATATAATTGTTTGAGCCCTGGCAGGATCCAGAAAATGTTCCTGGCCCTTTCCTCTCTGCTGGCCTCTGTCCTGTGTCTCCATGTGCCTGTGTCAACGGCAGTATTGACCTCAAGAACCACCTTTGCCAGACTCCAACCCCAAGTCCCTTGACTTCCACTCTGGAACCTTGTCTGAGTCCAAGGAGAGCTGCTTTGCCAGGGATGGACAATGGAAGGCTCCGTGTTTAACTTGCCTTAGACCCTAAACGGACTGATAAGTGTGGATGGGTTTAGTCATGGATGGATACGGGAGGGCGCTGAGAGGGCTCCCTCTGTGGTTCCCATCTTACACCCGAGTGTTGGGAGGTGATACACTTATTCTGTTTTGTATCCTTCCTCTTTTTATATAATTAAAGTTGTATCTTTTCCCTGTTGTTCCTCAGATCCCCATGCTCCTTAACTCCCCTCAGCAACAAAGCAACTTTGAATTTACCCATTTAAGGCTAGAGTGCCTGTTAGAACAAGCGGAGGTGTTGGTGTGCTGGGCTCCTCCTCACTGGAGGCTTGCGCCACACAGAGGTTTGGAGACTTCATAGCCTCCCATTGCTGCTCTCCCATTCCCTTGGGACTTCAAGTCTTTGGCTTCTTGGGGACAGAGGAAAGTCATGCTTCTCTAGAAACGAGCCATATGCCTTCCACTCACTACCCGTCAAGGACAATTTAGTCCCAGCTGGCCTCAGAAGAACCTGGAAAATGTGGCCCAGGCTGGACAGCCAGCTCATTCATATAGTGCCGTGGGCCTGGGATAGGAGATGAAGAACGGCTTCCCCTGTGAGGTAGCAGCGGAGCAGGATTGGCCAGAACTTGGTGATAGAGTCCATGTGGGACAATGAGGGGAAATAGGTAGTCTGAGACCCCTAAGGTCTCTAGTTGGCAGATGAGTGGATAACGCTGTCTCTGGGGGATGGAGATGACAGGAAGGGAAAAGATGTGCAGCAGGAATATCCAGGGTGGTCACTGGCCCACCATAGCCTGGTGCTATAGGACTGTGTCGTGAATGCGGGAACCCATAGGAAAAGGTGGCTAACAGCCCTGTGTCCCTTCCGCCAATCCCACGGAGGGGTAGTTCAGGAAGATGCTGGTGCTGTACTCACAGCCTTAGCACCCGATGGGATCTGCCCACCAGTTTCCAAGTACAAAGCTCATCCCAGGAAGAATCAGAAGGAAACACATACCCAGTGGTCCAGGCAGAATCAGGGAGTCTGGCATCCCGACCCGCTGTCTTGGCGGGGAGGATGTGCTTGTGCTGATATCTTCCCTTTGTTCTCTTTGGCCTCAGATCCATTACTCTGGGCATGTGGTGCCAAGAAGGACTGAGAGCTGGCATGACTCAGAAATCCCCCGAAATGGGAACCAATAAAGGGCAAGTCTGGGGCTGTAGCCACAAGCCACTTGGCCTGGGAGCCAGTGGGTCAGTCGGTCCAGGTTGCTGTTACCACCCACGGATGCATAAGATGCCAAGAGGCCTGAGGTCAAAGCTGCAGGGCTGCCTGAGGTCTGGGCTCACAGCTGGCCACAGCTGGCTGCTGGAGCAGGGACGTACAGACACTTTGTGGGTAGGGGTTGACATGAGAGTATAAAAGTCAGATTGACAGCTTTTTACTGTTGTGCCTACAAGGTGGGACTCACATCTCTGCCTGTGGGGAACCTGAACAGAGTAAGGGAAAGATTAGAGGTCTCATTCCTAGACCTAATCAACCTTCGCCACCTTTGTCACTCGGACTGTTGAGCAGTGGGAAGCAGTGGGGAGCGGTGGGGACAGCAGGTCAAAGTTTTCAGAGGGGGAAGTCACTGTTAGAGAAGTTTGTTTTGTGCTCTTTGTGGGTTTTGCATGAAGTATGAAAGGGGTTGGACAACCGCTTATTTAGAAGGAAGGCACAGGCCTGCAAGACGGCAACAGACCCACCACTCTGCCATGCACAACCCTGGCAAGTTACATAGCTGCACAATGCGTCCGTCTCCACCTGCAAATGAGTCGGAATGATTCCTCCTCTCCAAGAAGAGCCAGCTGGGTCTTTACCCACGCCGGCTTAGTACAGAGCTGGATTCGTAAAACAGCACCTGAGAATGCAATGACAACAATCACCAGTCCACACCAACCTGTTTTCAAAAATATTTGCATTAATTTGATGCCCCCACAGCCTGCATGACCCCTTTCAGCACCAAAGGGATTGCAGTGTCTGCTGAGCACTGGCAGGGTGACCTGGGACTTAAGGACAGACAGTGGTTGTAATGCAAGAGGTTGTAACACAACCAATGGTCTGCCTAAAGCAGTGTGCAACTCTACAAAATGCAACATCCAGGACATCCAGGGCCCAGGCTGTGCCGAGGAGTCCAAGTGTAGAGGCAGCATCTGGCCCGCAGGGCTTGAAGACAGCTTCCCCGGTGGAGTCTGTGGTACACAGAAGGCTTTCGTAGGAAGAAGAGGAGGGTGAGCAACAGCCAGACAAGACCTATGCTTGCAAAAGTATGCTAGAGAAAAGTCTGAGGTGGGTTTAAAGGCACTGAGGGCTGATAGGGCAAGAAAACGACACTCTTTGGGGCACTCCTGTTCTACCAGGAAGGAAACTGTTTAGGGCATACCAGTATTCTACAGGTCAGCCTCAAATTTAGAATCATATGGATTTGGGTTTAGAGTAAATAGTGAAAGACGATTGCCCCTAGGGAATCGTGTGCCTCACGGAGTGCCCTAAGATGACATGGAAGAGCATCGTGGCTGTGTCTCCTATCTGGTAGATTTGGGGCATCGGGAAGAGAAGCACCGTTATGCTGGAAGAAAAGCTATGTTGAAATATAGAGATAGCCCTATCTCCAAATATATCTGGGGGAACCCAGAACAGCAGAGTGATGGAGAAGCTTCCAGAGGGTTCAGACTATGTAAAGGGATAAGTCCATCCACCTACCAGTGGAGCCAGCAGCCCTGAGTGGCTAGTTCCAGCAGTAGACAGACAGATGGACAGACAGACAGACAGACAGACAGACAGACAGCAGCCCTGGCACGACAAAGGCCAGGTGAGTAGGGAGAAGAAAACCCAGTGAGAAAAGAGCACCCCAGCAAGACGTGCAGACAGCAACAGTCTCTAATGGCAGGTGCCCAGGCCGAGTCCAAACACCGTGGAAGAAAATAACCAAGACTGAAAGCAAACAGACTCCCGTCCAAAGTGCACAAGTCAGAAAATGCCAGAGCAGCATAAACAACGCGAGGTAAACGCAGCCACTTAGCCTCTCGGCTTGAGTAATCAGAAGAGGCACTAGCGATGCCGTCGGAGCAGAGTCCGACTCCGATGGCCCTGACCTCACTTGGCTTTTCCCCTCTCTTCAAACAATGCATGAGGGCTGCCTCGCCATTCCATTCCTTTCTTGGAGCGGCACTGCAGTTTGCCAACCCTCGAGAAAGGACACTTTGGGGCACTTTCCTACTAGCCATTTCTCAAGGACATTCTCTCCGCCCTTACATGGGGAGGTGCACATGACCTGGCCCTCAGCGGGGACTGCTAGCTGTGTGCACTTGGCTGTCTCTGGATCCGCCCGAGAGGCACCTGGAAGCCCCCAGCCTTGTTCTGCTGTGGCGGGGAGGTTGAAGGCTTCTTCCGGGTGGGGATGTTTTCTTTCTCTCACCCTCTTTCACGGCTCTGACGGGCCAGTCAACAAGCACTCTTGGGTACTGAAGCTAGGTAGGCGCTGTGCTTGGGTCTTTTGGCATGCTGGCTGAGGTTTGTGGGTGAGAGTAGAAGCCGGCAAGCCCTGTGCAGCTCAGGCTTTACAGGTAGACGATACTGATTCTTACAACCTCTCTTGCCTGAAGTAAAAGCTGCATGGGGAAGCTGAGTCTGACTCTTAACGAAAGGAACTGGCCGGGTCATGTTGTTGTCGTCGTCGTCATCATCGTTGTTGTTGTTGTCGTTGTTGTTGTTGTTTTCTGCCTCTTACCCCAAATTCATTTTGTGTCCTCACTTTGTAGCTTGAAGCCCATGGTCTCTGTAGTATTGGTAAGCTTTCCTGAGGCTGTAAGGGAGACTGTTGCCTCTGTCTGGGTACAATATGAACTCAGGGTTGAGATTTGGAAGGCAGCAAGGAATTCATCCTTATCCACACTAGAAATTTAGAAATGAAAGTCAGTCCAGGAGGAAAAGGGAGCTGTGTTTCACAACCCCAGTCATGAGGCTCTCGGGTAAATGAGAGTGTTCCAGCCCCTCTCGTTGTGGCCTTCCTCGGGACAACCTCAGCACCCAAGCAGCCCAAAGACAGCAACTCCAAAGCCGTACGTTGTAAAACAGCAACTTGAAATACCCCAGATGGTGCTAGGAGCCAGAGACGCAAAGGGAGAAGACAGTCAGCATTCTTTCTTATCCCTTACCTCTGTGCCTGGGCACGACATTGAAAAGGCATCTGGAATATCGTTCTCATTCCAAAGAGTAGATCCAAAGTCGTAGATCATTAGGGGGCGTGTCCAAGGCCCTTCACATGGGGAAGGTCCATCTCTCCTGAACTCCCATACCAGTCCTTCCGAGAAGAAGCAGCCCCTTCGTGGAGGTCCTCACACCTCTCGTGGGAAGAGGAATAACACAGACTTTCTTTCTGGCAAGCTCTGTCTTCCCCAAGGAGACTCCATTCATAGCACCTCTCTGACCAAGCCAACTATTACCCCCAGACTCTGCTTACCCCATGGAGCTCTCAGAGTGGGAAGACAGGAAGAGTGTGATGTGAGGAGGAACAGGGATGCTTTCCGGACTAGAAACTTCCTCAGCCTGAAGAGAGCTCTGAGGCCAGGAAGAATAATGGCAGCAGGGGAGCACTCAGTGAGGCAGTGCTCCCAGGAGGCAGTGCGGGGAGCCGGAGATAACGCAGTAACTGGGGCTCAGCTTTCAACATTCAATCAACCTCTCTCCACATTAGTGATCCCCCCAAAGCAGCATATAACAAGATAGTGCTGTATTATCTCTAGAAACTATTTACATTTATGGATTTTCCCAGACAGAACAGACTTATTTGCAGGTGTGATGGCATCCACAGATGGTCAACCCAAGCAACCGCCGATTCATTTCCACTGTCAGTGAGACTTGATTGTGTGATTTATATATTAAATGAATTAAACATTTTTTTTAAAAAAAATAGCCAATGGAAGAAGGGCTTTCATAAGTCCAAAAGTTATTATAATGTAGCAAAACCACATTAAACACCACAGAAGAGAGATCCTTTTTTCAGGTCTGAGCCATTGATTAAATATTAGTATAAGTGCTCATCTGTTTTATAAAATAAGTTACTACTACTTTAAGACATCCACAGGAAAAAATAAAAGGCAGGTCTGGGGCTGCAGACGTGGCCCAATTGGTGAAGTGCTTGCCCATTGTGCATGAAGTGCCAGGTGCCATGCCCAGTGTTGCATTAATGGGGCCCAGGGGTGCACACTTGTGATCTCAGCACCAGGGAGGTGGAAGGAAAGAGGGTTAGAAGTTCGAGATCATCTTTGACATCAGAGCAAGGCCAATGTGGGATACAAGACCCTGTCTCTCTGCACTTCCCTCCCCCCAAAAAAAACAGGACTAGAAAAGCCTTTTTAAAAACTATATTGATTTACTACAGGATGTCAAGACTTCAAAGAATAGAGCAACGCAATTGAAACCTATTCATGTGACAAGAGATGATATAACTAGTGTAAAATGTCTAGAAGAAGAATGGCAGCAGACTCTGCATGATGGGCAGATGAAGTGGAAGTTTCTGGTAGTGCATGTGATGCAGACTCACTTGGTGTTTTGCTGAGGCAAGACCTGTGGGAGGACATGTGATGTTGGGAGAGAGTATAAGTAGGACTCATGGGACAGCGACAGTGTGTCTGTGTAGCTGGCCTTGCAGCATTTGATTGGTATCACGTCTATGCTGGTCTTCACTTCATGGAGAGAGGCATGGCAGAAAACATGCCCTGGTGTCCCAGCTGGTTCTGGTCGCTCCTGCTGACTTGTGCCGATTCGGTGGAGGCCTGGCTGTTTCTGCTGGATCATGCCACCACTGCTGATTCATGCTTAGTAACCTGACACTGCTGACCTGGCTTGTTGGTATCCTGGCAAATGGAGATTAAAATTGTCCCAAAGAACTACTTCTAAACAGGTCCACATCCCTTGTCCTATTCGCCATCTTTTCTCCCCTACCTTTGGACAGAGGTCTAGAAGGGGTATCGAAGCATTTGATAACCCTTATTAAAAGTGGGTTTTGAAAAATATAAGCCTCCAAACAGAAGTTTCCTGACATATCTTTTTGAAACAGTAAGAAAACCAGGAAGTAAGAAACACAAAAAGAGTATACAAACCAATCCTAGTCTAGAATCTAGGATCTACAGTAGCATGATAAGCAAACAAAACTATTTATTCATACATTCAGAGGGGGGAAGAAACAATGATGCAGCATTTATAGCTCATGATAGCAAATGTTTAAAAGATCAACAGCAGCAAATTGTTAGATGAAAATAGGGGAATGGGCATTCGTATGTACCAATGATGAAAACACAGTTTGACTTTATCAAGTGTTTAGTTCTTCATATTCCTCAACCAAGTGGCTCTACCGCTTGATAGTTTCTCCATAAAAATATCTGTACAGTGATGTTGATGGTGGAATAAAAACTGAAACAACCTAAACATGAAAGGAAGGCAGTCACATGATATGCAGTGGAGTAGGGTAGGGGACTCTATGCGCCACCATAGCAAGCTTCAGACACCCTAATTTTCACGATGATAAGAGCAACATCTCAGACGCTGCAATGCACAGCTCAGAGCCCAGATCTTCTCCAAGAATAAGGGGTGTTTTCCATCAGCCAAACTCTTCACCTGTCCATTTGCAATTCACCCTCAGCCAACCTTGCCCAAGGGCACACCCCTTCATTGAGCAACCTCTATCCAGTGATGGCTTCTCAGGGAGGAACAAAGGTCAGAGCCTCTTGGTCCAGTTTGGACTTTGAAACGTTCTTCTGATTTAGGATTGTGTGTTCTCATTCAGATTGTTGCAGCCCAGCTTGCCTCTCCTTCAAGTCCTTTCCCCAAGCACAGTCATTCTCATACTCACAGATCTCCATTCTAAGTCTCCTTCCTAGAAACCTATATTCTGGAATCCTGGTCACAGTCGATGCTATCTATGTAGAGGTGTCCCCACAAGTCTATATGTGCATGGATGTATAGCATCCAATCTCTCCTGTATGTGTGTGAGTACACAGAGGCCCACACAGGCCAACAGTTGATGTTGGTGTCTTCCTCAGGAGTGGTCCACCATATATCTTTAAGATTAGTTTTTAATTATGTGTTTGTGTGCATATCTCTGTGTGAGTGTGTGCACACAAAAGCAGATAACCAGAAATCAAAGGAGTCTTCTTCCTATGGAGCTGGAGTTACAGATGGCTGTGAGCTGCCCAACATGGGTGCTTGGAATTGAACTTGGGTTCTCCACAAGAACAGTGCATGATCTTAACCACTGAATGAGTCCTTGAGCTATTCCACAGGCCCTGCAATTAAGTTTTAAGTGTATCTGTCTCCTTACTGATGGTAAGGGGACATGTGACAGAGACATCTGCCTCACCAAACATTTTGGGAAGGGTCTCCCTTTGTTCTGTATGCCAGGATGTGTGAGGTAGCATCCATTCATATCTCTTTCTTTGCCACAGGAGGAAAGTGAGGTTCAGAGAAGTTTATTCTTCATCCATAGTCTCACACCCAGAGACTCGAGTCCCAGAGCCCGGCTCTCCTCTCTACTGTGTTTTATTGTTATCAGTAAATTGTGTGGTGAAGGGCAGAGTAGGGAACTGGCCCTCTGAGGCTTGCTTAGGCATGCTCCTTGCTGCTGCAACTTCTTCAGACCCTTCTGCTTGAACTGAAAAGCGGGGGAGCTCCTTCTGGATGTGCATGCACTCGGATGACTTTCGGGACATCTGGAGTCTTCCGGTGGCTTTGCTGTAAACAGAAGGACCTGGGAGTCACTGAGAGCTACATGAAGATAATAGCTACAGGAAGGTTTCTATGGACCCAGCTTTCTAACTCAGTGTCAGACTCTATTCCTGAGCTGGGTCAAGCCAGCCAGCCAGTCAACCAGCCAGTCAGCCAGCCAGTGAATTCTAGTAACTTCCCCTTTTGGTGTAGTTTAAAAGCAATTTATGGGAATACTTCCCTCCCCGTGTGCTGCGGGAGGGCAGCAGAAAAACGGGTTCCTTGTGTGATCAGACACACAAACTGAGCATTAAGAGGGCCTTGCCCAGGGAAGCCAATGTTTAGCCAGAGGGTTTCCACACTGAAGGCTTTGTGTCGCTTTGGGGACTGGTGCAGAAATCACGTGCCTCTAGAGTTCCGCTCCATCTGTCAGTACGATTCACCTTTACTGAATGTCCCCTCTCTTTTCTTCACTCACCACTGAAGGGAAACCCAAAGGATGTAGGTTTTGGCAGGTGTGCCTTTTGGTGGGGTTCAGTGTTCCTTACTCCACCCATTTAATCCCCTGAAATGAGAATTAGTTTCAGAAAGCGGAGGGACACTGTAAGCAGAGAGGCCCCCTTCCCCTTGGTGAACACACAAAACTTAGTCTGTGGAGCCTAAGGAACATGGCCTTTCATCCAGCCATGATCTTCTGTGGTTCATTTGCCAGCTCCCTTGTTGGGAGGGACTCGTGGGAGTCCATGGAACAGGTGGTTGTCTTGATAGGGCTTTCCAAGTGAGAGGGAAGACGGGAAGGGACCACGTGGAATCAGAGAGATGGCTCAGGTAAAAGCACTTGCCACGAAGTCTGATGACCCAAGTTTGATCCCGGAACCTACATTAAGTCCAGAAAGTTATCCTCTGACTTCCACATGCATGCTGTGACATGCACACACACACACATGCACATGCATACAAACACACACACACACACACACACAGCATACACAATCATGACATCATAATATAAATAAGTAAAAATGTTTACATGGTGGCAGCTCACCTAGAAGGCTAGATCTAGTGAAGCTCGTTTCCTCTCTCTTATGGTTGCCAGGTTTTATACAGTTAAATCACATATGTGTAGATGGCGTGAAAGTATAAATCAAACTGTGTGGTGGGACAAAGACCAATTTGAGAGGAGCTGGTCAGGAAAAGGGGACATACAGGGGAGAATTCCTATGTATATACATATATGAAAACATCCTAAAATCAAATCTAGAAAATGACCCATGAGAGGAAGAAAAGGAGAGACTTTAGGGGAGGGTGGGTGGGGGAATAGAACACATGATCTGAAACTGAAATGGGGGATGCTGGGGGCGGGGGGCAGAGCCCAGATGGGAAGCAGTGTGCACAGAGGAGGTGTTGGGAGGATTGCCCAGAACCTAGTGGGTAAGAAAATTCAATAAGGGCCAGGCGTGGTGGCACACACCTATAATCCCAGCACTTGGGAGGCAGAGGCAGGCAGATCTCTGAGTTCGAGGCCAGCCTGGTCTACAGAGTGAGTTCCAGGACAGCCAGGGCTACACAGAGAAACCCTGTCTTGAAAAACCAAAAAAAAAAAAAAAAACAAAAATTCAATAAGAACATCTACTCTGCATGTTGATAGAAATGTGAGTGCATGTGTGACTGTGTTTGTGAGGTGTGTGTGTGTGTGTGCGTGCATGTGTGACTGTGTGTGCACACACATGCATACATGACTGTGTGGGTGGGTATATGCATGCACGTGTGACCATGTGCATGCGTGTGTGCCTGAGTGGTGGAGAAGTACACAGAACCACTTCCTGCCAAGTTTAACAGACCCTGCTCAATGAGTGAAGCTAATTAGATAAGCAACTGGAGGCTGTAGGATTTCCACCCAGTGTGTTGGGGCCAAAGGCAAGGGGTTGGGGAGTAGGAAGTGGAGGGACTGTGACTTGGTGAGTCAATGGGAGAGCACAGTAGAACAGGCAGGGTGCTTGTAGGACTAGAAACCACCTCCCATGCCCTGGTCCCTGGAGTGCATTCGAATCCCACCTCCGGCAGTTCATTACTGCACCCTCTAGGCAGGCCTCTTGATCTCTCTGCCATTCAACTGTTCACCCCTCATAAAGCAAGGACAAGTATTTTCTCATGTGGTTTCTTGAAGGAGTACATATTCATAAAGCCCTCTGTAAACCTGGACCATATGCTTATCCGAGCCACGGCGTGGTTCACGTAGAGAGGTGGTGAAACCCCCCTGCAAGGCTGGAAACTTACCCCGCTGCCCCTGGGTGAGCTACATTTTATTACAGCCCAGGGCTAAAAAGATGCTTTTGTTTCCTCATGGCTGCCCGCGTCTCTAAGGAGGGGGGCTGCCTGAGGAGGCACGTGGTGAGGTCATGTGTAAGTAACCATCTACCAGGGCAATAACTTAGAATGCTGGAGCCTTGCTCTAGAGTCACATCTCTGTTTACATCTGTGGATGACGCATCCGTGTCTTGCCTCGTGGATATGAAGCAGGCCAGAGAGGGGCCCATTAAACTACCCAGTTATTCTCCTGCTAACAAGAGGCAGCAGGCTGTCAGCACCCAGTCGGTACTCATGGGCCATCTCGTCCCCCATTCCTGATGGTTGCTATAGTCTAATCCAAAGTGCTTCTGTGCAGATGAGGGAAAGTCCCATCATACTTACTGTGGCTTTGAACAAAGAAAGTCTGCCTTCTGCCAAGCACGGAGGCCGTGCAGAATCCTAATGCTCAAAAAGCTCCAGTGTCAAATGCCATTTGCTGCAGTGGCGTTGACCTGTGCTGTTGGCTGTCCTGTCATTCAGGAGTGTTCCGGGGTTCCACTGCAGTAGAGAAGTATGCCAGCCCTGTCCCTTGAAGTAGTGATGCACAAGCCACATGCAGCCACAGTGAAATGTGGCTTTCGTGGAGATGGCTCAGCATGAAAAAACACTCTGATTATGTGAGTTCAGTGCCCAGAACTTATAAAAAAAATGAGATGACATGGCATGCAGCAGTGATCCCAGCACTCCTAGGGGAGCTGGAGAAAAGAGAACTAGTCAAGATCTTGGGTGCCAGCTAGCCTGGAGTATAAAGAGAGGCAGAGAGCATGAGGGACCTTGCTTTGGCAAGGCAGGAGAGAACCAACTTCTAAATGTTGTCTGCTAACCTCCACACATATGCCATGTCATATTCATGCCTATGATGCATCACACACACACACACACACACACACACACACACACACGACAGAGAGAGACAGAGTGGCAGAGACAGACACAGAGAGACAGAGAGAGACAGAGACAGAGAGACTGAGAGAGAGAGAGAGAGAGAGAGAGAGAGAGAGAGAGAGAGAGATTCCTACCTGTTAGATTAGGTTAAAGCCTCAGCCTATAACAAAAAGAGAATTAAGTAACACATAACAACAGGAAAGGAAAGCGATGCAGCTGCTGGGAGCAGTGCTGTGAACTGTAGGTTGTATGGAATGTTACTAAACATTAACTTCAGTAGGCACCACCTGTGGTTTGTGGCCACTGATTGGCTTTGGAGCTCTAGGAGAGTGCTTTTTCTCTCGAAAGACCATCTCATTTGCACTAAGGAGAGCGGAGAGTGGTTGAGTAGATGGGTGGTGGGTAGATGGTTGTGTGGATGGAAAAATGGATGAATGGATGGATGATGGATGGATGGATGGATGATGGATGGATGGATGGATGGATGATGGATGGATGGATGGATGATGGATGGATGGATGGATGGATGGTTGGATGGATGGATGGATGATGGATGGATGGATGGATGGATGGATGAAGAGATGGATGGATGATGATGGATGGGTGGATGGATGGATGGATGGATGGATGGATGAAGAGATGGATGGATGGATGGATGGATGGATGGATGAAGAGATCGATGGATAGATGATGATGGGTGGGTGGATGGATGGATGATGGATGGATGGATGGATGGATGAAGAGATGGATGGATGGATGATGATGGGTGGATGGATGGATGGATGGATGGATGGATGAAGAGATGGATGGATGGATAGATTAGATGATTGGACAGATAGATGGATGTATGGATAGATGGTAGTATATGGATGAGCTAGATTAATGTGTACATAGATAATATGGGTAGATAATTGGATGGATGGACAAGTGGATGAGCTGTCATATCTTTCTAGAACCAAGAATAGTTAAACCCCAGTAGTCTGGAGAAAAATGTTGGAGATTCCTTTAGTACAAGCTGGGGAAACAATGTAAGAGCAAAGCCACTGGGACCAACAGTGTTTTCAGTCAGTGAGGAAGGCTGGATTGAAAGTGTGTCTTAAGTTTTAGGGGTACGCTGAGCATTAATTATATATATATGATCTAAGTTTTTTTTTATAATACCATGACTAGGAATGTTCTGGCTCTCAGATAAAGCCATAAGCATTCAAAATAGTGGAAATTAATTTACAGTTAACACAGCCTGGGGTACTTGAAAAGGTCACAGATTGACAACTGAGTGCTGTCTGTCATAGTGTGGGGTATGGAAGACAGTAGATGCACTGTCACTGGTTAGAGGAGTCCTAGTCTAGGGAGTGAGTCAGGGGGCCAGGAGCCACGGTGGATGTGGTCCAAAATAAACTTCCAGGTTAATGAGAGCCATCTTTTTTTTTTAACACTTTATTTATTTATTTCATGTATTTGGGTGTCCTGTCGCTGTCTTCAGACACACAAGAAGGTGGCATTGGATGCCCGTTACAGATGCTTGTGAGCCACCATGGGGTTGCTGGGAATTGAACTCCAAACCTCTGAAAGAGTAGTCAGTGGTCTTAACCACTGAGCCATCTCTCTAGCCTGAGAACCATCTTTAATATGGGAAAATTCCAGCTTCACCATTAGTGGCTGCTCCTCAAGACTTTACAAAAACTACTTAAGGGGTGGGAGAGGGGGTGCTAGAAAAGGTGGTTCAGTGTTTAAGAGCACTTGTTGAGATTTAACTAGGATTTAGTTCCCAGCACTTACATGACAGCTCACAACTGTCTGAAACTCCAGTTTTAGGGGATCCAATGCCCTCTTCTGAGTTCATGGTCACCTGTGCATGCATGGTGCACAGACATATACTAAGTTACACATGCACACAAACTCTTACTTAAATGATGCATTTATGCTCTCTCTCTCTCTCTCTCTCTCACACACACACACACACACACACCCCACAGTGCCTGCAGCAGCCAAAGGCACTGGACCCTCAGAACCGGAGCTATGGGTATTGAAAGCACCCCAACATAGGTGTTGGGAACCAAGGCCCCCCATAAGAGCAGTAAGTGTTCTTGACAGCTGAGCTACCTCTCCAGCGCCTGGAGGACCAGACATAAAAACCAAGCAGAGACTAGCTTACTGGTGACTGTTGGGAAGTGCAACCGGGACTTCCCTTCAAGGCACATCTGTGAGCCGAAGGCTGCAGCCTGGGTAGGAGCAGGAGTACTGCTGTTTTCAGAGTATGCCTTTAAAGAGGATAACTAGATTTCCCTTGGCTAGAGAGGGTAGGTTTATAATAAAAGCCTTGGTCATTTGTGTTTCCCTTTCCAATATGAGAAGTGTTATTAATTTGCCCACTTAACAAGGTTAAGATGGAATAGATCATAAATCATTATTTCAAGACCCTAAAGTTAGCTGTTTTGCTAATGGAAAAGACATGTTTGGATACTGATTCAGGGGAGAAGAGAGAAGGGATGCAGAGGGGGAGATGATGGAAGGGGAGGAATAAAGAGAGGGGGAAAATAGAGGGAGAAATGGGGAACAGCAGGAGAAGGAAGAACAGCAGGGTGGGGGAGGGATGAGGACAGGGAAGGGAAAAACTCCATTTCACAGGGAATGACCCAGTCCAGGAGGACCACAAGATGTATGCCCTTGGAGGTAGCCATATACCACAGGGCGGTTCACTGAAGTTGTATAATATGTCTCATACAGTTACCCTCAAGACCCCAGAAAGTCCATCAGGATTGGCAAATCCTCTTGGATGACTTTGTCTTCATGGTGGAGAGAGTACCCTGTCCAAATATTTGATGCCATTTCTCTAGTCCAATAAAAGGCTCTCATTGTGCTTTTATTTTTGTGACATCAAGTTGAAGATGTCGCTGCAGTTCTAGGCAGTAAACAGGACCGACTCTCATAAGGTAGATTACAGAAGAGCAGAGAGGTTTGTTGTTGTTGTTCTGTCTTGTTTCTCTGAGGTTTTCTTAGAAACTTGAGATCATGGTGGCCCTTGCAGCAGAGGATGTAATTCAGTCCCAGGGTGGGAGTGGCTCTGGTGGATGCCTTGTGGCCAGAGACATTGTTGCATTGAGGTATAGCTGACTCCTCCCAGATGTGGAACTCACCACAAACCAAGTGACTGGGCTTTTATTCACAAAGCAACAAAGTTTCAGCCAGAATGGCATGGCTGGTTGTCCCTGCTCCCATCTTAGGAAATGGGTATTTGTCCTTCTCTGTCCCTCTAGGATGCCACACACCCACACTCCCTTAATCCTACTCCAGTCCCTGCCACCTTACACAGTTCCCAGTACTGAGCACCTCTTCCTGCCCCCCCACCCCTGTGTCCTATAGCCAATGCTTTGTGGTTTGGGGTGTCGAACTGGAATTATTTACAAGTAAATCTTGCGTCACCTGAGAAAAACAAAAAGTGATGCTTCCCTGAGTGTGGCTGACATCTTCCCTGCCCAGGGTGTATTCTGAGTGAGCATTTGTTGACTAGATTGGGTTAGACAACTGTAACCATGTTGCTGGGTTAAACAGTGTAGGATACTTGCTAAAGAGAATAGCATGCACCCCACCAGTTACACTCTTAAACAAACAAGCCAAAAAATATGGAACTTTTAGCTATGTACTGCTACTAAGTAACAAGCCACCCCAAAGCCGGTGGTAAAAAACAACAGCCATTTTGCCAAGCTCACAAATTCAATGGATGAGCAAGTTAGACAGGTGCTGGAGTCCATGCAATCATCCTTTGAACAAAGGTGCTTTGGATTAGAGCTGAAGAGATGGCCCACAGGGTCAGAGCACTTGCTGATCTTCTAGGGGACCTGAGTTTGGTTCCCAGCACGCACAGCACACTGCTCGCAACTGTCAGTAATTCCAACTGCATGAGACTTGACACCATAGACTGTGGACATACTGGCCTCTTCTTGATTGCTGCTGATTTCTCAGCTCCAGCGAATCAGCATAAAGCGTCCCAGTAAAACAAAGGTTCTGCTTCAGCGGGTCTGCCCTCTCGTTAGTCACATTCTTCACACAAACAGCCCAGTAGAGTCTGTCTTTACTTCCCTGTGAAACTTCACAAGCCAGGCCTCCATTGTCTGCATTTCTCTCAAAGCACTGATCTTCCAGATGCTTATAGGACAGCTCGTCGAGCTTTGAACACTCAATGGTTTCTCTAGCCTGAGGTTTTAAAGTCCTTCCACAGTCCTCCCAAAAGCAACATGATCAGGACTCCTGTGGCATACAGCACTCATTCCCCGCACTGGCTTCTGTCCTAGTGGAGGATACATTGCTGAGGCGAACACCATTACCAAACAGCACATCAGAGAAGAAAGGGTTTACGGCTTGTGCTTCATATTCCTGTACCTCCTTGAAGGAAGTCAGGACAGGAACTCAAACAAGCTAGGAACCCGGAGGCAGGAGCTGGTGTAGAGGCCATGGAGGGGTGCTGCTTACTGGCTTGCACCTCATGGCATGCTCAGCCTACTTTTTTCTAGAACTCAGGACCGCCAACCCAGGGTTGGCACCACCCACAGTGGGCTGGACACCCCCCCCCCAATAACTAATGGAGAAAATGCCTTACAGGTTTGCCTATAGCCCGATCTTATGGAGGTGTTTTCTCAAACGGGGTTTCCCTCCTCTCTGATGCCTCCAGTTTGTGTCAAGTTGACCTAAAACTATCCAGTGCACCTGGTGAACCACCAAGCTAGAGCTAAGCAGGTAATAAATCATATCTAGCACTTAGTTTATTAAAGGTTTGTGGCAAGGTATGATGTAACCTCTTTGACCTTATTACTTTGCCAAGGTTACCAAGGAAGAGGATTTGAATAGAAAAGCAGGAAGGATGTGTGTGAATTTCTCAACTCCAAAATGAATTTGTGTTAGAACAAAGATAAAGCTTCAGCTGATGAGGAGTAAAAAGTTGATTAACATATATTGATTACATATGTAAGAGCTGTCAAATTTTCTGTCTTGGGAAGAGTGCTCTCAAAACTTGCCAGCGACTCCCAAGTTGATCACTGTCCACCTCAGCTCATCTGACCAAATGCTCGTTGAGCTGCCCGCCCTGTTCTGTACACCATGATCAACGCTGGGCGCGCTGAGGTGAATGTGAATCTGCTCTGTGTCTGGAGGGGAATGGTCCTGAGGTGCCACCCCAGAAGGAGAGCGGGCGTCAGGGCAGAAAGAATGAGCCATCAGGCATAGTCAGGGAAAGTTGGGCGTGAAGGAGAGTCAGCTCTGAGAAGGATGGATAAGAATCGCGAGAGGACAAGGAAGGTCGGCGGGATCCTGCAGCGCGGTGGCTCTGCTAAAGCCCAAGGAAACAGTGACAGAAAAGTAGAGAGCAGCTTGGTGTGCAGGTGTGCAGAGTTTGGTGGGAGTGTGGATTGTGATGGCCTCGTTTCACAGCGGGCGTGTGTCGGGGCAGGGGTTGGGGGGAACTGCTGTGAGTCTCACAGAGCAATGGTCCTGGTTCACTGGGACCCCCAGCTGAGCACACAGACCCACCGTGGCTTAAGAAACTTAGAAATCCCGTGAAGCCAGTGTGCCTTCCCTCTGCTTTCCAGTCATGGTTCAGCGCTTTCTCGAACCACCGAGGTCTAGAGAAACGTTTCAGCTTTCCGGGTTACCCTCTCTGGGCTCATGAAACAGCAGGCTTACCCCAGGGGTCAGCTTTGGTAAAAGCTGTTCTGAACCGTAACTGTCACCATAAGCCCAGTTAAACAGTTTCTTTTGCAAGTTGTCCTGGTCATGATATTTTGTCACAGCGATAGAACAGTAAGTGAGGCAGAGAGTTTTCTTGCTGCTGTAACCAAATACCTGAGAAGAAGCAACTCCTGGGGAAAGGGGTTACTTTGGCTCAGGGCCTGGGACAATATAATCCAAGGCGGCACAGAAGGTAGTGGCAGGCAGCTCTATAGTCAAAGGTGCCTGTGGCCAGAATTCTCCTCCTCCTCCTCCTCCTCCTCCTCCTCCTCCTCCTCCTCCTCCTCCTCCAACTGGACTAGGAAAGAGGATGAGATGAATGCTGACTCTGGATTTGTCTTCTCGTTTTGAGGTAGTCTGGAGCCCCAGCCTGTGGGATGGCGTCACTCACAATCAGGGTGAATCTTCCCTCCCTCTTATCCCTTAGCGATAAACCTCTCTAGAGTCACTCTCATAGATGTGGCCAGAGGTGTGTTTCTAGGTAATTGTAAATCCACCCAAGTTGACAAGCAAAATGAGCCATCACAGTGTGTGTGTGTGTGTGTGTGTGTGTGTGCATATGTGTGCCTGCGTGTGCACATATGTGTGCGCCTATACATGCGTATGCGTGTGATTTAGTTTCGACATATTGATAGTTCTACAGCTTCTCCCACAGTCAATTTTAGAATACTTACTTTCATTATCCCAGGATGAATTCTGCATTGTTCCTCATCCAGTCTCTGTATCTACTCTCTAAACCCCAAGCTTCAATCTACTAGGCTCGTAAAGGAGGTTTTACAGTTTTTGTTTTGTTTTGTTTTGTTTTGTTTTGTTTTTTAATCAGAGCTGCTTTACTGTTATTGGCTAAATTAGCACGAGCTGCCCCTTGCTGTTTGTGGGTGATGCAGTTAGCACACTACCATGCTAGGCAGGCTGTATAACTGTAGCTGTTACCCCCTCACTCCTCCTGTGTGCCTCTCTGGGCTTTCTGGTCCTTTTCCTTCCCATCCTTTCTCTTTGACTTATGGGGGTCACAGGACCTCTCTCCCACTGTGTCTACACTACAGCTGGCCTAGGGCTGTTATCTCAGCAGCGTAGCTCCTGCCCCTGACTGCTCTCTTATTCTCAGGCCCTTCTGCTGCTGCTGTGGGGGATCGCCAGCCACCTAGAGGGTGACTGAAAGAAGCCTTGGGTTCCCACTCCTCTCTCTGCTTTCTCTCTCTCTCTCTCTCTTTGGGCCCCTGGGTTCTCATCCTGGCTGCCTGTGAGCGCCCCAAATTCCTGCCAGAAGCTCAGCTCACACACAGACCCTCATTCCACATGGCTGCAAGTCTGGAGACACGTGAAGGAGAAGGAACTTGTGAGTGGTGTGGCAGTCCATGTCCTCTCTGGGGACCCCAGGCTATGAAGTCCTGATCCTATCATAGGTCCCTAATAATCTCAAACCAGCATTGGGAGTAAGTAGAGAGTCTCTCTCTCTCTCTCTCTCTCTCTCTCTCTCTCTCTCTCTCTAGCTCTAGCTCTAGCATGTGCCTATGTGTGTCTTAACTTTTCCAGTTGTCAGTGGGAGGAAATACTAAATAGTATTTGCTATTCCTGGATGTGGAAAACCTTTTGTGTCCTTTTAAACCAACCTCCCAGCTTACGAGAATTTTAAAATAGCCTACAACATTTTAGCTGCTGTTCTCATAGCATCCTGCGGCAGAGGAGGATGTGTTCTGAGAAAGGCGTTAACAGGCAACTTGGCCATTGCGTGAACACCACAAGTTCTCCTGCCCACTAGGATGGCTATGACGTCACTAGGAGATACCCGGTCTCTGTGGTTTGAGGAGAGTGTCGTTATGCAATCCTGCTGGTTTGTATGTAGAAGGATGGGACTGCCATTCCCTGCTTGTGGGGATGTCTGCGAGGCCAGCATAGGCAGAAGTGGAGAGGGCGGGGCTCAGAGAACACGTGAGAGAGGATTCGGGATGGGGGATGGGCAGAAAAAATCACATGTACGAAAGAAAAAAAGAACATTTGAGGTTTCAGAAACAAAACAAAACAATAAAAACCCACTTAGTGGACTTTCCCCCCAAGCAGTACTCTAACTTAATGATAACTGCTCAATCGCTGAACTTCTGTGTTTTCTGCAAATTTAAAGCAAGGCCAGCCCTTCCTGTTTTTATTTAATTTGCCGCTATGAGCCAAGGAAAGGAAAAACTGTGAGTTGCTTTTTATTTTTCTTTTTCCAGAGGGGAAAAGCAGCTATGTGGTAGGTTTCCAAATCACATGGCTAGCTAGCCGGTGCCACAGTGATCAAGTCCTGCTTGCTTAGGGCCCTGTAGTGAGAAGTGGGCCTCAGCTCCTCCCAAATGTGTGTCTTCTTTAGGCCAGGAAAGGGGTTCCTGCCTCTGGCCCACTGTTGTGTCCTGGCTCCAGCCCACCCACGCTGAACTTTTTGTTTATTTTTTTAAATTATTTTTAAATTTAATTTATTCTTTCCCCTTTTCACTTTACATCCCGCTCACTGCCCCCCTCCTGGTCACTGCTTCCTACAATCCTTCCCCCCAACTTCTGAGCAGGTGGGAGCCTCTCTGGGTTTCCCCCCAACCCTGGCACTTCAAGTCTCTTTGAGGCTAGGAGCTTCCTCTCCCACTGAGGCCAGACAAGGCAGCCCAACTACAAGAACATATCCCTCACACAGGAACAGCTGTTGGGATACCCAGCTCTTCATTCTCTGAGAGGCTTTGTCCAGCAGCTGACTCAGACAGATGCAGACACCCACAGCCAAACAGAAGGTGGAGTCTGGGGACCCTTAGGGAAGAATAGGAGGCAGGATTGCAGGCGCCAAAGGTGACAGGGACCCCACAGGAAGACCAGCAGAATAAACTAACCCGGACCCTTGGTGCTCTCAGAGTCTGAACCACCAACCAAAGAACATACACGGGCTGGACCTAGGCCTCCCTACACATATGTAGCAGATGTGCAGCTTGGTCTTCATGTGGGTCCCGAACAACTGAAGCAGAGGCTATCCCAAAAGAGATCTTTTTGTTTAAGCCTTCCCAGCCTCTTTCCAGTGCTACTGCCACTGATACTGTTGGGCTATAGCTAGCAAATCTTTCCAGACACAGCCTGTAGGATCATGTTAACTCTCTCTCTCTCCCTGTGCTCCCTAGCTTTTAGCATGAGGGTTCACTCAGCCTTAAATAGGGACACCAGGGATCTGATTTCTGCATGAGCTGCCCTGGCCCTGCCCAGCAGCCTGACTTTTCTGTCTTTGGGTCTATATGGTCACCAACACCTCTAAGGTTCCCGTGCACCGCTGTACCAGCTGCGTCTCGCGCCTGTTGTCTGGCACAAGTCCTTCTGTCTTACAGCTCAACCCAGGAGAGCCTCTTCTGGGAAGCCTGCCAGGCCTTTAAGAATCAGGCGCGATCTTCCTTTGCATCCTCAAAGCCACCTCTACCCTAGTGCACGTTGTAGGACACTGTCGCGGCTTGGCTTTCCCCTCCAGAACTGTTAATTCCCTCCAGGTCTTTCATGTCTGTCTCCCTGCTGCCCAGCACACTGCCTGGCATAAAGCGAGAGCCCAATAAATTTCAAACGGAGCATGTGTTACATTCCCTATTAAAAACCCCAGCCACAGCCGGCTCTGCCACCAGCCTGGATGTCTTCCCTAGTGTGCCTTCTGTTTTCAGAGTAAGAGCGTCCTGATGCCTTCGGCAGGAAGAGGTTGATTCTGGCCACTCTGCTGAAGAGACTTAATATGTATTCAACCTAAGGGGTTTCTGTTTGTAGCCCTGAGAGATGGTGCATACCTACCATCCCAGCACTCTGAGGCAGCAGCAAAATGATCAGGCGTCATCTCTAATTGCATAAAAACTTTGAGCCAGTCTAGGGTATGTGCCACCTCGCCTCAAAGGAGAAGAAAAAGGGAAGAAAAAAAAATAAAAATCAGCTTGTAGTAGCGACTTTTTAAGTAGTAAAATTTGAGCCACTGTGGTGAAAGCCAGAGCCACAGACTTCTATTCTGGCCAGTCCCTCCACTTAATGTGGTGCGGAACAGAAGGAAGGAGGGCTTCCAACAAAATGAAGGGAAACCCCCAAACAGCCTGCTATTTTCCCTCTGCAGCTTGGAGCAGACCAGTCCAGCAAAAGGAGAGGCCAGGCTCCTGCGGGGCCTGTTTCTAATTCCTGCACCCTCCCCTGCCCCCGCCCACCACTCAGTGTGGTTTGAGTTCCCAGCTGCTCCCAACTACTGCAACACGGAGTAAGAAGCTGCTTTTCAGACTCATTCATTAAAGTGGGCTTATGCAGTTGCTGCCGGAGAATAGCATCCAGCGACCTAGATGTCACCTAGTATTCACGGTTCAAACTCAGACACAACGTGACTAAGGTCTCCCTCCTTGGCAGTCACTGTGTATGGTCATAAACTTACAAACACCCTCACTTCATTTATCTTTTTGATAGGGGTGTATTGTGTTCTTGGATGGAAAGTCTGGAGCTATGCTGTGTGTGTGTGTGTGTGTGTGTGTGTGTGTGTGTGTACTCTCCTGTGTGTATGGGGAGAGTGCTTACCCACACATGTGCTTATAGAAGCCAGAGTGTCTTCCTCTCTCATCTTCAGCCTTTGCTTTTGAGACAGAATCTCTCGGTGAACCTGCACTTTGCCATTTTACCTAGATCAACCCCTCAGGATCTGCCAATCTGCACCTCCCCTGCACTAGGGTTACAAGTGCGTACCAATGCGCCCATCTTTGCTGGGAACCCAAGCTCAGGCTTGCAGGACAAGCAATTTCTCCATCAAACCATCTCCCAAGCCCCAGAACAAGGCATTTTTAAAAAGAAGTTGCTGGAACCCAATGCGATCCAAATGGTTTTTAGGTAGCACTTTATGAGCTGGGCGTTCACAGCTACCCACCTGTGTCTGCAGCACTCAAGTGACCGGGGCGGGAAGGTCATGAGATTGAGGTAAGCAGGTACTGTGCATAGCACACGCAAAGCCAGCCCTAACCAGCTACGCAATTGGGACCCTCAGCACAGCAGCAAGCAAGATGTTTGATGGACAAGAAGGAAATCCCCTTTGCTTTTGGTTCCTGGAAGGCTGGTCCTACCACATATGGAGTTTTGGGATGGAGCTCTGGGGTGGGGCTCCTGGGTCTCTCTTGTGCTCCTCTGTAAAAGGCGAGCAGAAATCCACCTACCAGACATGAGGATTGAGTAAAAATGAGGTTAACTAGACCTTAGAGAAGGCCCTGAAATATGCACAGTGGTCCAGACATGTACTGGGACTGCTGCCCCTCCCCCCTCTCATCTTCCCCCATGCCCAGAGTAACAGCATCCTTGTGGACTTACTTTGACATGAAGTATTTAAATATTAAAGTGCAAGACCATGAAATAGTTAACCGACCTCAAAGAAACACCTAGAATGTATCCACAAATGCGCGAATTTGGCATCCGTTCATCCCTCTCTCTATGTACCACCAAACAGCTTTGAATTCTGGTGGGAATCAAAAGGCTAGGGGCACCTGGTTCCTAGGTGCATGTCTTGCTCCTGGAAAGATCTTGAGTCTTAAAGATCCGTCCTAAGAGAACTTTCTGGAAACTCTTTATCTAAGATGCTTACGTCACTTTGCTGGGGAGGTCCTGTATCTTTGTTTAGACTGAAGAATTGACTCTTTTCCCAGGTGGCTGTGCATCCTCTTCTTGTTCAGGCATCTGCCGCTGATGTCACTGTGCCCCTTTGGTTTGCCCCTCCCCCCCCCATACCTCACCTCTTGGCTGTATCTGCCTCCCATCTCACAGTGCTCAGTCCCGCCGCCTCCCTTCCAGGACCATCACAGGAAGTTTCTAGCATCCAAAACCTCTGAGTGCATTCTGCTCAACACCCCATCATGAGGAGATCTGTGAGAAAACATGGGTGCCATGGCTCAGTAAACTTGGGCCACAGCCCCCTTCTCAGACACAACTAAAGTAAAGCCGGAATTGACAAACAAAACGGCGAGAGGCTGATTAACCTTGCTTTATCTTGGTGCACCCTGCCCCCACGGTTACTAATCAGACTGTCCCACGCTTCGACCCAACTCTATGAACCAACTCTGCCACAGTCTGATTTCATTCAAAATGGGGGCCATTTGTCACCTTATAGTCACTCAGTGGGCATCCTTACAAAGGAGGCTGATGTTCCCCGGGGTGCGTGCCGAGCATAGAGATGGCACTGAAGTTATCAGCCAAGCTGCTTGGCCAGTGATCTCTCACACTGGATGTGAGTCTGTCCCCAGCTGTCCCCAAGGGCAGCCGTGGCCACCTCCGTGAGAGGAAATTGGCTGTTATAAAAGGTCGGAGAAAGCCCTCCTCTGGGTGCTTCCTGAGGCATTTGGAACATTCAGCCACTTTGAACATGAGACTCCAATCCTACACTCCTCCAGACTTCACAGAGAACAGTGTGAATTCATGAGCTGTTTGGCCAAGCTTCCTATTAATAAGCAAAACAGTGAGATGCTGTTTAACCCTGCTTTGTTTTGGCGTGCATCCCCAAAGTTACTAACCAGACTGCCCCACTCCAAGGGAACCCAAGTTCCATTCTAAGGACCATCTCTCCCTTCTCTTGTTCCTTACAAGGCCTTTGTCGGTTCCCCGCACCACACCCCATGTTCTCCATGCTGGATTTACAGAGTAGAGTCTGGGCTGTGGTAAAGACCTCCTCAGCCTTACCACTCAGGTAGATGAGCCCCAGATCATGTGCTGGTGCTTGGAACAAGACTACTGACTAGCACTTCTCTCGCCTCTAATTCTCACCGTGGGTGTGGAGCCCAGAGTCACCCAGAGAGAGTCACCCAGAGACACCCAGAGTCACCCAGAGTCAGTGCCACTGTGCATAAAGATCGTGAACTTAAAATTTGAAAAGCCCCAGGCCTTTGACAGGCCTGTGCCCTGTGGAACTGAGTCTTGGGCCTTCTTTGTTCCTGTCCTGTGTGGTGGCGGGATACGGCAGCGTGTTGTTTATCTCTAGAAGCCATAGCATGGACCCGACAAGCATCTTGTGTTCCCTCCTGTAGTGATTTGAAGAAGAACTGCCCCTCTCCCCCCATCCCCCATAGGCTCCAGGATTTGAGTACTTGGTCCTCAGGCAGTCAAGCTGTTTGGGAAAGTGTAGAAGATGCAGCCTTGCTTGGCAGAAATGTGTCACAGGAAGTGGGCTTTGAGATTTAAGTCTCTACCGCTTGCAGCTCCCCATCCTCCGCCTCACCCCTTCCCACTTTTGGCTTCCTGTTCCCACTGCTTGCTGCCGTGCTCCCCACGATGACAGACTCTAACTCTCTGGAACCATAACCCCAATAGACTCTTCTATAAGACCTCAGTGGTCGTGTTTTATCATGGCAACAGAAAAGGTAACTCCTGTCCCACCAGTCCACCATTCCCTTGGGTCTTGAAGTCCTTGAGTTCTAGAGAAATGAGCACAGACTTGCATCTGACGTCACGGATGGCTTCACCACCACAGACACTGTTCATGGCAGTGTTGCTGGGCCCCCTGCCCTGACAGAAAACTCTAACCTCAGTGTAAAAGTGCTGTGGTCATCCACACCCTCATAAAAACAAAGGGTTAGCCAAGAGAGAGCAGAAGCTCTCCCGCCGCCTGGCATCCAAGTGAGCGCATGTAGGGGACACGCTAGGTAATGTCTTCCAGATGGTCTGGAGAAGAGGATTAACATCAAGCAGGGTAGCCTGAGAAATCCCTGCCTGGCAACAGAGACCGGGACAAATTGACCTTTGCCCTGGGCCTCACCTACCTTGCCTACAAGACAGAATCTTAGCTTGTGCAGGTGGCGGTGAGGGCCACCTGAGGTGAGGGAGTGCTGTGGTGGGTGGGTCTCTGAACGCAGCGTGACGCTGCTCCAGCATCCCCAGATGGCCACTGCTCACGTTCTTCTTCGTTTGCCTTCCCAGCGGAGAGTCCAGGACGTCATCAGCCCCATTGTATTTGAAGCGGCCTACAGCCTGGGGGAGCACACGATGGGTGAGGAGGCCCGGGAGCTGCCGGACCTGACACCGGTGCTCCGCTGGAGGAAGGGACAAAGGATCGCCCAGAAGAATCAGGTTAGAACCCGCCTAGTTTTGTTTCTGTCTCTGATGAAGGACCCTGGCAGAAAGGGACTCAAGGGAGCAAGGGTTTGTTTCCGCCCTTGACTCTAGGTTACAGCCCCTTGCTGCGGAGAAGTCAAGGCAGGCACTGGAAGCGGTGAGTCATAATCACGGCCACCATGGGCAACATCAACATCAGGAAAGGGAGAGACAGAGACAGAGAGACAGAGAGAGACAGACAGAGGGAGAGAAAGAATATGCATGCATGTTCAGCTCTCAACTAGTTTCCTCTCCTTATATACATACATACATACATACACATGCACAATTCTCTGTCTCTGTCTGTGTCTGTCTGTCTCTCTCTCTCTCTCTCTCTCTCTCTCTCTCTCTCTCTCTCTCTCACACACACACACACACACACACACACACACACACACACAAATGTACTGGTCACTTAGACTCATAACAAGGTGCAAGGGAGATGAAAGGGGTCAGAAGGACAGGCTTTCTAAGTGAGTACGGCAGACTGCAGGCCTAGCCTTGTGGTAAAGCACAGAGAAAACAGGGAGGAGGAGACAGGAAGATGGCTTCCATATTAAGGTCCAGACACCGGGGACTGAAGAGATGGCTCAACTGTTAGGAGCACTGGCTGCTCTTGCTAAGGACCTACGCTTGATTCCTGGCACCCACACAGCGGTTTGCAGCTGCCTGTAACGCCTGTGCCAGGGGGTATGATACCCTCTTCTGAACTCTGCAGGGACCAGGCCCACGGGGACAGACACTCATGAAGATAAAACATTCATACCATAAACAAATAAACTGTGTGTGTGTGTGTGCGCGCGCGCGTGCGTGTGTGTGTGTGTGTGTGTGTGTGTGTGTAATATGATCAGGTCTGCCCTAACCATGGAGCGGTGACAAGACGTCAGCCTGGACCCCTGTTACTTATTCAGTAATTCCTAGTAATAAAACCCCAGTCCCGAATAATGACTCTGTTCTCTAAGACAAAATCTTGCCATGTTCAAAAGCAAACAAACAAACAAAAACTGCCCAAGCTTGTACTGTAGACACCAGCACTTGGTGTATTAGAATTTACCTCAGCGCCCTGTGTTTGTCAAGCCTCTGTACTGAACAGGGAGCCGGCCACTAACTCTAGTCAGCATGTTGTAGCTCTGAGCAGACTTTGCTGGGCCCTAGCCTTTTTTCCTATGGGTTCATCGGGTGCTGACTCGGGTCTTCCTTACTGAAGAACATCTTAAAACCTTTATTGACTAATGCTGACTAGCACAGTCAGTGACCCAATCCAAGCCAGAGATAAGGGGAAGAGTTGTATCAAAATATAATTCTTGGCCACTCCTGGTTCATTAATTAGCATGCATGTGAATTAGCGGTCAGCCGGACAGTTGATGCACTGTTCTCTGGAGTTGAATAAACTGTTTCAGGCAGCAGAATGAGCCAGTCTTCACTGGCTGAACCCCACTTCCAGAATTTGAAGTCCCCACAGTAAGACCTGGCCTTCCAGCCAGCCAGCAATCTACCTAAAGCATCTGTGGACCTGTTAGTCAGTGCTCTGCCCTAAACATGATTTGACAACCAAGGAAAACTGAGCTTACAGGACATGCAGGACATGGAAAGAAAGGGCACCGGACACCAAAGTAAACAGAATAGTAGAAGTCAAAAGGTTATTCTAAAGGATTATAAACTTTTACTTTGTTTTGTGATACAGAGTCATGCAGCCCAGACTGGCCTTGAACTTGTAGTCTCCCTGTGTTAGCCTCCCAAGTGCTGAGATTACAGATGGGTGTGGTCACACCCAATGCAAGATTACAGAAGCCCTCTCACAGTAAAGGTGTTTGGTTCCCAGTGGCCCCTCTGTGTGGCTCACAAACTCCTGTAACTTCACCTGCGGGTAACTGTCCCCCTCTCCTGGCTTCCAAGAGCACCTGCACACATGTGCACATATATGCACACATACACACACATACATGTAAATAATGAAAATGGTAAAAAGCAACATGCTAAATAATGCTATGGTTCAAACAGAAGATGTGTTAGACTGGGATTTGGGGTGACTGGATGAACACAAAGAAGAGGAGGGCCTGGATAGAGGATGATTGTCTGTTAAGTTAAAGCCACATGCCCCCGATACAGCCTGGCCTCTGTGGGAAAGAACGTGTAGTCAAGACAGTGACCTTGCCTCGAATGCGAAAACACATAGACATAACAACATGAACACTACTTATGGATACTGGTCTCTGCCTCCAAGCCAGTTCATAGCAAAACCAAAGACGCCATCAGATTGACTAGATTGTAGGTGAATAATAGTTCTCTTAATACCTAAATCTGTTAGTATATTTTTAAATTGGTGAGTTGGGAGAGATCTCAGAACTCGATGAAACAAGAGACTGCTGTACATTATTCAGAATTGCAGAGGCCAGCAACAGTGCCTCGGCCTGACTGCCCCAGGGCCAGCAGCTGCAGCTGCTTTGGGGATCATACAAGAAAGTTTGGGAGAAGGGGAGATGGCTCCGTCTCTAAAGGGCTTGCCACGCGAACAAGGAAAGGTAGAGCTGGAAAGAGCAAACTGCCTAAAGCAACTAGCCACACTGGCAAGCTTTGAATTTGACTAAGATACTCTGTCTCAGCTGCTGGAGAGATGGCTCAGTGGTTCAGAGAACTGACTGCTCTTCAGAGGATCTGGGCTCAATTCCTAGCACCAACACAGCATCTCACAACCATCTAGCTCCAAGGGACCTGACACCTGCACACAGACATACATGTAGACAAAATGCCAATGCACATAGAGTAAAAATAAATCAATTATTATTTTTTTTTAAAAAGATGCTCTACCTCAAGGAATAAGGTGGGAGAGAAACCAACGATGACTCCCGATGTCAACCCTGCACCTCCGCATGCAGGCACTCCTGCCCGCCCCCATACTTGGGCATGCCTACACACAGACTCACATGAGAATTGATGTTGACAAAGGAAAAGAAAATTCCTGGACCCACCTAGACACATGAAATCAGAAACGTATGGGCAGCATGGGTTTTAATAAGTTGACCACTGATTCTGACACAGCTGGCTTGGGACCTTGCAGCATTAGACATGCTAAGAGCAGCAGCTTGCCTGTGAGACAGGAAGGAGGTGGAAGGGAGCTGTGGTTCAGTCAGTCCTTATCTGGTGTCAGGAATTCAGTGGGACAGTGCATTCATCTGGTAAACCGAGTCGTCACATCAGTATGTTTTCTAGAGACACAGAAATAATCACCAAGATAAAGACTAGCAGATGCATTTAACATTCCCTTCAGAGAGACCCGGTGTGGGATGTGTGGGGTGGAGAGAGTAGTCTTACTTTTTTTTTTTTTCCAACCATGTCATCCTCTGGTTGAAATTAAAATAAAAGAAAAATATTGTTCTTAGATTGGAAGGATTGCCCAGGAGCCCGAGACTTTCTAGGGAAGCCGTTCTTGCTTATTCTTCTTTGCCTGATTATGAAAAACAACAAAATCGAGTCGGCTTCGCCATCCCCTCCATCCCTCCATGTGGCTTCCAGATGTTGGCTGTGTTCAAAGGGAAAAGCAATGGACAGCTAGCAAGGGCCACGCCAGGAAGCAGAGCTCAGGAACCCGCTCTGTCACCGTGAGCTCAAAAGGGACACAATAGTACATGGTAGTACATGGACCCCTCCCTCCCGCCCACACCCTGTCCTCCACTCTGTCCCCACAGGTGTACCACACCTGTGTCCCTCAATAACTCCTCCACAGCTTTCCTCTCAGAGTCAACAGCACCCCTAACCATGGTGCCCTGACTCTCCAACACTCTCCAGCACCACCCACAGGCTACAGTCCAGCCACCCTCAAATTTCCTGTGCTCTCCAGCCTTGGGCTCCGCTGGCCCCTCTTCCGTGAAGGTTTCCACCCTCCTCCTCCTCTCAAGTCCAGCCTTCATACTTGAGGTTTCACTCTGCATGTGACTCAGAGAACCATCTCGGCCTCCCCAACTCAGCTTCCTGTCTGCTCCTCCTGTGAAGCCCATCACAATGGATTCTGTACAATGACTTGATCATCTCCCACACTAGAGAAGCCCAGGGAGTGCAGAGATCTGTCTTCCCTCACTACACCCATGTCCAAACCTGGTCTCACGTGAGTGTCTCCACAGAGAGAGCCCTTGTGGAGGAACAAAAACCTATGCCATTCTGCAAGGCTATGTGATGACAAAGGACATGCTGTGAGCTCCCTCTGGGAATCCCTCCATAACCAGTTTGTGCTGTGATTAGCAGTGATTTTTGCCACAGGTGTGTGTGTGTGTGTGTGTGTGTGTGTGTGTGTGTATGACTATTTTTCAAGTAGAAGAAATACAAATGGTTAAAGAGATGGTGTGCTGGCTTTCTGTCTTAAGTTGTGGCATTTCATCTTGGCCACGTAAAGGTGACTGACACAGGGAGAGGTCAACTCTGGACTTGGTAGCACAATAGGCAGAATTCTCACCTAGCACATCTGAAGCCCTGGGTTCAAGCCCTACTACCATGGAAACCAAGTGTGGTGACTGGATGCCTATCCTCCCAGTCCCAAAAGGTAGAGATGAGAGGATCAGAAGCTCAAGGCCATCCTTGGCTATATAGCAAGCTCAAGGCTGAGGTATAAAAGGTCCTGTCTATTACTATTTAAAAAAAAAAAGGTCATGGGTGCACACCTTTAATCCCAGAACTCAGGTGGATTTCTGCAAGTTCAAAGCCATCCTGGTCTACACAGAGAGTGCCAGGCCAGGCCAGGCCATCCTGCTCTACACAGAGTCCCAGGTCAGTCAAGGCTCCGTCCTGAGACCTTGTCTTAAAACAGCACAGCAAAGGCAACCGTCTTATGTTTGCTCCATCTGGACAGAACTGAAGCAGAGATGAAGTCTCTGAAACCTCCCTGCACTCTTACCGTGGGCCTCATGAGCGGCGCTGTTGGGTTTTATTAAAATAAAATAGAAACCAAATTGGGACTGAGAAACCTATTCTCAGGTTGGGGCAATTATACCATTAAAAAAATGCTAAAATATCATGCCAGGTGTGTGGTACTTTGAATAAGAATGGCCCCCATAAGTAACCAAATGTTTAGTCATCAGGAAGTAACACTATTTGGGAAGGATTAGGAGGTGTGGCCTTCTTAGAGTAGGTGTGGCCTTGCTAAAGGAAGCATGTCACTGGGGCTGGGCTTTGAACTTTCAAAAGCCCAAGCCAGCCCTGGTTTTCTGTCTTCTTCTCTGCTCATGAATGATGATGTAGCTCTCAACTGTTGTTCTAGCACCTGCCTGTATACCATCACGCTCCTTGGCACCATGGTAACGGACAAAACTGAGACTGTAAGCAAGCCCTCAGTTCAATTCCTTGCTCACAAGTGTCTCTTCACCGCAATAGAACAATGATTAAGACACCAGATGACAAAGGGTCTTACAACAATTGCACCTAGCTGGGGCCTCTCATACCTGGGGCAGTACTGTGGAGGAATACCAAGTCATAAATGTCACTTCCATGGTCCTGGCAAAGGCTACAGTA
Source organism: Apodemus agrarius (assembly GCA_964023405.1). Taxonomy (NCBI): domain Eukaryota; kingdom Metazoa; phylum Chordata; class Mammalia; order Rodentia; family Muridae; genus Apodemus; species Apodemus agrarius. The sequence goes on from OZ030012.1 coordinate 121,254,104, forward strand.
TGAGGCAGACACCTGCTGTGAAGTCACATGCTGTATCAGAATATATCTTGCTTGTTTGTCTTTAAGTAGAGCCTTCTTGATTAGTCCCCTTGGGTGGGATTTGAAACACATTTACTCCACCCAACCCAATCATCAAAGGCATCAGCTTGGGACTTGGTTGCCTTAGCAACCTTACATACAGTGTGCACTCCATGTATATAATTGTAGTTTAATCTAAAAGAAGCATTGCCTCTCTAAGAAACTGGCCCTTCTCTGATCCTAGCAGGCACATTTCATACCTACCCTTCCTGTTACCTGAGAAGGGGGGATTTTTTCCTAGTGTGGATGTGGTAGTAGAAATGGATCCCACAAGGCCTGAGCAGCTGGTACCACCCACTGAGTTCCCAGCCCCTCTCTCCCATGTCCGGGTTGCTGCTTTGCCACCATGGGAAAAGCTCACAGCCCTGCCTCAGAGGCAGATGCCATTAGAACCAGATGCATGCATCCCCAAAGCACAGCCCAAAGGTGGGAAAGAATTCATCGGCTAAATATCATACAGCAGGAGTCAGCAAGCCCGGCCTGTGGCCAAGTCTGGTTTTGTAAATGAAGTTTGCGTGCCATAGTAGGCGGGTAGGGGTGGATCAGCGGTAGGAAAGCTTGCTGCAAACACGAGAAAGACATTTAGACCCAAGAGCTGATGGGAAGTCCCTGATGGGATTGGTCACCTACTACTCCTCACAAGGCATGACTGGACAGGCAATCCTCTGAAGGAGCTGCCTAGGAAGGCCGGTCATGCATGTGAGCTGGAGGTTGGAGCTGTATGTGAGCTATATGCATGTGAGCTGTAGGTTAGACCATACGTGAGCTTATATATGTGAGCTGTAGGTTGGAGCTGTATGTGAGCTATAGGTATGTGAGCATAGGCTTCCTAAGAGACCTTGCCTCAAAGAATAGGGGGAAGAATGACCAAGGTTTATTCCCAGCATCAACCTCTGGCCTCTAAATGCATGCACACATACATGCAAGCATGTATAAACACATGCCTAAAACACACATGAAAATAGCAAAAGGATTGCCACCATATGCCCATGCCTATCCACAGACAATGACTGAATGATGTGTCTGTTGAGTCAAGGGAAGAAAGACAGCAAAGGCCACAAGCTCAATGACGTCCTATCTCACTCCTCTCAGCCAAAATCTGCTAGCCCCACCTTTTAAAAACTCGAGTAAGGGTTCAGTGAGAAATGAGAAAAGGGATTTTCTGGAGGAGAGTGTAGTCCCCAGGGGAATCCAGGGTGAAGAGTGGGGTGAGGAAGAAGACCCTAAGCTGGGGGCTGCTGGGCACACCGCTCCTTCACCTCGGAAGCCTGAGGCAAGAAGCAATCCTCTCCAGAGAGAGGTTTTAACTTCCTGCAACAAAGGGAGATGAGATCAACCCTCATGGCTAGGAAGGCTGCTTCCAGGATGTGAGCAGTGAAGGCCGTACAGACCTACAGGTAGAGAGAGGGTGGAGGACAAAAGAAGAGACTGTAGCCAAGCCAAGTGTGTCTTGGTCTGAAGGAAGTGCCACACTTGGGTTTTCCAGAGGACTTTGGGTACAGGTAAAAGTAACTTGATGGGCTCCTTGGAGACACAGCTTACAGCTGTGGGATTGCTACCTGAGAAGAACACCGTAGCTGGGCCATTGCCTTAAAGCCATTCTCTCTGTGCTTTGTGCCAAGGAGAAGTTTTTCATTATTCCTGGAAACTCTGTCCTCACCCAGCCTCTTGAAGCGGTGGTGTGCCAGCGGTCTCACCTCCCAGAGATGATTCCTAGGAAACAGATTGGCCATTTTCCCAGAAGAGAATGGTCCAGATTCAGGCACGGGAATCAAATTTCAACCTCAGCATACAAATGTGTGGACATGTGTGGCCAATGTGTGTGTGCACACACAGGAAAGCATCGCTTACTCTCTGGTGTTGGGTACCGGACTCTTGATCTAATAGTAAATCACTGTTTTGACCCTTAAAGCAGCTGCCTTCCCAACTTACTAAGGGGCTTGATTCAGCCCAGGTTCTAAGTCCTGCCTCCTGCTCTCATGCCCAGTGTTCCTGACTAAAGGAAGACTATCGGGTTGGCAGAGTGTTCACTGAACACTGAGGTAACAGAGGGTTAAATCTATTGCTGCACAAAAAAAAACCACTCAGTAATTTAGCTCCCATTAGGAGATGAGGGTCTTATATGTTACACTATTTCTTTTTTAATTTACCTGTTGATGGTTATTTTCATATTGTTGCTGTTGAGAACACTGATGTGATAAGCATGAGAATAGAGCCATCTCTTCAAGGTGCATATAACTTCCACATGCACATACATGTAGACATGTATATACCCATGTGTACACACGTGCACATTAATAAAAGACCTTATCTATAATTACTGTAAATAGATTAAACTCCTGCAAATAAAAACACATAAAGTGGTGGAATGTGTTAAAATACTCAGAAAATCAAACTTTCTGCCAGAAATTCACTTCTGGTTCACGAGTGTACATATGGCAGAAAAAAACCTATGTGGATGTTAACCGATGAGAAGCTAGAGTAGCTTACACATACAGACTTAAAGTAGATGTGAAGGGCAAGAGCTGTCTCTGAAGGCAGTGAAGGTCTTTACGTAGTAATAAAAGCGTCAGAGGAACCATTACCATGTAAACTCCCACATTGGAAAAGTTACACATGTAAAACAAATACTGACAGCCCTGAAAAGGGACCTTGACAGTAACACAAAACTCAACCCTGGCGCCTTACTTTCAACTATGGGTAGGTAGAGGCTCTACCCAGAAGACTTCTGTGTTGGTGACTGTTCTGCTGTAACAAAGCGACATGATCAAGGCAAAGTTAGAGAAGAAAGCATTTGACTGGGGGCTTGCTTACAGTTTCAGAAGGTGAGTCTCATGACCGTCATGGCAGAAAGCATAGTCAGGCAGGCAGACAGGCGGATGCCAAAAGCCAGGTTCAACATCAGAGGGTTAGTCAAGGCAGACAGTGAAAAAGGGTATTGTTGCGGTAAATCTCCAACCCCAAAGGCCCAGTTAAAGAAGTCATAACTCAATAAACTGGAATACAAGCTACACACCCAGATTGGGCAGATCTACCACTCCACTACTCTATTCCCATCTGAGATCCCATATAACCTGTGGTCTCTCCAAGCCAAGTGCTTCTGCTCCATTCTCCTCCCTCCTCCTCTGCCATCCTATCTACCTCCTTTTCCTTCTCCCCCAAACTTTTCAGCTCAACCCTTTCTCCTACTGCCCAATCACCAGCTCTAGCCTTTATTTGAAAAGTTAAGGTGGGAAGAAAGTTCTCAAGGCACTTGTATATGTGATTGTGATTCACTCCTTGTCTGCAGCTCCTCCCTGGAGAGTAGAATTCGCATCAAAATACAAGACCAGGGCTATCCACAACAGGGTACAGGTGTTAGCAATTGGGGTCAAGCTGATAGCAGCTGATAGCAATGGGAAATTTACAGGGTCAGCACTACTGATGGAACAAAACCTAACTATCTGGGGCTGGCAAGAACACTCAGTGAGAAACTCTGAACTCGTAACTCTCAAGTGTCCATGCGTATAGACAGACAAACAGATATACATTTGGTGGATGGGGCAGAGCCCCCAAAGCCACAGATATACATTTGGTGGGTGGGGCTGAGCCCCAAAAGTCACACATTATTCCTTATCTCTGGTGATTTATACCTTCTTAGACAAAGGTATAAATCTTTATAAAATTACCTCATAGATAAAATGTTACACAAAGAGAGAGTTACAAAAAGATATCAATAGTAAGTTCAAAGCAGAGTTTCATTCTGTAAGGTCATTATAAGTTCAAAGCAACAGTTTCACATGGCCTTGCTTTATCATAGTGCACACCTGTGGCCTCATCCTTGATCACAAATCTGTCCCAAACCTATATCTCTTCTTGGTTTAATTTATGAAAGTTCATTGTATTCCTTATTATGCAGCCATTGCTTACTATTCTATGGGGAGGTGGCACATTCTATTCTTGATTCTAACTTTATTAACATCTTTCTGGCAAAACAACTAAAAACACCTCCTTAAGCTTTCTTCTTAAAATTCTTTGACTAGGATTAGGAATTCTATAAACTCATTAACTCACCTAAACAGCATTAATCCATGAAAGTTCATCTTCATGTTGATCTATAAGAAATTTGCCCAATAGGGTGGACTGATGCCCAGGAATCATTAGGCTCAGAGTGGCAAGAAAGGCATATCAGCAGCAAGAAGCAATCCTGGATGAAGTCTCTGGGGCTGGGCCTCTCCATAGGGCACCTTTCCCAGCCGTGCAAAATACTGGGCCATCTCCAGGAAACTCACTTGCTTGCCATAGTCTTTTTCTATCAGGCAGGCAGGCAGGCAGGCAGGCAAACCTTTTCCTAGATGGCTTCTGTCAGGCAGGCAGGCCCAGCACTAGATCAGTAGCTGAGGGCTTACATCTTCAAGCACAAGACAGAAAGAGATTGAGACAGGAACTGTTGTGAGATTTTGAAACCTCACAGCCTACCCACTGTGACACACCTCCTCCTCCAGCAAGGCCACACCTCCTAATCCTTACTAAACAATCCACCAACTGGGACCCAAACAGTCAGATGGCCTATGGGGATTATGATCGTAGTATTCTCATTCAAAACTCCACAACCAACAAAGGAACAGAAGAGTTAGCACTGTGGATCAGTAGACCCAATAGACATGCACAGAACGTTCTACCCAACAGAAGATCACCCAGTGATCACCCATCTTCTCCAATGCACAAGCAACAGTCTCCACAACAGACTTCATGTGAAAACACAAATCTCAACAACACTTGAATCACACCAAATGTCTTTTCTGACCACAATGGAATGAAACTTAAAAATCAATAACAGAGAAAAATGAGGGAAATGGTAAATTTGCTTATGGATATTCCATTTGGCAGGGCTTGGTCAAGGTCCCTCATCTCTCTGTACAGTGCAGGTCCTCACCAGAGACTCTGAAGTCCCCGAGAGCCCTACTCCTGTGACAGCCCAATCACATGGGAACCTCTTTACAAAAAACTTGGGGTTTCCTTGGCTCAGAGTAGCTAAGTTCCAAGAACAAATAACTAGAAGAAAGAGCTGCTGCTTTTTATGTAGTTGGCTTGGAAGTCACATGGTACAGCTTTTGTTGTAGCCACAGACCCTGCTGGACAGCAGGGAAGCAGTCATTAGTGTGTGCTTTCTTCTCTGTGGGAGGAACTCCTTATAGCATTGTAAGGAGCATGAGGGGGACATTTCTGAGCAGATCCTTGAAAAATACCTTGGTCTACACTGAAGCAGGTTCACATGTACTCCTGTTTCACCACCAGTTAGGAAGCCTCATGGCACCCTGTTGTTTACACTGTAAAATCTGAGAGGTCCATCCAAAGATGGGTGTGGGATCCAAGAGCTGGGTTGACAGAGGTGAGAAGGACAGGGCCCTAAACTTGAAATATGTTCGTCACAGAATAGATTGAGATCCCATTCTCTCCTCAGTTCTTACCTCTGTCCGTTGCCACCCCTGAAACCACTCCCATACTTCATCCTATGCTGTCTACAAAAGGTGCATTTTCAATCAAAGGTGCACCTGGGGATGGAAAGTGTTCATGAGACAAAGCTGGAATAACTCACATGCGTCTCAGAAAAAATAGACTGAGTCAGGTCCTGTCACTAGAGACAAAGTCATTACATGGTTATTCAAAGGTTCCAACCAACAAGTAGAGTCCAGGTTTATAATAATATATGCCCGCCATTGGAAGAGCCCACATCTGTCTCACTTGCCTGTAAAGTTAAAGACACGTCATCAGGTATGGTTTTTTGAGGTCTGGTTTTTGAGGACCTGACATAAGATTCAGAAGATAAATTTAAAGGGGGGGGAAGTAAAATTATCAATGCAAAGTCAATTGAAAGGCCTCAGTAGGGCCATGCTTTCAGTGAACCATCAAGCTTGAGTTCCATCACCTTGTTAATGATGCTTTATCCTCATCCCTGCCCTAAAGCTCCCGGGGCCTTCCCTTCATCTCACTTGAAATGTCTATGGCATCTTTCTTGTTTTCCCCTTGGTGGTGATGAGTTATCACTGAAGTCTTTTATTGAGGCTACTTTGGAATTTGGCTTTTCCCTTGCTTCGGTAGGGTCCAAAAGAACACAGGAAGCTGCTCTTTTCCCCAAGACTTCCATGATAATTAAGGAAGGGAATGTTGGCTGGGACACTTTATTCTTTTGGAAATGTGGCATGCAACTATGAATTTCCATGGACAAAACTACCCTGTCTGGTAGAGTCTAGACTTTCTATTAGCCAACAGGCTTGCTGGAGTCCATACTGGCACCCTGAGAGGCCATGTGGACTCGTAGTGTGGAAGGGAACCTAGAACTGTGATTGGGCAGGAAGGGGGAAAGATCACCGACTTGAGCAGGATCCTTGAAAGAGCTTGGAGATTGATAAGTCAGAGCTAGTGAAGAGCAATGGGCTCTCCTTTCCAAATCCTCCTGAAATGGTAAAACAGTGGGACCTGTGGAGCACCTCCATTGTCTAGTAGGGAGGACAGTTCTCCATAGATCAGCACCTCAGAGAGATGGAGACTACGATGAGGGACCAATGCTCACATCCTCCTACTTCAGAGGAATTGTAGCCTCAGCTGGTGTTGCTCCCCATCATATGGCCAAACTTGACAGGCAGACCCACACTCCAGAGCAGCCTGGGAACCTGAACTAGTTTTGACTCTCTGAACTTGAGACCCTGAACTGAGTGGAGCTTTGGCTGCTGAGGGCCAGCTCCGGTGAGAGAAACAGCATTCCCTGCTTACCTCTGACTGCTAAAATCATCCCTGTCGTCTCGCATTCTCAGCCCTAAGGCCTGAACGCCTTTGACATTTCCCTCTGGGGCTAATAATTCAACATGGCCCCATTGGTTGTGCAGAAAAATGGTTCAAGGGAAGACTTTGTGCCTCCCCAAAAGAGATCCTAGAAGAAATGGACAGACCGGTGTCTCGGGGTACCTTACATGGATGGCTGGTCACTGATGTCTTAGACTAGCATGCGCGGAGAGGCATATGCCGTGCATAGCCATGGCTGGCTTTTCTAGAGCACTGGGGGTGCAAACTGAGGTGGTGTGGAGGCTGGGCACAGGGGAGTGTTCTTACCTACTGAGCCATTTCCCCAGCCCCGCCTGCATGCTTCCAGAAAGAAGTGCATGAAGCACTCAGTAATCTGAGCATTAGAATAAGGGATGTGGTCCTGCCTCAGGACCACTGTTGACCGGGATTCCCTGGAACCTTGAGGAAGGCCCCTCCACACACCAGGGAGCTGGCTTCCTGGGGTTGGGAGGAAAGTGCCTGGAGGGTGCTGGTTTGCACATAGATAGTTGGCCATTATTTTTGTTCATTTAAATTCTATACCAACATCCCCATCTTCTCTCCCACAGACAGTTTTTGAAAGGAATTGCCGATCTGAGGACTGCGCTGCCGACCTGCAGCTGCGGGGGAAGCTGCTGCTGTCCAGGTTCGTCACTGTCCCTCATGACACTGTCCCAAGAACCTGCTCTCTTTGGACTCTAGACCGCCAACCTGAAAGTTCAGATTTCCCCCAACAAAAAAGGAATAAGCAGTAAAATGGGTTAGGCTATTTTGTGTGCTGGTTTTAGAATGTATGTTATAAATACTAATTTAATAGGAGATATTACCAGAGGGATTAGCTGAGGTACCATTTCATCCCATCTCACAACTTATAATTCCTTACAATTTCGGTGTTTATTTGTGTGTTGGGAAGGGACTCGACGTTTATTACTTTGTATTACATTGCACTATGGGACACTGCCAGCATTTGACCTTTGGGGATGGTTTCATGTGACTTAAGGTAGCATTGTTTGACGATCCCTTTCATCTTTTCCCCCTGGCATTTAACGGTGGTGTCTGTTTTAGCAGTGAACAGTTTCTGAGGCAGGAAGGGGTGAAGGAAGGGGCGGCCGGCCCACTGATGCGAGCAAACAGTCTCTTTATTATTTCAGGCCTTCCTGCCATGGTCTGCAAATCCCCCCTGGCCAGGGATGAACCAGACCAAAGCCTTCTGTTTCCCCTTTGCCAACCCTTTATTTTAGACTTCCCTCAGAATGAGGGCACTTATCCTGAACTGGCCACGGGGCACACAATGGTTCCCTTTTGTAACACGCCTTCTGAAAGATTAGAGCAGCTCTGGGGCCAAGAACCCCCTCTGCAAGATCTGTGCCACTTTCCAAACAAGTATTGGTGTTGATAGATACTGTGTAAAATGTTTGTGTAATCGCCCTTACCCAAAACATTGAGAGTTGTTTGAATCAGTGATGACAGACAGCTAGGACCTTTCTTTTTTGCTTTTGTTTTCTTCCTTCTTCCTTCCTTCCTTCCTTTCCTTCTTTTCTTTGAAGATAGTCTTACATAGCCCAGGCTAGCCTCTAACCCCCATCTGTTTCAGCCTCAAGAGGGCTAGATAACAAATGTTGTGTCACTATGCCTGGATCAAGTGCTACAATGTTTTCACTTTTCTTTGTTTGTGGATGTAGGTGTGTGCCCAAGCACATGTGTGCGTGTGGAGCCAGAGGTCTCCATCAGAGGTGTCAGCGTCTCTCACTGGCCATGGACAAGTTTACCAGCTGGTTGACTAGGCTGTCCTGCAGGCTCACCTGCCCCTCTCTCTCCATGGGGTTAGAATCACTAGTGCACAGCACCATGCCTGGCTTTTAATGTGGGTTCTGGGAGCAGACTGAAGGTCTCATACCTGCACGATGAGCACTTCGCCCACCGAGGCACAGCCTCAGTCCCACACTCTTATTTTGGGTATTTAATAATATTTGATTCATCAAAGGAAAATCAAACTGAGATTCCATTCTTTAGTTGGAGTGTACCTGATAAGATGGCATAAACCTCAAGACCCTGCGGTCAAGTGCACACACACAAATGCTTCTCCTGATGCTAACTGGCTTTGGTTCTGTTCTGGAAGAAGTGGTGGCTTAAAGTAGCACACGCTTTTCTAAGCTTGGGAAATTGCTTTAGACGCATAGAGTGGGAAATGGGGTTGCTTAACAGTCAGAAGAGCCTCCTGGGATGGTTAGAGACATCAATTTTAAAGAAGGTTCATAAATTATCAGCTCATTCATTTTAATTTTAGGCGTGTCTTCCAAAAAAGTGTTTTAGGGAAAGTACGTGAGTTTCTTTTTATGTTGAGCTAGACCGTAAATGCTGGGGTTTATTTTGGATCCTAGAAGACTCCATGTGGTAGGAAAATATCCACTTGATCCATGGTTAAACATTGCTAGGAAAGTTCTGGCGCCCTTGCTGGCCATTTGTTAATTGTGCTTTCTGTGTAGCAAGATGGAAAACTCGAGGACTGTGGTCAGCAAAGCACTTTTGGCTGAGGTTGCTTCCGTTGCTGGCCTTCCGAGAGCATTGCTGTCGAAGCATGGCGAGAAAAACCCAAGGGTGTGATAGCAGTACCTGTGAGATCTTAGAAGTATGGTCGCCTAAACAACAGCGACGTCAGTGGACATCCCAGTGTGGGTACAAACAATCAGACAAGCCCCTCCTCCCCAGCATGAAGAGCTACAGACAATTAATGGCTGCAGAGAGAGAGACAGAGAGAGAAAGAGAGAGACAGACAGAGAGACAGAGACAGAGAGAGACAGAGAGACAGAGACAGAGAGACAGAGAGAGAGAGAGAATCAGTGAGAATCTGCCTTCTCCAGGTATGAGTCCCCTGGTAGGTTAGCTGGTCCCAAATAGGACTAAACACCTACAAGTAACACTAAGTGAACTCAGCAGGTTCTCTCTCTGGTGTGTGTGTGTGTGTGTGTGTATGTGTGTGAGAGAGAGAGAGAGAGAGACAGACAGACAGACAGACAGACAGACAGATAGAAACAGAGGCAGAGGAAGACAGAGACAGGGAGGAAGGGAGAAAAAAGGGAAGCTCTCAGTGACTCTAGTGGCGACCACTTCTTCCAATGTATAGTCACCTGTTTGGTTGCATTCAGCTGTCCCTTAAGTGATTCACCCATGATGCACCTGAGTCTGCTGAGGGCAGCTCCCAGACCTGGCTGTCCCGGCTTCCCTTTGTGCTTCTGTTGTCCCTCTGCAACAAGTAGGCTCAGCTGGTCATATTCCTCTCAAAGAATGTCAAACTTGTTGGAAGCCAGCACAAACAAGCGATGGCTCTGGGCTCAGAACCGAGACACTGTGATGTCAGCCTTGATCTATTTTCTATTGCCCGTCACATGGCCAAACTCAAACTCAATGGATAGAAAATATTTTCTACCTCTTTAGTGAGTGGATTTCAAATTTTATGGGAAAGGGCATGAAGATAGCCGGGGGAAAGGATAGTCACCCATGATGTGATCAGCCGTGCTCCCTAAGGAGCAGAGTAGCCTCATCTCTCATCCTGAAACTGTAGCACTTTCAGGGTAAATTTACCCTTTCTTGGAACTGCAACAACTTTAGGACAGAGACATAAGCCCTAACACTGGAAGAGTTAGGAATTAGAGGTATTGTCCTACAGGACCCATGGTCTCTCTCCATGGCCAGATCTCCCATGAAAGAAAACTTTGTGGTGCTCTTAAAGCCCCTGGTTTCCCACAGGAGGTGTCGGGGAAACACACCCATTCATAACTGGGTGAGTGGAGACGTGAAACCAAACCACAGACTCTTCCGAGCCAGGCACACGAGGGAAGACATGGCCAGAAAAATGGGATGGGAGCCAGGCTCGAGACCGGCTTTGCCGTAGTTTAGAGCCTTGAGGCACAGGAAGTTGTATCTGTTATTGAATAACCTCTATCCATCATTGCCTGAGTACTATGCACACGCACTTCTTGTTTGAGCAGCTCCTGTGAACAGCTGCAGAAATGAATGGGGGGTGGATACTACTCTCCTGGTCTGTCGTCCAGGTCCAGGCAGGATAGGGCGAAGAGACTGGTGGTAGGTGTGAGGGGAAAGGTGGATAGGTTCTCCCAGAGGAGCGACTCCAGAAGCCTCACCTCAAGGGGAGTGGAGGTAACTGAGGCACTCTGGGTAAAGAGAGGCTGCGTGCAGAGGTCTTCACTCCAGTGAAGAACTATGGGTTGTAGAAGCTGGTTAGAAGCGAGATGGGGCAGAAGGAACAGAGGCATTGGATCACGGTGTACCCATGAGTTGGGGCTGCATCTGAGATCAGGGGAGGGTACAAAAGTCCCAGAGGAGGAACATACTCCTAACAATTATTCAATTATTCAGCAAACTATGCCCAGGGTATAGGATATTGGAGTGTTAAGGGGCCTTTGGTCTCCTGCATTAAAAACCACCATGTGAAGCTTTGAGCCTGTTTCTCTTTCCATCATCTAAATTCCAACCTGCCTGGCAAAGGTCTGAGTCATAGATATCACCTGTCTCAAGAGTATGGGGGTAGACCTGTGGGGGCCGCTAGGGTTATCGCCACTGTGGTGCTCCCGAAGGCGTCACCAGGGAATTTAGGTAGAGCTTTGGTCTCTCGTGCATTGTTAGAGCCTAGCCGTCATGTTCTAGGCCCTCACTATAGGAAGCCGACGCACAGCCGTGGAGGAAGCAGACTGTGGAGTTTGTGTCTTATGGAGGTAGACGGATGGGCTAGAGACACGGCTCTCCCATCAAGAGTGTTTATTGCTCTTACAGAGGACCCAAGTTCAGTTCCCAGCTCACAGCTCCAACTCCAGGGTATTAGGTACCCTCTTCCTGCCTCTTTGGGTATCTCTGTTCATGCCTGTTCCCGCCCTGGGCCAACACACACACACACACACACACACACACACACACACACAATTATAAATTTATTTTTTAAAAAGCAGAGAGTGATAGACATTTTCTTTCCCTTAGTGACTCAGATATAGATCAGATTAAACCAGACTTAAAGTAGATAAAGGAAGGTCTATTAGCGGGCAGCTCTCAGGTGGGCCTACGGATCCCACAGGTGGAGGTCAGTGATGTCACACATCTGGGCTAAAGCAAGGGGGTTTTATAGAGCTTAGGTGAGGAGTGATGCCAGCTAGGACCTGGGATAGTGTCCATATATGGTAAAAACTGAGCCCCCAGAGTGGGTTGCAGGGAGATGACAATGTGTAAGCAGAGGCATGGGGAGCAGTGGAGTTTCTTCTGTGTGGGCGGGGCTAGAAGAGCAGATGGGGTTTCCCAGGCTGTGTAGGGGATGAGCAGGGGTTTCAGAGTAACAGAGGAGAAAATGTTGGAGTGAGTGAGTTACCCAGAATGACCAGGGATAGATAATAACTTTGTCTGCCCAAGACCATGGATTTTAGTTGACGTTTTTTCTCCTGTTTTGTCTTTTGAGACAGGAACTCACTAAGGAGTCCAGGCAGGGCTCAACCTGCCAATCTTCCACTAAGATCTCCCCAGTGGCTGGCATTACATGCGTTTGCCACTGTGTCCAATTAGACGTCACTTTTCTCTGCAGGGGACTTGTGTTCCTGAAGGTCTGTTGTCACTCAGGCATCCAACTGTTGAATTAAAACTCTACGCTTTAACAGGCTTGAGCCTGGTCCTAAGACATGCCGTCCACGCATGCATACCCAGGAACGGGGATGAAGTTGTTCCGGAGGTTTCCATTAAGCAGAACTGCCAATTCCATTCACATGACGATCCGGCTACCTGTCCAGGCACCCACAGCACCTAAGAGAGCATGGAATGTGAGCACAAGAAGAGAAACAGAAAGGAAAGGTTTTCGTGGCGGTTGAGCTGTAATCTTTTTCATTTGTTTTTGATGCATCCCACCGTGGATAGTATACCACCTCAAGGCTTTCTTAACAGCCAACCCCGATAAAAATGAAGGGCCTTGAAAAGACCGTGGCTAGACGGTGGTGGCACATGCCTCTGTTCCCAGCACTTGGGAGGCAGAGACAGGCTGGTCTCTGTGAGTTCCAGGCCAGCCTGGTCTACAGAGTGAGTTCCAGGACAGCCACAGCTACACAGAGATCCCATCTTGAAAAACAAAAACACAAAACACCTTGGAATAGTTGCAAAGCCCAAACCATTTTCAGCCACATAATTATACTCCAGCTGTAAGCATGGCCATGCTGCTTTCATGGGGATTAGGAGAGTGTATTTCCCTAAACCACCTCCCAGCTGGAAGATAGCTCACTCCATCCATGAAGGACCAGCTTGTAGAGAGGACCACCCACCTCAAGAGCATCCGTGGCTAGGAGCAAAGCGTTCTCCTTCTCAGGTGTGGTCAGAGTCATCAATTGTATAGTGGAGAACAGAAGTGAGGTTTTCTTCTTTATTAAGCACCTACTATGCACTAGGTGCCCTGTTTATTAAGCACCTGCTATGTACTAGGTACTCTATTGAGTGCCTACTATGTACTAGGTATCCTATTTATTAAGACCTACTATGCACTAGGTATCCTATTTATTGAGCACATACTATGCACTAGGTACCCTATTTATTGAGCACATACTATGCACTAGGTACTCTACAAAGTTCAGCCATTAAATGCACTGACTATTCTTCCAGAGGACCTGGGTTCTGTTCCCAGTACCCATACAGAGGATCACAACCATCTGGAACTCCAGTCCTAGGAGATCCTCTTCTGGTTTCTGTGGGCACCAGCCCTGCACTGGGTGCAAACATATACACACAGGCATAGCACCCTACTCAGAAAATTAATAACTGAATAAAGGTCTCAGTGTGCACAGAGGCTCCGTGGTGTCTTACCTGCTGTGTCTGTTTGCATGGGTTCTTAGCCTCTCTGTGGCTTTGTCTCCTCAGCTTGAAACCGGAGCCCCGAAAAGGTCAAGGAAGTGCTGAGTTCACAGGCGTTTCCCTGATTCAAAAAAGTGTCCGGCGAGCCAGGTGTGGAGGTGGCGCACACCTTTAGTTTCCGCACTCAGGAGACAGAGGCAGGGGGAGTGACTGAGTTTGGGACCTGCCTGATCTACATTATGAGTTCCAGGATGGTCAGAGGCTATACAGGAAGAGATCCTGACTCAGAGAAAAGTTCCTGGGATAGAGCAGGCAGTGAGTGAGTGAGAGTGAGTGACTCCGGAAGCATTGCTCCAGAGCTCGGGCGTTAGGGAAATGTAAAGCTCAGAGACCCAGGCGTGTGGGGCTCACTCGCCTGAGGTCAAAGCAAAACCTAAATGGTGGAGGCAAGGAAAACGCCTGTGGTGGCTCCTAAGCTCTGTCTTGTCACTTTGACTAATGTCCTTTGTCTTTGTGGCCATTGTATCTTGGGGGAACCTGGTCTATCTTAAAGCTGAAATGACTCGGAAAGTCCTCTTGCATTTGTTGTTATTGTTGTTGTTGTTGTTGTTGCGTGTTTGTTTTCCTGCGTGTTGTGGCTGGGGATGGGAGGGAGTCTGCTACCCAGAGAACTAGTCCTATCTTTGTTAGATGCACACAAAGCCCTTGAGGGCACCTTTCATGCACGTACACAGCGGACATCCACCCCAGTGAAGAAACTGATGGACAGCCCTCCCCCACTGTTGAGATCATGGCGGACACGGTCCAGCTTCCTCCTGGATGGTAGAGAATAAGGATTCCTTAGCAGGGCACTGAAGGAGAAAGGAGGCAGTAACCATGGCAACCAGAAGGGCTGATAGCATGCTTGCACCAAACCACCCATTTCCCCCCCCCCCCAGACTTTGGTGCTGTTTTCCTTGGCTTTCGAATACAGCCAGCCATGGGAGGTTTCTGTGGCAGTCTCTCCAGCAGGGATGTGATGACGGGAACCATGGTCCTATGAGGCACTGACTTATCTAGAGAACACTGCCGCTGAGCCTCAGCGTCTCTCCATCTCAGCCGTGCCTTCGCGAAGAGTTTTTGCAAGTTATCGCATCTCCTGCCGTTAAACACTAGACTCGCCAAACCTTAGGATCAAATTTTGAAGCTGTGCCATGTCGTCGTTTTCTGCAAGCATGAGCTCGCTCCTTCTCCCCAGCCTGTCCCTTGCCCTGCAGGCTCTTCTCCCTTCAGTATCCGTCTCAAGTTTGATGCAAGCCACCCGGGAGAACCAGAGGATGCCCTGCTTGTTCTCGTAAACAGCTGCAAGTGGGGAGACACGGTCCTTTTTGTTTGTCCCCAGTGGTCAGAGGCTATAGCACCCCTACCCTCTGAGCCAAAGGTGACGCTTGGGTAGAACATGGAATGCCCATAAATCATAGTTCACTCCTACAGGACGGTGGGAACCACAGAAGAAGACGCCCAGATTTCACAAACCTTGGTCCTTGACCCCCTTCCAGGTGGTCTCAATCTGAGCATGTCGGGCTGGATGGATGCCATCAGCACCACACCCAGGTCCCTTGTATGACAGTGAATAGAACCTACTGCTGTGCTGAACCTACTGCCCTCCTCGGGCTCACAGAGCCACTGTGGCCTCCTAGGTAGTTACTCCCCTCCCCAATCCTTAACCAATAGGATTGTTTTACTATACAGAAACTCAGCCCCCTAAGTAAAGATTAACTGGATAGCTCAGTTGATATTGCACATGTTCTTGTGAGCCAGACCAAGACCTAGCACGACACTCCTGCTCAGGCTGCATCCCTGGTTCCCACACAACCATCCGATCGCTGAGACACAGGTTCTATGTCCTCGGAGCCTGCGCAGAGATGCTTCCAAGTTACACGTCTTGTCCACTTGTCTATTCTTTCTTCTCTAGGCAGGAGAGGTCTTTTGTAGAACTCTGAATCTCAGAAAGAAATCTAACCCAGGTGACTTACTGGTCGAGATGGGATGCTGCTCGTGGGCGTTTTATTTGTCTTGGAATTGAGGGAGGTGTTGTGAGAGGCTCCTTCAAGCGGGTTCATGGGACTTAGATCTTAGGAATTGCCTCCTGATGCTCATTCCCAAGGACTTTGGGGTCCACGGGATACAGGAAAAGGACCACCCTTGTGGGAGATGCTGCTGCCATGAGAGGGAGGGGCACAGATGCCCACTCGGAACCATGAGCTTTGCCCGAGCCTCAGGCATTTCTTTCCAGAAAGCTTTCTATGGTACTGAGGTTGGACAAGGGGGCAAATGGCCTGTCCATTTAACACCTATTTTTCTTCAAGGGGAAAAAAGGACAAATTTTAAAAAGTTTTTTAAAATCTTTCTTCTGGTTTGGAAGTATGCAAACCACCTGATCTCCTAAACCAAGAGGGAGAGAATTCTCAGCTGTGCCCCTCTTCCTCCTAGGACTCAGGGAGGGAGTTGGGCTTGATGTTAAAGCAGGGGGGGTGTCTGAATTGGTGAAAGAGGGTCTTTAGAGAACCATATTGGGGTGTCATGCCACCTGGCAGGAACTTGACTTTGACCAAAGTAAAGTTCCTCCCCCAGCCCTTGAGGAGCTGGAATTCCTGTGCTAGTCATAATCCTGCTCCACGTAGGGTGGAGCACTCAGAGTGAAGGTGAAGTCCATTGTTCCTCCAGGTCTAATTCCTGGATTAAGCAGGTGACTACCCGCCTCCCCCAGCTACCTAAGCAATGGAGCCAATGCCCAATGATCAGCCAGACCAGTTCCCTGGAGCACACCCTGGGATTGGGGGAAGGGTCTTGCCTGAAACCTTAAATTACCAAGTCCCTCATTAAACCACAAGACTGAGCAGCTGGTGTTGTCTTAGTCTCCGTTCTCCCCCCCACACACACACACACCTCCCCATTTATCCCCAGCTTCCTTTCCAAGTACGCGGGGCAGCTACAGGGGTCAGCTCTAATTGCTGATTCCTTGTTGTTACATGCCTTTTAGAAATTCTCTTCTCAACCAGCAGTGGTGGTGGCACACACCTTTAATTCCAATGCCTGGGTGACAGAGGCAGGCAGGTCTCTGTGGGCTGGAGGCCAGCCTGGTCTAGAGTGAGTTACAGGACAGCCAGGGCTACGGAGAATTCCTGTTGCGGGTGAGGAGAAAAGAAAAGAGTCCTCCCTTCTCATCTTTCTTCCCAGCACCCATGCCCTTCCCGCCTCCTCTCCCTCCATCACAGCCTCTCCTCCTCATCCTAAAAACAGTCTTCGCGGTCACTACCCACAGAGCAGGAGCCTCCTCCGTCTGAGCCCCATGCCCCGTTGTGATCTGAGCTGGAATTCCTAGGGTCTGTGAGCTAAGACAGGAAAGCAATCACATCTTGATTTTCATTCACTTCAAAGAGAAAGTTAGTATTTTATCCAAATGTGGCTGTGGCACCCTGGACAGTGACATGAGCAGGAATTGTGACCTTGTCACACACAGGTGCTTTGCGATAGTACTGTAGATACTTTGAAACGCCATTTGTCCCTACCTCAGAGTTGCGGTTGTCAGATCCATTCCCACATCTTATTGCTTACTATGTTATTTTAAGGACGCATCATGTTGCTAGATCACACATCCGTTCAATATGATTATGATCTTTTTTTGCATGCTTGACTTCATTATCCCACTTTGCCCTTCATGGGTCATTTTAAGAAGGGTCCCTTTGGGTCGCTACACTGCCAACAACAGGATGTAGCAGCACAAAACAAGGTTAGAAACGTGCCCTAGATGTTTGCCCTGAACATGGGTAACTATCTGATGCAAGAACAGCATCCTCCAGTTATCTGGGAGGCAGCCACAGTATTGGAATATCTAGAGCCGGGTCTTCTTTGGAAGGTTCAGTCATTTCTTAGTAACATATAGCCAAACTTAAAAGCCACAGGACCTCCTTGTGGCTCCCAGCAGCACCTGTGGTGACATCTATAGTCATTCCCTGTTTTCATTAAGGACACAGGGAATCCCCACCAGAGCCTCTGTGGACTTGCCGTGGTGACAGGTAGGGGCAGCCACACTGTGGACGTGGTGGGCCGTCTGTGTTTGGAGCTGCCTTGCATCTACCCATTCATAATGCAGAGCCTCGGGGGACCCAGAGACCAGGGGCAAAGAAAGAGCTTGTGGCACAAGTTCCCCTGTGGTCGCCTCCCTTCACAGCAGGAAGGGCATACAGTTCCGGAGACTTGTCATTCAAAGATGGACGTTTAGCCTGTTGTGATTGATGTCACCCATTGGTGACATCATCGTGCCCTAAGAGGGTTACTAGTCAAGGTGCCATGGGCTTTTTAGTCACCAGGCAGCATGCTTACCCAAGCAGCGCAGGTGCGACTGACTGTGGTGTGGCACCGAGCCTTTGGCTGAGCCAAGGTGAGCATCCCACGCGGCCCCCTCCTCCCTCGAGGCGGGAGACCTCCAAACTGCCAGACCTTGGGGACTGCCCTGCCTCTGACCCCTCCCCCCACCAAAGCATTTTAGTCCCTAATCCCGTGGTTACAAGGAATGAACCTGATTCATCCCAGATGTCCCAAGACTTCACGATTCCAGTCACTCCTGAGGTAAGAGCCTCTGGATTTTCTGCTAAGATGAGGCTCTGAATTTCTGCTATCAGGGAACCAGCATTTCTTTCAGCAGTTATGCAGATGGGACAGGAAGCCCTTGAGCCACCTAGAGGGACCAGGGGACAGGGTGGGGGCAGGTGGAGTCCTCTGATTTGCTGTGTTTCCTCAATAGAAGAAACACAGCAAGTCAGAGGTTGTTGGAGCGAGTCCTGGCTCTACCCTTACTGAGTGGGTGACTGCTGGTCCTAGGGCAGAGTCCTCAGGGATGTGAGCACATTACAGCAACGTGGCCTGGCTGTCCTTCTCTGTTTCTTTCTGGGAAACCACTGCTTTGATTCATGTCTCCTCAGTAAGTGCTTTTACTTTCACTATTCAGACATAATACTGACCCAGATGGGTTCATATGAGGAAGGGAAAAAGTATTTCTGCCTTTGTATAAATGGACGTTGAGCCCAGGCATTCAGTCTGAGGAATCATCCCCCTGACTCGCTGCCAAGGATCCGTGAGCTGCTTTACGGAGCCCTCCATCTCCAGCTGGAGCTAATTACCATGAGGGTCCATTCCACGAGGCTGGGAAGGATTTCCAGAGTGTGGCCAGATGCACCGTACATCCCAGGGTCTGATGAGCGTCGGCATCGGGCGCCTTAACCCGGCGTTCGGTTCATCCCGCAGCACCAGTTCTGCTTACCAAAAGTGGCCCACTAGGCACTCGCATTCCACGCCCAGCTCCACGCCAGCAAGCCGGGCTTCTTACCCATTTAAAGTTTGAGAATAGGTTGAGATCGTTTTGGCCCCAACGGTCTGGAGAACGTTGGCGTTTACATATGTACATGGCATATTCTATTTAATGATAGTGGTTTCGGTTTATGCATGGTTGAGGATATAAAAGTCATAAATATGGCCAGGCGGTGGTAGCGCTTGCCTTCAATCCTGGCACTCAGGAGGCAGAGGCAGGCAAATCTCTGAGTTTGAGACCAGCCTGATCTACAGAGCGAGTTCTAGGATAGCCAGAACTACATAGAGAAACCCTGTCTCGAAAAAAAAAAATTCATAAATATGAAAGCTGTGGTCATCCTTCATTATCTTTGAAGAATATGTCCCAGAAACTAGTAGAAAATGCCTGAAACCATAGTCAAATAAGGTTTAAAATAAAATTTAAACCTTATAAATCATATATATGATTTATTAGAGCGACTTACAGGTGATGGTCCAACTATTCCAACAATGACTGTCTCCTGATGGAAAGTCCAAGAATCCAGTACTTTTTCAGTCCACAAGTCCAAATGTCTCAGGTGGTCTTCAGTATATGCCAGAACCTTGAACAGGAATGCTCTAACGTCAGTGAAGGAGTGACCTTATCAGTGAGAGGAGGCAAGCCAGAAGCAAAGGCTTCCTTCCTCCCCGTCCTTTACAGGCGTGGCCCAGATCTAAAATGGATCGCCCCACCTCAAAAAGTCTGGATTTAGGGTGTGTCTTCCCACCTTAAATTATTCAGTCAAGAAAAACCCCTCACAGGTGTACCCAGATGTTTTGGTTTTAGATAATTCCAGATGTAGTCAAGTTGACGACCAAGAATAGCCAGTCACATAAAGAGTGTTTTCTTTCTATATTAGACACACATTAGACTAATAAGTGACTAACAATAGACCAGAGTAACTATAATAAAATCCTACAATAAAATAGTAATTATTATAGGATTAGTATTGATGTCCTCTCTGAGGCCATTATGAAGTAGAACGTGAAAATTGACACTTGAAGACACAGACTCTGACAGTGAAGTCCTGCCAGTCATGTTGTGGCTTGAATGAAAAGTGTCTCCCACAGGCCTAAATCTTTGAATGTTCAGCCCCCAGCTGGTAGAACCTTTAGGAGTGTAGCCTTACACCAGGGGCAGGCTTCAGGGATTATAGTCTTAGCTTACTTCTAGTTGTTACTCTCTCAGATCCCAGTGTCATCTCACGCTGGGACTTGACCTCTGACTGACATCCGACAAACACATGCACATGCTTGGACCACACTCACCCATGGACCACAAAGGTTATAGGTTATGTGTTAACCAGAGCCTGGGGCTCCTCCCAGAGGAGTCTGGACCCCTCTTTTTCAGAAGTAACAGGTATCTTTCTAGTGACAGGCTTGCCTCTCTGGGCTATTTCCTATTGAGAACACTGGCAGAGGACCCGTAGCAGGAGGAATCCTTGCCATCTAGACCCCTTCTATCCCTGTCCTGAGTTTCTGGCCTCATTCCTGACACCAGGAACTCTTCCATACACCAACGGTGCTTGGCATGGGTACCGCCTCCCACTGCTACAATACCCCTCATCCTGGGACTGCACAGATATTCTTCTCCCACACGGGAAAACTCTGAGGCTGCGTTTTTCAAGGTTCCACAATGATTAAGTTCCGGGTAGCCAGAGAGGTCACTGGCTTGATGGCCCCAGCCCTCACCAGTTGCTCTCGCCTTGGTATGGCCTTCCCTGTGTGAGTTTTGGAGATTTCTCCTGAAACACCACTTGTTTCAAACCTGTCTTGTTTTAGGGCATCCCACGCTAAGATGTTCCTGTTCATCCAGTGCTCAGGGCTTACCTTCTTATCATATGTGTCAAGCAGTCACTTGCCTGACGGGTAAGCCTTAGACATCAGATTTAAGTAAAATTTAAAAATTACACCATGGGGAAATTCACATGGATGCTTTCTCATTTTGCCATTTCTCAACACTCACAAGGCTACTTAAGTTATTTTGTACATTTTTCATGCAACATATTTCGGTCATATTCTTTCTCCTCCCCCAGGTCCCCCTACCCACTCCATTTAATAACTTACAAGTGTGTTTTGAAGAGATTAGTGCCACCACTGTGGCTTTTCATTTTGGTTAAACCTGAAGCCTTGCATCTGTTAGGTAAGTGTTCCGCCACTCCGCCACATCTGGTGCGTGTGTGCGTGTGTGTGTGTGTGTGTGTGTGTGTGTGTGTGTGTGTGCAGTCATTTTAGTGGGTATAATGGACTTGGATGTACTTAGTGCTTGCACAATTAGCATCTTTCACTTACCAGTTGAAGCAGGTAGCAAGAGGAAAGTGCATTCTATGGCCAGTGGCTTACATCTCCGGGTCAGATCGCAGTTGAGATCTTTAGGAACATTTAAAAATACCCCGTGGGGCAAACTCCATCACTGGATGCCTTTCAGCCACCGCTGAATCTTTAGAACAGTTTATCTGGAAAGAAGGGGAGTTCTCGCTCTGAATCTATGAGGACCAGGCATACACCGTTGATCATCAAGCCCACCCCGGCCAGGAATTTTGGATCGTCCTCGTGCTGGGTGGAAGGAATTTGGCCAAAGAATAAGCCTAGTGAAGAATCTGGGACTTCACACAAGTCCCTGTTGGCTACCGGTACCCCTGACATTTGGAACAGTGAATGAATTCATGCTAGAGTTAGGGCCTCCATAATGCATTGCAAGGGTGGCCGCTTTACCATGTGTCGGCAGGGCTGCAGAGAACACTTATCTTCTGCAGGTCCCAGGTTTGATTCCCAGCAACCACATGTAACAACTGTCCGTAACTCTAGTTCCAGGGCATCTGACACCCTCTCTGGCCTCCATGGGCACTAGGCGTGCACGCAGTACACATAGAGGCAAGCAGGCAACATACCAACCCAGAAAAAATGATACAGTAAAAAGGAATTTGCAATTAAAAACAAAAATAAGCAATACGTGTCCATCAAGCTATAAAAGCCCTAGGAGATGAGGCTTACTGGAACATACAGTTTAAATCTTTTGGTGACTATATTAATGATGCCTTTCATTTAAAAGTACAGCAAAGGGTCTGCGTACAAAGGAACATGACCCATTTAAAAGGCTGCACAAGCAAATTAGAATTAATGGGAAAATTTATCAGAGGATAAAATTCCTTGAAAATTAGAAAGATTGTTCTTCAATAAATAAACAGGCACCCATGGAATGTCTGGCGCACGAACTGTGCACGATTGTTTTCAACTCTTGGCAGGCCCGTCCGAGCAGCGGGTCTTCACAGAGGCCTGCTCTACTCAGATGTCATTAAAAGAACCTTTCTCGCCAGAGCCCTCCCTGATGTGATGGGCTTTATTATACAAGAGCCACACCATGGATGGCTAAGGACATTTGACACTGGCTCTAGCTCGGACCCGGCATGGCTGGGTGACCTCAGCCGAGGGGGTCCTCCCTTGGCCTCGGCGTCTCCCCCTGGGAAATGTCAAGGTTGAGCTGAAGGTCTGCAGTCTGCTTGGGGGTGCTCTTCTGCTGTTCAGTGGAGGCTCATAGAACTCCCTTAGGAGAGGCCAGCCTCTGACACCCCACTGAAGGATTTAACAACCGACACCAGGTCTGGGCCAACCTTCCCAATTGTCAGGAAATTATATTCCCTTACCAATTTGGTGCTGGAACCAGTTCTGCCCCTGGGAGTGCGAGGACGAACAGACCAGAACAAAGGTTCCTGGCCCGCCTGTTAGATCCCATGGTGGAGACATGGTCAGAACAAAGGCTCCTGGCCCGCCTGTTAGACCCCATGGTGGAGACATGGTCAGAACAAAGGCTCCTGACCCACCTGTTAGACCCCAGGGTAGAGACATGGTCTAGAACAAAGGCTCCTGGCCCGCCTGTTAGACCCCATGGTGGAGACATAGTCCCCTGTCCCAAATTAGTATGCAAGATCTACCAGTAGCCACACATGCAAAGGAATGATTCTCTCTCCCCCAGAGCTAGTGGTTCCCTGCCAGCAGCCCCTCAGTGACGGATGGGGCCTAGAGAAAACCTCCCGACCAATGCTGGGATTTAGGCTGGATCGATCTTGTTCAAGCAACCACAGCTTGTGTGACATAAGTGCCACACCATGTCAAGTCTGGAAGTTTGTGTTTCACAGCCCCGGCCCCTCGCCTTACACACATGGACTGGGTCAAGTAGGCTTAGTGGGTATGTGTGTGGTTTGAATGCATGTGGTCCCCATAGACTCATATATTTGAATGTTTGGTCCTCAGTTTGTGGAAGTGTTTGGGAAGGATTGGGAAGTGTGGACTTTTTGAAGGAAGTATGTCAGTTGGGGTGGGCTTTGAGGGTTCAAAAACTCACAGCATTACCTGTTAGCTACAGTCTATCTGTCTCTCTGTCTCTCTCTGTCTCTGTACCTGTCTTTCTGTCTCTGTCTGTCTTTATCAGTCTCTTTCTGTCTCTGTCTCTGTGTCTCTCTCTGTTTCTGTCTCTCTGTGTTTCTGTCTCTCTTTCTCTCTGTCTGGCTCATGTGTGTCTGTGTGTGTGTGTGTGTGTGTGTGTGTGTGTGTGTGTGTCTGTGTGTCTGTGTGTCTGTGTGTGTGTCTGAGTGTGTCTGTGTGTGTATGTGTCTGTGTGTCTGAGTGTGTATGTGTATCTGTGTGTCTGTGTGTGTGTGTGTGTGTGTCTGTGTGTCTGTGTGTCTGTGTGTCTGTGTCTGTGTCTGTATGCTGTGATTTTGGATTAGATGTAAGCTCTCAGCTACTGCTCCGGTGCCATGCCTGCCTGCTGCCAGGCTCCCCGACACGATGGCCGTGGACGCGAACCCTCGGGAACTGTGGGCTCCAATTAAACTCTTTCTTGGTCGTGGTGTTTTTACATAGCAATAGAAAAGTTATCAGAGACAGTGAGATCTCAGAGACATGGGGGCGGATTATGAAGTTGGGTGGGGAGTCAGAAAGAAAACCTGGGGGTATAAATGACTATGTTTAATAGTATATACATATGAGAACTAATTATTTTTAAAAATTAGTGTGAGGCCACCTTAGCAAAGTTCTGGGAAGAGCTGATGAGAGTTTACGGGGGTGGTGAGCTCCCAGTAGGGATGTTTTCCAGTCACAGGGGGAGACGAGGAAGGACCTCTGGTACTCTAGCAGACAGGGGACTGAACGATGCTGGTGGCAGTGGAAGGAGTGGGCTTTGGAGGCCCGGGAAGCTCTGCTTCTCCTCCAGCCTCCCGCTCCCTGCTTTGTGATCTCCTCAGCAGCTCTCCCATCCAGTCCTGTGCGCCCGCAGAAAGGCGTGTTTGACAGTACCCGGTCCCGTGCTAGCAAATTGTATTTTCATTTCATTTCTAAGAATAACTTAGGGAGCAGCGACCTACTGTTTGGGTTAGAGAGTTTTAGCTTTAGAGAAAGAATGAAAACAACTTTGAGGTTTCTTTTTCAAAGTTTTAGTCCACATTCTACCCTGGAAGGTGCCTGCCTGGCTTCCCTTAATCACAGAGCCACGCGGGAATCACTTGACTTTGAAAACCCCAGGAATGACCTGACAGCATAGTTAAGTGGCAGAGGCCCATGGTAAGGGGTCTGGCAGGAGTTCAGATGTCTCTGGCCTGATTCCTTAGCACTTACACACGAGAGAAAAATACTAGTCCTGTGAACTACAACCCTCAGGAAGAGGCGGCAGCTCTGGCCTGTGATGCTGTGCCTACCTGTGTGGCCTCTCTGCATAATATTCCAGTGTTCACTCTGAGGTGACTGGCTCTGTGTGAACATGTATGCAGGCCCTTCCTTCTCCTGACAAAGCTAGGTTAATGCTGTCCCATACTCAAGGTCTGACGATTCTCCTTTCACGCTACAAAAGCAAATGGGGACAGAAATAACCCATCAATTGTTTAGGACCAGAGTGGCCAACAATAATAAATCATCAACACAAAGGCCTGAGGTCAGGGTCTTAATTCATTGGAGTCCATTCAAGAATTCGTAACTCTCTCCTCTGAGCTAATTTTTCACATCTTGTTTGGATCCTTGGAGTTCTTGCTTCCAACGAGAGGCCATCCGATTTCTTGTTGCGCATGTTTTTCTTGTTGGCGTGCCAGACATGCTAGACAGCAGGACTTCTTTCCGCACAAGGATAATGATGGCTCCTCCCCCCCCCCACGAAATTTGTATTTCAAAGAATCATAGCCGGCCGAGTGTTTGAATAGTCCTCTTCTCTTGCACGCTGTATTAGCTATGTTAATTGCTGCAGACAACAAAAACATATGCCAGTTAACTTAAGTCTAATTTATTGGAAAGATACAAGCCGGTTCCGATGAGGCTTAAAAGAGGGTTGGAGGGGGCGGACAAGTTCAACAGGAAACAAGAGAGGCAAGGTGTGGGCTCGAGGGAGTGACTCCCAGGTCTTCAAACCTTCTGTGGCCAACTCAGATGACCACAGGACCATAATGCTCTTGTGAAACCCTCAAAACCCAGAGCCGCTGACGGGAGCGTGAGTCACCAACGAAAGGTCGCTTGAACATCTGTAGATCAGGTGCCCACAGCTTAAAGACCATGAGGGGTCATCTGCCGGTGTTCCCTTCACATCTATCATGGATTCTCTTGAGTCAAAGAGCCGAAAGAGACAACTCTCCATTGCACAAGGACTCACACGCTCTGCCATATCTTCCATCAATGAGCTGGCCAGTTAGAGACTGGCCACCAGAGTGACTACATTTTCCACAGAGCTTATAGGACTCGGTACTTATCTTTGTTATCACCTTCACCCTAGTCATTATCATCCTCCACCATTCACCCCGCCCCCTGGCTCTCCTGTCACTGCCCCACCCACCTACACCCTCCCCTTCTCTGCCTGCCTTTGACTGCTCGCTTCCTTCCTTCCTTCCTTCCTTCCTTCCTTCCTTCCTTCCTTCCTTTCTTCTAATTTTTTATTTTTTCGAGATTGGGTTTCTCTGTGTAGCCCTGGCTGTCCTGGAACTCACTCTGTAGACCAGGCTGGCCTCAAACTCAGAAATCTGCCTGCCTCTGCCTCCCAAGTGCTGGGATTAAAGGCGTGCACCACCACTGGCTCACTTTCAACGCCGAGGACGAGTGGCTACAGCACAGTCTGGATTCTCCACCCACACGCCGTGGCTGTGCCTCGTGCTCCGTTCATTCAGCTGCAGCATTCCCCGTGCTCACCAGGCCCCACCAGCTGCTGTTCCCTGTCACGGCCTCATCCACTGTGCCTTCTCTGATGGCACTTTCCATTCATGTACAGATACACTGTGATGATTCCCATCTTTAAAAAATCATCTCCACAGTCCACTTCCCCAGTAGTACCTATCCTGTTTGTCCACTCTATTTTACTGAAATACCTCCAGATAACCCCTGTGCTCACCTCCAGATAACCCCTGTGCTTACCTCCAGATAACCCCTGTGCTCACCTCCAGTTCCCCCTCTATGTTCACCTCCAGATCCACCTGTGCTCACCTCCAGATAACCTCTGTGCTCACCTCCAGATAATCCCTGTGCTCACCTCCAATTCCCCCTCTGTGTTCACCTCCAGATCCACCTGTGCTCACGTCCAGATGCCTCTCTGTCCTCACCTCCACATACCCCTCTGTGCTCATCTCCAGATGTCCCTCTGTTCTCACCTCCATATTCCCCCATGCTCACTCCAGATTCTCCTGTGCTCACCTCCAGATCCCTCTCTGTTCTCACCTCCAGATTCCCCTGTGCTTACCTACAGATCCCCCTCTGTGCTCACTTCCAGATACCCCCTTTGCTCATTTCCAAATCCCCCTCTGTACTCACCTCCGGATCCCCCTGTGCTCACCTCCAGATACCCCTCCATGCTCAACTCCAGATTCCTCTGTGCTCATCTCCAGATACCTCTGTGCTCACCTCCAGATACCTCTGTGCTCATCTCCTGATCCCCTCTATGTTCACCTCCACATACCCCTCTGTGCTCACCTCTTGATCCCCTCTGTGCTCACCTCCAGATCCCCCTCTGTACTCTCTGTTCTAATGCAGTCCCCAAACTCCAGTCTGGCTTTCAACCATGTCTTGCTCAAGTTATTTATAACAAGGTCATCGCTGTCCTCTGTCTACAAAACCTCTTCAACTGTGGGTCACAACCCAATATAGGGGTTTACAGCTGAACACAGGGGATTGCAAGGCCTGGCAGTGGTGGGTGTCTGAACTCACAATACCTAAAATCTATCGCAGATGTAAGATATTCCCGGCAGTCCTCACCCACCCTGTGCCACCTAACTTCCCTGTAGTCCCACCAGTGTGCACTTTGCCCCAGGCGTGCCCGGCCCTCCCTCCCCGTGCAGAACGCTGCCTGAAGTGTCAGCGCTCACAGGGCCACTCTTACAGACCCTCTTACAGACCGCAGCACTTTCACTCTACACACAGCGGTTTCTGCATGAAACAACATGATTTAATTATAGGAAACAATTTTTAATAATCTTCTACCATCACTATTATGTAGCAAATGAGTGTTTTAAGCTGTTTTAAACAGTATTTTTACCCTTTGAGTCTCTCATAGTTGTATACAATGTATCATTACCCCTTGCCTCTCAGTCTTCCTAGACCCACTCATAGCACCCAACTCCTCCCAATTTTATATCCTCTTTTTTAATGACCCACTGAATCCAATTTGTGGCTGAATATCCATGAGTTATGGGCAGCACAAACTAGTATGTATACAGATTATTGTGCTGCACAGAGGACCTTACCCACGTCATAAATATACAAACTCGCTTCAGTCTTCAAAAAATACTCAATTTATATGTATACCAACGAACTATCTTAAAAGATAGTTATTATTTGTCACCAATAAATATTTGATCTACATACTTGTTTTAAATACTTACTTACCCAGGGTCAGACACTATACTCGTGGGTTTTAATTGTCTACTTGATATCATTTAGAATCACCTGGGAAGACAGTGCCAGTGAGGGGTTGTCTAGATCAGACTGGTCTGTGGGCGTGTCTGTGGACGATTGTCTTGATTACATTAATTGATATGGGAAGACCCGACCCACGGTGGGTGGTGCCGTTATCTGGGTGTAGGTCCTGGCTGTATGTGAGGGGGGATCCTGAGCTGAATGACAGCTGTGCGTGCGTCTCATCTCTCTCTGCTGTTAACTGAGGGCGTGGCGTGTGCTGTTTTTGGTTTTCTGCAACCTGAAATTGTAATCTGAAATAAATGTTCTGTCCTATTAGTAGTGGCTTTGGGGGATATTCTATGACAGCAGTGGGGATGAACCCGCATAGGCATGAGAGGCACACTCAGAAGGAACCTTAGAAGCCATGCTCTATGTGACCAATACCAGCGATCAGTTCTAGTTCCTCACGCTATTTTGACTTATCTGCCTCGCTGGGCAACCCTGACAATCCTCCCGTGGTCACGCATGGCCACTCTGCACCACCCCCCCCCTGGTTTTGTCCTACTGCCTAGGGACACCCATCTCCCCCTCGCTTCAGACTCTAAATGAGAAAGCTCTCCTCCTTCTCTGCCCATCCCCTTGGTCCTTCATGTTTATCCCAGAGGAAAATCTGCAGCCCAAATGCCTCCTCTACCTCCCAGCTCTGTATCAACTCTCGCCTACAAAATGCAGTGGCATCTGGTTGTGTCTGCCTTCTCTGCCCACAGTCCTTCCCACCTCCGTAAACAACAGCCCTAAATGCAGCTGTCAGATCTTCAAGCCCTGAAGCTATCCTTGGTCACTCCTCTGCTAATACCCCTCATCTAACTTACGAGGTTGTGGTTGGCACAACCTTAGAAACGTATCTCCAGTGTGGCTCTTTTCCATCTGGCCTGACCTTTCACCTTAGTCCACCTGACTTACTTCAGGAGATGCCTCACAAACTTCTCCCAAGAGTTCTCTGTAGATGATCTGCACTGCATGTAGTAAGAGCCTTCTTCTGAGATGGGCCCCGAGAGTCACTGCTTCTCAGCTGAGAGCAGGTCGGGGCTCCCATCTATATCATATCAACACCAAGGTCTCTATGGCAGTACCCCAGGACCTACAGAATCTGCTGGCTCCGTTTGCATTTCCTCTTGGAGCTCATCCTCCTCTCAAGCTGCTCGGCCCTCTCTGGCCTCCATTCTCTTCCTTGAACATGCCAGATCTGTGCCTACCACAGGGTAAGCCTGGGCAAGCCCTCCATGCTGTGTGTTCTGTTCTTCTTCTCCCAAGTTTCTAGTGAGATGCTGCCCCCTCGGCGAGGCTTCCGAGACCACGGCATTGGGAACTGCAGCCCACTCCTCTAGACCACTTCCTACCCTCCAAGGTTTCTCTAGCTGGTTATGTGTATCACTTAGTGTGAGCATTCTCTATGTCCCTGAAGTTACATGCTACTGTTTCTGGTGTCTTGTTTTCTTTTCCTGTTGTTAAAAGTTCTCTAACAAAAAAAGCTTGAGGGAGAAGGGGTTGATTTTGGCTAGCACTTCCAGGTTCCGATGGGTCATGACAGGAAGAGCCAGCAGCAAGCTTTAGAGAGATGGCTCCGTTGCATCTGCATTAAGAAGCAGCGGTGACCCCCGGTGCCCAGCAATCTATTTCAGTCTGCGATCCCTCCCTCCCCAGGGAAGAGGTCCACCCACAATGAAGATCTCTTCCCACCTCAATTAACACCCCACGCAGGCCGTGTCCAGAGGCCGACTCCCAGACAATTCCAGATTCTGTCACATGGACCATTAACACTAACCTTCTCATCAAGCAAAGAATGAGAAAAATACAGGGTCTGCTCAAAAGAACGGAATGAAGGAATTTCACATAAAGCTATTTAAATGTCTTCAGCTTTCCAAGTTGATGTATAGACTTTCTTATGAGCCATGCAACAATGTAGTAAGTTCAAAACATAGAACCCCCTTGTTTTAGGCAAAAAAGGGGGTGCTGATACCCTGTGGCCATGTGCCTAGTGCATGGGGCTCCTGAGCGTCATGGCTGAGTTCCTGTCACCGTTCCTCTCTGTCCCCTCACACCACACACACACACACACACACACACACACACACACACACACCCCTCCCTGACACTTCCAAAATCCCGCCTGGTGCCTCCTATCACATTACTGTAAGGGTAAGGACAGTAACCGACGTTTGGTTGTCTTTGCAGTGTTGATGAGAAAACCCCACACCTGGCTTTGGGCGCTGTGAAGAATATCTCTCTAAACATCTCCATCTCCAACCTCGGAGATGATGCCTACGACGCCAACGTGTCCTTTAATGTCTCCAGGGAACTCTTCTTCATCAACATGTGGCAGAAGGTAAGGAGCGCTCCGCCATTTGTCATCTGACCCGCTTGCTGACGTGTTTCATAGCAGAGACCGGGCACTGCATCTACTTACGTGATTCCTTCATAAGAGCTTAGAAATACCACAGACTGGCTTTCCTCCTGGCCTGAGACGGTTGCTGGTACTGCCAAGCGGCAGCCATGAATACGTACCTGGAGAACATCTGTCCTATGCCTCGTTCGATCCCTTTTCTCTGAGCAGCAGCAGCAGCAGTCGCTAGCCCCATCTATAACCCCCTGTTCTATAAAACTTCAGGTTTATGTCAGTGGTTGTTAAAAATAAGTATAAACGGATCCCTGATCATTGTGATTGCTACCACTAACAACATGCTCCGTGTTCTCCGTTACATGGTCATCTGTGTCAGCTGATACTTTGCTGTATTTATATGTGTATTCCTGGCATATTCAAGGGGATTGAGGAAATCCAAAGATATATATGACATGAGTGAGCTTGAGTAGAGCCAACTAGTTTATTCAAATGGTAGCATGATTCCAAGAGAAGGGGGAGTCAAGCTATGGCTTTCTCTTTCCCCTGATGCCCCTCAATGCAACCACCTTTGTCAGAGAGGAGGACAGGCCCTGGGCAGGACAGATCCTGCTCTAAAGCCCTGGACAGGAGAGACCCTGTTCTAAGGCTCTGGATAAGACAGACCCTTTTCTAATGCCCTGGGCAGGATAGATCCCTGTTCTAAGGCTCTGGGTAGCATAGATCCTATTCTAAGGCCTTGGGCAGGATAGACATCATTGTAAGGCCCTGGGTAGGATGGACCCTGTTCTAAAGCCCTAGGCAGAATAGATCCAATTCTAAGGCCCAGGGCAGGATAGACCCCACTCTAAGGCCCAGAGTAGACTAGACCCCATTCTAAGGCCCTGGTCAGGATAGGCCCTACCCTAAGGTCCTGGGCAGGATAGACCCTATTCTAAGGTCCTGAGCAGGATAGACCCCATTCTAAGGTCCTGAGCAGGATAGATCTCTTGTTCTAAGGCCCAGGGCAGGATAGACTCCATTCTAAGGCCCTGGACAGGATAGACCCTATTCTAAAGTCCTGGGCAGGATAGACCCAGTTCTAAGGCCTTGGGCAGGATAGACCCTATTCTAAGGCCCTTATAAGGCCCTGGGCAGA
The DNA here is from genome assembly GCA_964023405.1 of Apodemus agrarius. NCBI lineage: Eukaryota > Metazoa > Chordata > Mammalia > Rodentia > Muridae > Apodemus > Apodemus agrarius. The sequence continues at coordinate 121,285,576 of OZ030012.1, forward strand.
ATAAACCCCATTCTAAAGCCCTAGGCAGAATAGACCCCATTCTAAGGCTCTAGGCAGGATAGACTCTATTCTAAGGTCCTGGGCAGGATATACCCCATTCTAAGGCTCTGGGCAGGATAGACCCTATTCTAAGGCCCTTGGCAGGATAGATCCCTGTTCTAAGGCCCTGGGCAGGATATACCCCATTCTAAGGCCCTGGGCAGGATAGACCCCATTCTAAGGCCCTGGGCAGGATGGACCCCATTCTAAGGCCATGGACAGGATGGACCCCGTTCTACCCAGCTGTTCCAACCAGTTATTTTGGCATTTGCCGCTTTTCCCTGTAAGCAGTGCTGAGCTGACTGAGCGGGTGTCCACATGGAATTTAGTCACATTATGATGGAAGCCGTCGCCATGATCCTCAGCCTACAGGCACCCCAAGGTGCACATTTGAGCAGGTGGACTGCCCATGGAGGTTGTGGAAGACAGGGTGGAGTTAGTCATGAATTCTAGTCAAAGGCTGTGGTCACTAGAGGACAGGACACTTGAGAAGGCCACAGGAGAGTCAGTAGGTGTCATAGTGGCCATGGGGACAGTGGATGTGCATCAGGTTGATGTCTTTACCATTGAGCCATCACCTATAGAACCTATGGCCTAGAGAGCGTTGGGCTTCATCCTGGCAGAAAACTGACAAGATATCATGGCGCCTCATGACGGTTGTGAGCAGGAGTGAGTGGGACGGGGCATAGAGACACTGCACGGCTCTGGACCAGCCCGAAGAGCAGACCCGGGACAGAAACAAAGATGCCCCTCCCCCATGACAATCATCCATCAAGGTTCTACCGGGGATATAAACAGCCTACCCCAGTTCTAACTGCACCTAGTGGGTAGGTAGTGATAGGTGACCAAGGGACCCCACCCATTCTGTTGCCTGGACTACTTATTAGGACCTGTATGGATCTTACGAAAAGATTCTAAAGCGCAAAACCAAGAAAAGCCTAATTCAAAATGAAATAACATCTGAAAGATTATTAGCAGAGAAAAAAAATAAATCATCCAGAGTATCCCCTTTTACCGAGATGGTAACCTCAGGAGACCCTCGTGAGGGAGTAAGGAACTGAGACAAAGGAGAAAAAGGAAAGAGAGAGATCTGGAGAGCAGTGACCATGGGGGAGGGGCTGCTTGGTCTTCTCGGATCTCTGAGAACCTGAGGTGACTCACCTCAGATCTGTTGCCCTCAAGGCTGAGGGGGGTGCTAGAGAATTTTCCCACAAGCTTCTGTCATTCACTCTTAAAAAAAAGTGAAAATTCAGAAATTAGTTTAGCCTTCCATAGCTATGTTCCTACTTCCTGTCCAACAGAACAGTATAGTAATGAGAAATCAGCACTGGCCGAGACAGGCCTGGAGGGAGGGGCTTAGCCATGAGACCGCGTACTGCTCTTGCAGAACACCCACATGGTGGCTCAACCATCGCAGCGCCAGTTCCGGGGATTCCTCAGGGGATTCCTCTTCTGGCCTCCCTGAGACTATACAAACATATGCGTGCACTCAGATAGGCACACGGACCTGGAAAATAAGATTTTTTTTAAACTTTAAAACAATTTTATAGCTACCCCATTTCAATTAAACTTGAGTATAGAGCAATTAATTACCAGCACATCGGATACATTAATTCAGAAGAATATTTAAAAGTAAGTCTTCTGGGGCTGGAGAGATGGCTCAGCAGTTAGAGCACTGGGTGTTCTTCCAGAGGACCCGAGTTCGATTGCCAGCACCCCCATGGTGGTGCACAACCACCTGAATCCCAATCCTAGACAATCTGTTGCCCTTTTCTGATCTCTGTGGAAACCAAGTGTCTTAGTCAGGGTTTCTATTCCTGCACAAACAATCATGAACAAGAAGCAAGTTGGGGAGGAAAGGGTTTATTGAGCTTACACTTCCACACAGCTGTTCATTACCAAAGGAAGTCAGGACTGGAACTCAAGCAGGTCAGAAGCAGGAGCTGATGCAGAGGCCATGGAGGGATGTTCCTTACTGGCTTGCTTCTCCTGGCTTGCTCAGCCTGCTCTCTTATAGAACCCAAGAATACCAGCCCAGAGATGGTACCACCCACAAGGGGCCCTCCCCCCTTGATCACTAATTGAGAAAATGCCCCACAGCTGGATCTCATGGAGGCACTTCCCCAACTGAAACTCCTTTCTCTGTGATAACTCCAGCCTGTGTCAAGTTGACACACAAAACTAGCCAGTGCACCAAGCATACATGAGATGCACAGACACAATGCCCACATATGAAAAATAAAATCTAAAAAAAAAAAATGTTTAAGCCTTCTGGTCTCAGCTATAGCAGAAACAATTTAAGAATGAGCTAGAAGGTATCCCTCCTCCTGCCTCATGATCTTCAGGATGGAGTTAAGACCCCTCAGCTGCTCCCACAAGGCCATCCTGAGCCTGATCCTTCATGGCTGCCCTCTTCCCCAGACCTGCAGCTCACCACGCCTGTGATGGTTCACACACTTGAATCAGTACTGGCTCGTGACTGAAGCCCCTTCCTGATGAAGGGAGTCATCCCTTCCTCCCACTGCCATTCGGAGAACATCACCCTAAAATCTCAGCTCATGTCTTCTTCTCGGGCTTCTTGCCTGGCTGCACAGAGCTTGTTTGGATATCAGTTACTAAGTGACAATAACAGTCACTACAGGTGACAAAGATAAATAAGTTATAGTTCCTGTCCTCAGGATGCTCCCAGCCTCGTGGGGATGCCATCAAATAATTAATAATTAAGGTACAGGCTGCCAGCTGCCCTGCAGACATGCCGAGAAGTTCCTGTGAAGTGTTGGTGTGGCAGGGTAAAGCAGTCCTTGCTGTAATAGTCTCAGGTCGGCAAAATCCTAGGGAGAGCTTTGAGATGTGATCCGGTCCCCTCTCATTCCTTCCTCTCTGCTTCTCATCTGTCCTTCGGGTTGGCCACTCCCTATGCTCCCTGCTCCTCGTGCCATAATGTTCAACCCAAGTACAAGGAAACAAACAGCCATTGGCTGGGCAGGCTCGGGGTTGGCTCGGGAGAACCTGCTGTGAGCAGGGCTGGCATGGAGTGTGCCTGGTGTTGCTTCAGCGAGCTGGCCTGGAGCAGGAGAGGAGGCAGGGAGAATAAAAGGATAAGCTGACGGGAGAGGACGCCACAGGCTGGAAAGAGGCTAACCTGTGGAGCACGGAGCAAGTGGCAGTCACAGCCCGTTGACATGAGAACATTCTACTAGTTTCCTCTCAGGACTCCTGGTCTCTGAGTGCCTCACGTGATGGTAAGGAGTAGTGTGGGAAGGATAAATGAGCTTTGAATTCAAAGAATGGCCTTGGCTCGTGTGTACATCTTCATGGGATTGATTCATCCCGGAACACAGTGGAGACAGACAGGAGCATGAAAGAATGAACTTGAATCTAGGTGCACCCATTGGCCTGAGGGCGCCGGGGGTGGCACCCATTGGCCAGGAAGTGACGGAGGCAGCCGTACCAAGAGCAGAGGCGACACAGCAGAGCGGCTCCCAGCACTAGTGCCAGTCACAGTGACCAGTGCTTAAGATCTCAACTTGAAGGGAGGATGTACCGGCTGGTTTTGTGTTGATTTGACACAAGCTGGAGTTATCACAAAGAAAGGAGTTTCAGGTGAGGAAATGCCTCCATGAGATCCACCTGTGGGGCATTTTCTCAATTGGTGATCAAGGTGGGAGGGCCCATTGTGGGTGGTGCCATCCCTGGGCTGGTAGTCCTGGGTTCTATAAGAAAGCAAGCTGAGCAAGCCAGGGGAAGCAAGCCAGTAAGAAACATCCCTCCATGGCCTCTGCATCAGCTCCTGCTTCCTGACCTGCTTGAGTTCCAGTCCTGACTTCCTTTGGTGATGAGCAGCAATGTGGAAGTGTAAGCTGAATAAACCCTTTCCTCCCCAACTTGCTTCTTGATCATGATATTTGTGCAGGAATAGAAACCCTAAGACAGAGGAATTCTTTACGTTGGCACATTGTCTCAGGCAGCCCAGCCCATGGCTGTTGGTTTCCATGTCCTTGGGCTGGATATGTTGGCATCAGGATCATGTGACTTAGAAAGCTGTCGATTCTCATGACAGACATGAAACAGAGAATAAGGAAGTGAGAGGGAACCAGATTCCACCTTCAAAGGCACCTTCCTCCAGCTAAGTGCCACCTTCAAATCTACCACCTCACAAAAGCATTACCAGCTGGTGCCAGTCCTTCACCACACAGTCTAAGGAGGAAATTTCATCTTCTAACCATGGAGTAGTTTGAATGAGAAATGGCCCTATAAGGCTTGGGTATTTGAACATTTGGTCCTCAGCGGGTGGTGGCCTTTGGGGAGGTCGTGGGGTTTTTACAGCCTTACTGAAAAAGATGTGCACTGGGGGCAAGCTTTGAAGGTTTATACCCTCATCCCGTTTCCTGTTTGTTCTCTCCACTTGCTGTGTGAGGACTGAAATGTGGTGAGCCAGCTCCCTGGGCCTGCTTCCTCCTGCCAGTTCTCCCCCGCCATGATGGACTCTCCCTCTGGAACCATAAGTCAAAATTAACCCTCTCCTCTTTAAGTTGCTTGAAGCTATGACATTTTACCGCAGCAACAGAAGAGTGACTGATACAGCATGACACTCACAGACCCAAGGCTCGCGAGCCCGGGATGCCATCTTGCTCTGCAGCTCCAGATGCCGACCCAGAGGTGAAGAGCTGAGGACAGTCAGTTCATTTGGAAACTGGGAGAAAGCGAAGGAAAAGTAGGCTGTGGAACCCACTATCGCAGTGGGAGGAGCCATGCCGCTCCGAAAACAGTGTAGAAAGAAATATGCCGGAGGGATGAAGAAACAGATGTTCAGATGCTCACAAAGGGAGCAATTCTCAACCTCTTGGTCACGAGCCCTTCGGGGTGCAATGACCCTTTCACAGGGGTCACCTAAGACCATTGGGAAGCACAGATGTTTACATTATGATTCTTAACAGTAGCAAAATTACAGTTATAAAATATCAACCAAATAATGTTATGGTTGTGGGGGTCACCAACATAAGGAACTGTATTAAAGGGTCGCAGTGTTATACAGTTGGGAACTATTGCTCTAAGGCTTAGGGTGGGACCCTCCTGGGAGGCCATTACCCAACTCGTCTGGACTATCACGAACATTGCTAGCAGGGCCCCTGTGGTTCCGGAAACTGTCCCTCGGGTGAAGAAGAGATGTCGGTGCTGGCAGTGGGAAGCAGGCGGAGCACCCTACAGATGTGAGCCATGCAGGTGGGCGGGCTCCTTGGTACCTGCCACTGGGCTTCTCATGTTCTAGGAGCCCAGAAGGTGCAACTTAGTTCTGGTTGAAGAGCACGTCACAGTTCCAGGAGCTGGGCAGGGTGGGCGTGTGCATACTTGAAGGTGTCCAGATGTGGAGCAGAGCGTGGTAGACCCATGGGTGACATCAGAACCCCCATCTCTCACAGGATCTACCACGCTCTGCCCGCATCCAGCCTGTAGCCACTGGTCGAGCCTTCTAGCCTAGCTGTTCCCCATGTGAGCTCACTCCTTGCTCTAACCCGTCTGTCACGGGGCTCTGCATTTCCGGTCAAACTTTTTCCACATCCTTGGTGCATCTCATATAACTAGCTAAATATATTAGCATTTGGACATTGTGTGTGTGGTTCTATCTGTGTGATTATGTGTGTGATTATGTGTGTGATTGTGTGCGTGATTATGTGTGATTGTGTGACTATGTGTGTGATTGTGTGTGTAATTGTGTGTGATTATGTATGTGTGGTTGTGTATGTGTGATTGTGTTATAGTGTGTGTAGTTGTGTGTGATTGTATGTGTGTTATTAGGTATGTGTGATTATGTATGTGTAGTTGTGATAGTGTGTGTAGTTGTGAATGATTGTATGTGTGTGATAATGTATGTGTGATTGTTTGATAGTGTGTATACTTGTACGTTGATTGTATGTGTGTGATTATGTCTGAGCATGTGTATGAGTGTGTGAGAGTGTGTGTGCATATGTGTACATGATTGTGTGTGTATGTATGTGTGTGTGATTGTCTATATGTGTTTAGGGGATGAAAGGAATAGAAAAGTCAACCCAAGTGACTTTTAGGCTAACGTTTGTTCTCCGGAATGACGACGGAAGCAGCTGGAGGGTTTACATTCAGACCTAGAGTAAAATAATAGGCGTGGATTTGACAGGGAGGGAAGTGGGCCGTGGTGTAGCACATGCAGAGCTGACCTGACGCTCCAGCAGTCTCTCTGGTGTCTTCACTCTAGTGTTGGGGTGTGCTAAGAACCGAAGGAGGCCTATGCCAAGCGTGTGTCTAATGTGCCCTTACTGCGGTAGGCCCCTGACTCCCACCATATGCCAGCCCACACTGGAGAGATCCGTGCCCAGTGTCCTGCTGGTCCCCACCTTGTGACAGTCCTGCTTACGATTTATCCAACTTTGTGATGGTGCAAAAGCCATACACTTTTAGCCCAAACTGTGCTTCCGGGTTTGAACTTGGATCTTTTATTGGGACAACACTCTTGCGATGACATCTTACAGGAAGGGCCACTGGGCCAGAAAAGTTGGAAAATAGGATTTGGTGATGGGACTGCTTGAAGACAGAGGCATGAGAGGGAGGACAGGTGGCCCTGGTCCACCAGAGAGGGCCAGGCTTCACCCATCATGCTCCACACAGCTCCCGAGAGCAACCACGCCGCCTGGAGCTGTCGCTCACAATCCATTGTTGTCCAAGTCACTGAGTTTGGCTGTGGAGTTGGTAATGGCTCCATCTTCTAACCACCTTGAGAGAGTGAGATGGGGGGACAGACCCTGTGTCCTTCACTCCTCTGCGACAAGGCCTGATGAGCCCCACGGTAGCGTATCAGGGAAGCTCTTTTTTTTTTTTTTTTTTTGTGGTTTCTGAGAAGTGAATGTTTTAAATTTAAAATCAGGCTGGGTCTCCAAGCTGGGCTGCGGGGTCTTTGTAAACTACTAGCTTGGCTTGCTTCTTTATATCAAGTGGCATCAAGGACTGGAGAGTTTGTTTTTGCTGTAAAGTGAGTCTTCCCGCTAATGTCTACCTCTACCACAGAATGGCTATTCCATTTCTCTCAGGAATCTCTCTTCTCACTTTCAAGGCAAGCCGATTAAGACGGCGCCTGATGATAAAACCGATCAGCTTTCTAATCAGGTCTGAGGGAGGATTTGGACCCTTGATGTGTTTGCATAGCGTTATATTTGAGGGAGCAGCTGACCTTTCCACGGGCGGAAGGCTCAGTGCCGGAACCTCGCGTCTGTGCGTGTGAGCACAGAGACGTGTCAGTGGAGCTGAGGAGTCAGGCGTCCCCAGGGCTGAAGTACACCCATCCTTCGGTACCTAAGCAAAAACACAAATGGCTTTTCTTCGTCGGGAGCTGCCCCCATAGCAGCAGACTCATTTCCATTGTGCTCAGCCGTCTCCGGTGTCTCTTATCAAGTTAATAGAAGCCCCCAGTAAAAACGCACCTCTCAGATGTTTACAGTCATCATGGCCTGGCCATTAAGATGATGAATGAACTCCCTGCTCACCCTTGTAAGAAAGCCCTGCAGGGGAAATCAATACTTAGAAAATAAGACGTCTTTTCTGCCCCTTTCCTGCCTTTAATCTCGTGCCCTGAGCACCGTGGTGACTTTACCTTGAACTTCCTGCTTTTTGCCAGGCAGCGGTCCTTACCTGGCCCGGGTCCAGGTACCGCATCCTCCCGGTGCTCACTTCCTGTTTCAGTTGCTTCTGAAGGCCCTGCTGTTTATCCATAATAGGTAAGGGGAGTGGAGAGGAGCAGGGACCATGCCCCACCCCCGCCCCTGAGGCCAGGATGGTAATCCCTCACCAGTACTATACCTGTCACTCCCGCCTGGGTGCTGGCACCCGAGAGATAGCAACTGGACAGAAACCTCCTGAGGCTGCTGGCCCTTCTGGCCACGGGCACCAGGAAGTGATGGAGAGCCCCAGCTGTCCATTTCTAGCCACAGTGTGGCCCGTGTTCCGCAGCAAAGCCTAGCCCTCACTGGCATGAAAAGCTTCATTTGTGTATTCATGGCCTTTGAAGGGAAGGCCACAGTCTAGCTTGAGAAATATCAATAAAGCTACGACTGCGACAAGAATCGATTAAGGATGTTTTCCGCCGCCATGCCGCCACAGGTGGGGCATATCTGTGAGAGGGGTTTAGAAAGTGTGCATTTAAGCTTCTGGACCCTGCCTGCAACTGGATGTGTTTCTTCTAAAAGGGAAAGGAGGAGCCTGCCTGGGTTTTAAATCTTTTTCGCCAGACAACAAAAAACCTAAGGATGGAGAGAAGGAAGGAAGGAAGAAGGGAAGGAAGGAGAGAAGGAGGGAGGGAGGGAGGGAGAGAGGGATGGAGAAAACTAAATAAAACATTTAAAACTAAATCTGGGAGATGGCCCTAGTTTGTCTCTCCAGAGCCTGAATATCAGTGGAAGGAAAGAACGGACTCCATTCACAAAGCTAGCTTCTGGTCTCACATCACACACACACACACACACACACACACACACACACACATACACACACACCACATCATGCACACACAGTAATGAGGGGACTGGACAAACGGCCGTGTGCTTAAGAGAGCTTGCTGTTCTTGCAGAGGACAAAAGTTCCGTTCCCAGCACCCACATCAGGCAGCTCGCAATGACCTAGAACTCCAGCTCCAAGGGCTCTGACTCCCTCTGCTGGCCGGCAGGTGCATCTACACTCAAATGTTCACACACAATTTGAAAATAATAGATTTTTGGGGAAGTCAGAAAAAAATGTTGGTGGTTCCTGAAAGGGTGTGTCTGTCCCTGAGTGAGATGCCCATGGTGAAGCCAGGAAGGGCACAGTCCCAGGCAAGGGACCCCAAACCTTAGCCCTCAGCTTGATCTCGCAGGGACACACCAACTCCATTCTATCCCATCTTAAAGGAAGTTATACTTCTGACCTACTCACAGCAGACGCTGGTTTAGAGCCACTTTGGAAACTGTTAAAACCTGAGGTCCTTTCTACCCCAGAGGATGGGATGTGGGCAGAATGGGTCCAGGAATCAAAGGCCAGGATCAAAACATGGGAACCATGGGGAACAGCAAGGAACCCACATAAGCTTGCTGGTGGGAATACAGGCTAGCCCCGCCTCTGTGGATATCAGTGTGCAGGTTTCTCAGGAAGTAGGCACAGCTCCACTAGATCTAACGTATAACTCCACACCAACACAGGAACAGCACATCCGTGTTTACTACGGCATTGTTCATGATAGACAAGACACTGTGCCAGCCCTGCTGTCCAGCAAGAGGGAAATCGGTGAAGAAAATGTGGGTTTTATACACAGTGGAATGTATTTCCAGCCGTAAGAATGAAGTCATGTCATTTGTAAGAAACTGGATGCAACTGGAAGCAATAATATTAAGAAAATTAAGGCAACATGGGGGGGAGCTTCTCTCTTGTTTGTGGTTCCTATGTTTTATATAGTCACGGGAATGGTGTGCGGATACATGAAATAAAGGTGGAAGCGAGATTGTGGAAGGGAACAGAGCGGCTGAGGGCTGGGGGTAGGAAAACGGGGGGGGGGGCGTTGAGGAGAATGTTCAACAGCCGCATGGAAGAAATCTAAATGTAAAATAACAAATTTTGAAATGGAGACCTCATAGCAGCTTAACTTTCAGGAAGGAAGCGGCGATACAAGCTCTTGATAATGGGCACAAAACTAAGTTGTGTATATGCTGGAAAAATACAAGAAATCTGAAACTGGGAGAAAATTTTGGGACTCCAGATAAAACTCTGAGGACCCACTTAAGGCAGACAAGGCAGGGCTAGGGGTGTGGTGGAGAGAGCACTTACTGAGCATGCTCAAGAGCTCAGGAGCATGCTCAGCACTTCAGATGAAATATTTCAAATGAAGTACTTGAGCGTGTTTAAAACATGTGAACTACTCCCGGGGCCACAGGCACGCGCCAGCCCCCCCATCCACATTCCTTCCAATTTAGACCCAATGTCAGTACAGTAATGTCAATCTCTGATTTCTTCCTGTAACTGATCTTGCTTCAACTTCCCCTGAAGAGTTAAAAAGTTGCCTTTCTCAGCCAGAGGTAGGAGGATGGGCTGCCGGAAGGAGGCTCCGTTATCCAAGAGGCAGGAACTCAAACATGGCAGTATCCCCTGGTCTCCATCAGCAACTTCCCTCTTCCCACCAGATTTTGCCCCCCATGCCCTGCACCTTGAACCCCTGCATATCTGAGCCTCTGTGTGTGTATGTGGGTGTGTGTGCCTTGTGCATGTGCTTGCTTGAGTGTATGTGTGTGCATGTGCATATACATTTCCCCATTTGTGTGTGTGAGTGTGTGTGTGTGTGTGTGTGTGTGTGTGTGCATGCGCGCGCAGATACAGAAGCCTCAGGTTGATGTCAGCAGTCTTCCTCTATCTTACCCATTGAGTCAGGGTCTCTCAATTGAACCCAGAGCTCATGGATATGGATAATCTAACTAGTTATCTTGCCCCAAGGATCTTGTCTCTGCCTTCTAAGAGCTAGAATTAGAGAGCTGCCACACCCACCTTGCATTTATGTGGGTTCTGGGAGTCTAAGCCCAAGCCCTCAGGTTCCCCCAAGCAACTGCTTTATTCACTAAGGCGTCCTCCAATCCCACATTGCTATTTTATTCCTTTGTCATACCTGTGACTCTTTAGAAGACTGACTGACCTCAGGCTGCTGAAGCTTATTTAGCCCTGGTCATAAAAGTCACAAGTGCCAGGACCCGGGCAACAACCTCAGGCTGCTGGTGCTGAGGCGCGCGCGCGCGCGCGCGCACGCACACACACACACACACACACACACACACACCTGTATCCTCCCTCCTTCACTGTCCTTCCTGGAGACAGTTTCATACAGGTTAGGTGTTTTCATTCGTTTACTTGTTTTTTTTGTGTTTTGTTTTGTTTTGTTTTTTCATGGTTCCCATGTCAGAGTCAGCTTCTGGGTACCCAGGTCTAAAGCAGGTCCTCCCCTCTCCATTTTACAAAGACAGGCTTAATTCATTTCAGTAGACACAGTGGAGAACCTGACCGGTCAGAATGGTTTGGGGGGGGGGGGTTGTGTGTGACTTTAGCTTTTTCCCCCTCGAATGATGCTATTCAGCACGTCTTGGTTTTGTGCTGTAACTGGAAGTCTGACTTGTTGATATTTAGCCTGTGAAGTTTGACAAGAACCCAATCTCGTGAAGTCTGAAGATTTTGATCAATCATTGCTTTCTTTTCTCACAGACTATTTATACTTGAGATGGCGATGTGTCCATGTAACTTTTCTTTTGATCTTTTAAGGAAACGAACTCTATTTTTAAAATTTCGCCCCCTGACCTTAAGGAATGAAATACACTACTGCTTTAATTTCTAGTAGTTCGCTCAGTGTGTTGATCTCAATAATCACAAGAAAGACACATCTCACAGTTTCCTCTCCCAGTGGTCTTTGTCAGGTTTTGATATTGGACTTGAGCTAGAATTTTCTAAAATAAACAGAGAGTCTGAATTCTTGTTGGTAGTCTGAAGACGTGTCGCTAACATCGCTTCAACAGCAGACAGTGGGAAGGAGCGCCTTACTGGTGCTCATTTTTACACCACACACTACGCTCAGCACTGATTTTTTTTTTTTTTTGACACGTTTTAGCCCCGCGACAACTCATGTTCTCTTGTGAGCTTTGTTTTCCGGAGGAAACCAACGCTTAAGCAAGGCACAGCTGCTAAAACTGGGGATTGGAATCCAGGCACTAGAAGGCTGACATCAGAGGTCTCAGATGCATCTTCTTTGCATAAAGAGACTAATTTGCATGTCTGGTGGTCCCACTGGCTGCCCACCTGGCTTGTAGCTGCCACCCTCTGGAGAGCCAGGTGCTCAGTGAATGACATCCTTCAGATTACATCATCCCTCATTTTTCTTGCGTAGGGGGTAGCCAACAGGAAACGTTGATGCATTTTCTGGGGCAGCTGTGTTTTGTCTAAACAAGACTCTCTTTAGTACCCTGGGGGTCCTGGCACACAGACCTTACCCCCACCAGGCTCCCGCTAGAGGAAGCCTTCCTGTGGTGCCCATGTGTTTGCCGCTCTGGATTCTGGGAGCTGGCGCGGCTTCCCTGCCTTTCTGAATGTCTTCTCTGGAATTGATTTGTCCCAAGGTGAACTCAGCTAAAGGAATATCACACTTAAGAGCTTTGGCCCTGAATGGGCCAGGAAGGTGGAAAAACACACACAATCTGTCCATTTTCCCTTCTGCCTGTTGAGGACTGGACAGCTGGAAAAAATCCTAAGAGGTAGAGTCACTCGGCCCTTAGTGCGTCAGACGCAGACTGTCTTGCTCTGTCTCCAAGCCAGCCAGCCCTTTCCCAACTCAGGTCCAAAGTTTGTTAGGGAAAGGGGGAGAAAAGCCCCTAGATGTATGCCCAAGTCACCTGTAAGAGGCCAGTGGTACACCAGGAACATAAGTACCCGGTGACGTGGATCATGTGACAGAGTCCTATACATAATAGCATCTGGAGGCTCTGCTGGGTGATAAACCACAGGGATTTTCATAGGATAGCAGCCCATGCTTACTATACATAGGAATATATACCCAATAGTCAAAAGCAGTTTCAACAAAGAAAAGATGGAGTGAATAAAAAAACATGGTGTCCGGTTTGCATGGCCCAGAGACGGCGTCTTGAATGTCTACAGAACCTCCTCTGCTGGCTTTAAGTGCTGAGCTTGAGAGCGGGAAGTGCCTAGCCTGGTCTGACTGCTGTCATCGCCGCTGTGCTTGCCCATTTACTCAGGAAGAGTGAACTGCACGTTCAATGAGTATTTAAGGTGTGAGATGTATATGCAGAATAGACATGAGCCCCGTAGCCACCTCCTCACAAACCCAGTGGAGAATGGGTCTGAAGAGGTGTTTAGGAGTTGTGACTGTGGTAAACAGAACAGGCTTGGGGGCCTGGGAAAGGTGCCCCAGTGCATCTTGGGAGATGTTCAGGAAAAGGGGAGCACTGGGACTAGGAGGGTTGTGGGCTGCTGTAGGAAGGGTGACACCATAGGTGAGCGAGGAGAGCTGAGAAATGGTTGGTGCATTCAGCAGGGGCCAAACGATATAGGTCTTAGGAGATCACAGTTAAGTGTCCACAAACAAATGGAGAAAGGTGTCGTGTGTGGGTGACAACCTTCGTTTTGTCTGAATGTTGGATCTCATCATATACTTACAAAATGCCTTCAAAATGTCCTAAGAAATATTTACTATAAAGTCCTGGTCCAACTATTAGATCTGAACAAGGAAGGGCAAAAAACTAAAACAACCCTAAGACATCATCTATAGAAGTCTTCAAATGGAGGCTAGGGTGGATATCATCAGAAAATGAAAATTAACTATTAAATGACTCCAAGCTTTAAGTCTAACCTTTGTCATAACAGAATGCATGCTCAGTCCAAGCTGAGGAAGCCCTAAAGGGTCACATCTCACAGAGGGAACAGCAGCTCTTAAAGGGAATGGTCTAGTGCAATCACAAGGCCACAGGTGTGTCAAAGTTCGCATCCTCCTTTGAGGAACCCCAGACCATAGAGCATGTTCTTATTGGTTATTGAGAATTGATGTGGAAGGGCCTATCTCACTGTGAGCGGTACCAGCCCTGGGCAGTGGTCCCAAATGGAATAGGAAAACAGGCTGACTTCTCTCTCTCTCTCTCTCTCTCTCTCTCTCTCTCTCTCTCTCTCTCTCACACACACACACACACACACACACACACACACACACTTTCTTTTTTCTTTTGAAGGGAAACAGAGGAGTTGAGGGAGAGAAAGAGGGTAGAAGACTGGGATGGGGAGGGAGGGGAAACAGCAGTCAGGCTGGAATGTATGAGAGAGAAATAAAAGAGAGAGAGAGAGAGAGAGAGAGAGAGAGAGAGAGAGAGAAGGAGGAGGAGGAGGAGGAGGAGGAGGAGGAGGAGGAGGAGGAGGAGGAAGAAGAAGAAAGAGACAAAGAAAGACAGAAAGTAAGAGAAAAAGAAAGAAAAGAAAGAAAGAAAGAAAGAAAGAAAGAAAGAAAAGAAAGAGAAAGAAAGATAGAAAGAAGGACACAAAGAAAGAAACAAAGAAAGCAAAGGAAGCAGGCTGAGCACTCGGGGAAGCAGGCCAGTCCACAGCCCTCCTCTGTGGCTCGAGTTCCTGCCTCCAGGTTCCTGCTTGGCGTGAGGTCCTGCTCTGACTTCTGTTGGCTATGGACTATGATGTGGAAATGTGAACTGAAGTTAACTGCCCCCACCCATGTTGCTTTTGGTCATGGTGTTTATCACAGCAATAGAAACTCTAACTAAGACAGGCAACACCAGGGCTGGCTCATGCTAAAAATTTTAAAGTGGAAAAAAATAATCTTTTTCATAGAGTTTTATTTACTTCAAATAAAAATAAATAGACGCACTCCAGTAATTTACAAATATTTAGTTAAGGAGGAATTTCCTGACAAGCTCCCTTCTGTCCCTGTGGTCTGTCCCTGACCCAGCACACCTTCCTGGGCACCATAAAGTGCTTCTTTGAAGGTCTTTGTGAAGTGCCCTCCTTGTTTTTCTTTTATTTAATAGTGTTTATCTTATACTTATGTGTCTTTTATTTGCAGTATCCTCAAGTACATTAAAGATGCAGGCACACTAAACGCAGCTGATGGTTTGTTCTGCCATCGATCTCCTGAGGTGCTATGTTTTTTTCACATTCAAAAGTCCATTCCTCAGTCCCTAGGGGACATGGGGACAAGGTGGATATGGGGTGTGATCTATTTCTTGGTCCTTCTGTGGTAACAGTGGGCAAGCCCACGCCCAGGGGCCTCCATCCTTCGTGGGCAGCCCAGGCAGGGGCTCAGGGGACCACATGGTTGAAAGACCTTGGGTGCAGGTCCAAGGAGGGAGTGAGACGAATTGTTGGGGGTAAGGAGCTTGTTACAAGGGTTGCTTATGTCATGGACAAACTGACATAGTGGGAGCTCTGAGGAGAGTTTAGTCCCCACACCAGAGACAAACAGATGGTGAGGTTTCTGACGAGAACAAATCAGACCCTCATGGAGAAGATAGGAATCTCTTCTTACACCTTTCCACGGATGAAGCCATTGTCACAGCCTATCATCAGGCTGACTCACAGGACAGAAGGAAGAAGGTTGGACGGAGGGTGGCCACCAGTATCACCTCTGACTTAAACTCTCTTCCCCATGTGTGCTCCTAGCACCTGGGAGTATGTTAGGTGGAGATTCGCAGTGTCTCAGCAGCCTTGGACATCTGTAGGAGAGGAAGAGCTGCTGTTGCTTGATCAGTAGCTACATTGTAGCATCGGAGTCTTGCAGCCCTAGGTGGAACCCGCCAGGATGCTCACACCCTCCTCTAAGAGTTTGCACCTGTTAGTGTAACAAACTGCGCTAACATCCATTGGCTTAGTACAATAACCATTTACTATTGCTCCTAACTATAGACATTAGCTGGACCATTTCTAAGCTCTGGGCCAGGTTTGGCTTCTTGGCTGATCTTTCTTGGGGGTTCGTGGTTACCTGGCAGACCAGCTGGAATCTAGCCGTTGTCTGGAGTGAAGGACTTGCTGAGCTGGGTAGCTGGCATTGCCCAGGGAGCTAGCTCTTGCTCACACAATCCTGACAGGGTTCCAAAAGAGCAAATAGAAGCCCCAAGGCCTCCTGGATAGCGGCTTGGAACAGCCATAGCATCACTTTGGCTGCATTTGGATGGTTGGACCCGGTCACAAATCCTGCTCAGATTCAAAGTGGGAAAGTCAAGTTGACCTTGTGATGGGAGCACAAGCCAAAAGTCAAGCCATAGAGAAGTGAGAACACGAGGAGGGATGAAAGCTCACAGCCACTTTCACAAACCATCTACCCCGTGTATGCAACAACAGTTTCCAAAGGGCAACTTATTCCCCAAGTGACACCTGACAAACTTAATTATCACAGATAAGATGGCTCTACAGGTGGCTAGCTGATAGTATTGTATAAAAATAAAGAGGAGAGAGGGAATATGTTTGGTGGCTGTGTAGTCAGGTGTGGGGGAAAGGAGTGCCTATTCGTGCCCATGCTGAGGCAGCCCTTCCCCCAGGGACCAGCCACTGGACAGTATAGTATAGAATAGAAAGTTTATTTGGGGCATGGGGAGGGGAGCTGAGCAGGTAGTAGAGGCAGAGAGAGAGAAAGAGAGACACACAGAGAGAGACAGAGACAGAGAGGCAGAGAGAGTAAAGGAGTAGAGACTGGCCATGAGCAGGTTGAGAGGGGGAGGGGAATGCGGAGAGGGGATGAGGAGCAGGAGGACAGAGGAGGAGCAAGAAGGCAAGAGGGGGAGGAGGGGGCCAGCAGCCCCTTTTATAGTGAGTCAGGAACACCTGACTATTGCCAGGTAACCATGGGGCGGGGCCTAGCCAATATAGGAGCAGAGCTCTTGGCAAGGGATGCAGGGAAGCCGGGGTGCTTTGAGACTTCTCTCAGAGCTGGAAAGTTGGGGAGAGCTACTGGAAGGAGGGCTCCAACAGGTGACTTGAGTATCACATGACCAACTTCCTCTCTAGCAACACGGCCAACAGAGTGAAGACCAGGCAGAAGCTGGCCTTTGACGACCCTATCTAGAAGGCCATACCACAATTCCCCTGCTGCATCTCCAGGGGAAGCCAGACTCCTCAGAGGAGGAGCATCAAATGGTTCCTGGGATCATTTAGAGCCGCAGCACTGTAAGAGCTGACAGTCACGACTAGGAATTAAGCGCCGTGTATAAAGCACAACAGTGGCTATTGATCCTTAGAAACAGGAGCTCAGTCCCTCATCACATTCTGCAGCGGATGGCCTGGGGGCACAGCCTCCTCCAGGGCCTCCTCAGACTCAGGTTTTCCCTCAGAGACTCTGGAGGGCTGCAGAGGCTCCTGTGATGGCCATGCCTTCACCTCTTCCACTCTGAAGTGTTCTCGAGAGTATCTCAAAATACCCTTGTGCTCGGAGCATCCTGATCTTCCTTCTGGCACGGAGGAACTGGGTCAGAGCTGCAACAACCGGACTGTTCCAGGGCCCACCCTACCTAGCCCTGCTACATACTCGCATAGGCATCAAAATGCAGTGAGGCATCTGCACGTGTTTCGGCAGGTTTTGTTTCAAACAATAGAAGAGGCACTCCCCCTCCCACTGAGTGAACAGAGACATTGCTGTTCTTCAAAGTCTGAGGTTCGCTTGGGCCTTCCGTTTCCTGTTGCACCCCTGAGCTTTCTTACCATGTGTCCTGTTTTGGCCCCATGTTCAGGCGAGTCTGTCCCCTTAGGGTACCGAGATCGTTGCCAGGTTACCATGAAGAAGTGCTTTGATTTCACTAAGTTCTAGGGAGGTTTCAGTCTCACTGGGATGACTGGCATGCTAAGTCTGGGTCACATGGTCCTGTGTTAGTGGGCTGCGAATGAAATCGAGTGCCCCTTATGCTGGTAGGCTGAGCATGGTAGGCGAGGTGGGTTGGGCAAGGTGGGCTGGGTAGCCTGAGCATGGTGAGCGGAGTAGGCTGAGCATGGTGGGCGGGGTGGGCTGAGCATGGTGGGCGGGGTGGACTGAGCATGGTAGGCCGGGTAGCCTGAGCATGGTGGGCGGGGTAACCTGAGCATAGTGAGCAGGGTGGGCTGAACAAGGTGGGCGGGGTGTCTGCCACAGCATTATTTTCCCATTTACCAAGGGAAGAAATTAGAGCTTGGAGCTGGCAGCACAGCTAAATTCTCACAGCCAGTGGCAGGCGAGCCCTCCCCTCCCGCTGCTCCTGCTCTGTATGTTGGTAAAGGAAGACTTTGTCTCCACCCAGCCCGCACCTCAGTGCTGTTCCATCTCAGTGTCTGCCCAGCCCTGCCCTACCTGACCGTCAGCTTTGGGAGTGATAGAAAAAAGCAGGGGCTGCCAGGGACAGGAGAGAGAACATCTGCCTCTCTGCTAAGACAGAAGCCCTGTGTGGAGCTCTGGTCTCCAGACACGGTAGCCAGGGCAACCTGAAAGTTTGCATGGCCTTTCCTCTTCCTGTGCCGCCTGTGCCTGAGGTCTTAACACTGAGTGCTTTCACGGAGTCAGTATGGAGAGATGAATGTCTTCTGCTGAGCATGTGTTGGGGAGGAGCCCCCAGGGCCCCACCCTTATCAGAGGGCCTGTTGGCAGCTGATGGCTGCTGAGAGAGGAAGGGTCACTCACTCTCCTTTGTGGCCGCTAGTAGGTTTCTTATGGATGGCCACAGGCCATGCACATGTGAGCAGCACCAAATCATAGCAAGACACAAAAAAGGCATGGAGCTGAGGGGAGGTGCGGTGAGAGGCAGGAGAGAGAGCTGGGTGAGATGGATGGGTAGGAACAATATAGATCATATGAGGGTGTGGAACTTAGACTAAAAAGATCAGTTTTTAATTATCTGCTGAGATGTGCTGATGCCCCCTTCCCTGGAGGCTCATCTGGAAGGTTTCGGGTGAAGGAACTGCCTTCTGCCTCCAAAGGCAGCAGAAGGCAGTGGATGGAGCCACGTAGGGAGGAGGAACTCAAAGAGACAAAGCCAAACCCTCTCCTCAGATAAACAGGCGTTCAGGATGGGGGAGCAGAGACCTCCAGAGTGGGTGATGCTGTCAGCCCTTAATCATGAAGCCAGGGCAGGGGACGAGGTTAGACTTTATGCCAAGGAAAACTCTCACTGGTTTTCCAAAAAGCCCGTAGAGTTTTTCTGATGAAGGAACGGATGGTGGGGACCCAGAGGTGAACAGAGACATGGATTTATAGCTACGGGTCTCCTGCCAACTGTACTTGGTCTCTCACACACAGTCACACTACAGTCCCCTCTGGGCTAAAGATGACCCAGGCAGATGGGACACCGACCTGGTCCTGCACCAGACCAGGGACTGTACCATGGATTCAAACATACTTGACACAGCGTCTGGCAGGTGGCACTCTGAGCCTCAGGCAACTCTACAGCCTCCTCAGTGCCGAGGTGGAAGGCTGCTGTGTGGTGGCGTCCTGGACAGCATGTTCACTGCCAAGATGGTCTCAGAAGACAGCCCTGGCCAGAGCACACACAGGGTGTGGAGCCAAGCTAGGCTGGGTGGGAATCTTGGTTTCGGGCTATTAATCGCCATTGTGGCAAACTGCCCCGTTTCTGGATTCCTCCTTTTCTCTTTCTGGGCAGTGGAGCCCATGAGTCTTACCTCACAGCCTCCAGATTAAATAAAAACGGCTTGGCCTCAGGAAGTTACAAGTCGACCATCCCTTGCCCAACAATCTTAGCTCAGAGCTGCTTCAGATGTCGGGATGCCCAGCTTGAACCTGCAAATGCCAGTTGATCCCCTCCTCCCCTGGCCTCCTCTGCATGCCCTCACCGTGGAGCATGTGAAGTCCATTTTTCAGTCTTGCGTCTTTATGAGGAGGCTGGAAGCAAGCAACTTGAGGAAAAGCAAGTGCTGGTGGCCCAGGAGGGATTTTACCCGCCAGAGGTAAATAGTTCTCCAGACATCCCCAAAACCCCTACTCTGAGATACACAGGGGCACTTAGGCATCCAGTAGATCAGAAGATCAGGGCCCACTCTTGCCTGTTATTTTCCTCAGAGGTCCAACCCAGGGAAGACACTTCCCATCCAAGCGTAGGAGGCATCACAAGTATTTCTCAGCATCTGATAGGTGTAGACTTGTTGAAAAGCTCATTGTGAAGTTCAAATACAGCTTAGAAGCACCATGGAGAGGAATTCAGTTCCATTTCAATGGAGGATTATCTATATCAGGGTGGTCTATAGGTATCTGTGGGGGCTGTCAGATTTGAAAAGACACAGCCTGTAAGTGGGCAGCACCAGTCACAAGCTGGGGGCCCTAGACTGGGTGATGGTAGAGAAAGCTAGCTGAGCACTAAGCATGCATGTGTACATCCATTCTCTCTGCTCTTGATTAAACTGGCTGAGCACTAAGCGTGCATGTGTGCATCCATTCTCTCTGCTCTTGATTAAGCTGGCTGAGCACTAAGCACGCGGGCCTCTCTGCTCTCAATTATCCATGTGGTGTAGCTACCTGCCTTGAGTTCCCAAAATGATGGCCAGTACCCTGGAATTTTAAACTGAATAAACTTTCTTCCCTAAAGTTGCTTTTTACAAGATTTTTTTTAAAACACAGTCACAGAAATAAAACCAGCAAACTTGCTTACCGCAGTGCCCGCCTCAAATATGTCAGAGCTCAGGGTACATTAGCTCCGCCCCCTTGGTGTCCAGGCCGTCGAAGCAGGCTGAGCATCTCCCTCTGAGGCAGCGTGAACACCATAAGCATCTATGAACATCTACAGGTGAAAGAGCCAAAAATATTTGAGAACAATTATCTGGGTCCTCTCCGGATCCTGATAGCCATGAGAACCTAATGATTAAATCCAGGACTTTCCAGGTTCCCAATTCCCCCCGCCCTGAGAAATACTTTAGAGAAAAAAGGGTCTTAAGCCTGCTGCTCTGTGCCCAGCTCTCGGTCCGTGGAGATTTACATGGACAGTGCCTCCGTCCTCCTCCTCCGAGCATACAAAGAAAACACTCGGAAACAATGACGGAATGAGTCTTGTTTTAAGAGGCACTTAAGTGGATTAAAATCAATATGCACGCGAGCATACCACGGGGCTGGCATCCGGAATGTTTTACTGGTAGAATCCTCTGTTTTAGAAGATACTGATCTCTGTAGGACAGGAAGGTCATGAGGAAGTGTCTCTGCCTTGCAATGTGTTATAGGGTGTGAGGATTAGAAACCCTTTGAGCCCATTCCTTCAGAGTCTGACATCAAGTGGCTGTCTCCATGGGTGAGGGGCAGAGAGAAGATGGAGGGTGGGTGTTTGCATGTCGCCTGTTTCTCGCTATCTTAGGTTGAGGTCCAGCCCTACTTTGACTCTGTCACTCTGACAAATTCCACAACCAAAAGCCAACTTTAGAGAAAGAGTTTATTTGCTTTTCACTTCCAGGTCACAGGTCACCACTGAGAGAAATCAGGACAGGAAGTCAAGCAGGAACTTGAAGCAGAAACCATGGGGGAGGTGCTTCTTGCTGGTTCACTCCTAGGCTCTAGCGTCTTTATTACACAGCCCAGGGCCAGCTGCCTAGAGAATGGTGCTGCCCACTGTGTGCCAGGCTCTCCTCTGGCAATTAACAATCAAGACAACCAATCCCGTACAGGTATACCCGTACAGGCTAGTTCCAGCCAGGCAATTCCTCAGTGTCCACTTTACATTTTACACTTTCATTTTACACAGTATCATTTTACACTTTCCTCTCCGCTGTTGTCAAGTTGACAAAGCTCACCAGGACAGTTCTCTACAATGAAGTCCTGACCAAAAATATCACGTAATAACGATTTCCTAAGTAGCGCATGTAGGAGAATGAGGAAGTAAGCCTGGGCAGGGACAAATGACATACACCTGAGGGGAAGATGAGCGACTCTAGGACAGTCGCAGGAATAATTCACACCTGAGAACACTCCAGTCTGAGACAAGGGAACGTATATAAATGCTCTCCTGAAGGAATTCCCAAGCGTGACAAATCTTGTGTCTCCAGACAAAAATGATTCTAGAAATTAATAGTGATTAATTTCTCAGACACACTGGTGTTAGGAGAATGCAGCGTAAGACCCATGAGTACAGCCTGGACAGCATCCTTAGAGAGTTGTGTGGTCAGACCCGCCCCGTGGAGCAGAACCAAAGAGAGAGAGAGAAAAAAAAAAAAAACGAAACGAACAAACAGAAAAACCCCAGCATTGAAAAAGCAAGACACTTGAAAACACTTAGAAAATGAAGAAAAATAGAAATGAACAAAACTGTCCAGAGTGGGAAAGACATCTAGAAAATGCTGGTTATTCAATTACCTCTGCAGCATCAGCACCAAAACATAACAACCCGGCCCATTCAGCTCACCCCAACCACTGAAGCAGCTCCTAACACTCTCAAGTCTACTGTGTTACAAGCAACACAAACACACTGTGCCCTAGACCAGCTTGTAACTATGTGGCTTAGCCTTTTTCCCCCAAAGGACCAGGAAAAGTCATTAAGTTCTACACAGATCTCTAGCAAGATAGAATTTGAAACCTGGTCATTAATACAGCCTAAAGCAATCCTTATTATAATAGTGCATGGGCCAGTCATTCCAAACAACTAGCTGGTTAACCTAAAGCGGGAGACCAAGGATAAACCTGGAGAGCAGAACCTATCTCCCAGGGCATGCTAACTCAAGCATTTGACTATATTTGTAGATGTTTGTTTTTTCAGCACTTTAAAAAATGTGTAATGAATGGTTTGCCAGCTTGTATCCATATGCACCATATACATACCTGGTGCCCAAGATACCCTGAGCCTGAAGTTCAGACAGTTGCGAGCCACTATGTGAGTATTTAGAAGTAAACCCAGGTCCTCAGCGAGGCCAGCCAGTGCTCTGAACCACTGTCAATTGGTATTTCTTAGCTCAGTGCTCCTGAGACGAGTCTTTCAATTGCTCTAATGATGGGTCAATCATGGAAGTTCTTGGCTTTGGGCTTTTAGGCAATAGGTCCATAATTGCACACCTTGAAATATGGCCCGAGTTCCCTTCTCTTGCCCTATGGGAAACTTTTGAAAGCATAATCTTTGGTTGGTATGTGGTTCAGTTTTGAACCAGCTGCCAAGACAATGGCTCTGTGTCTGTGTTACTTCAGGATAGCTCTGGAAATCCCCTCTCTGCATCATGTTGTTAGGAAGTGGTGGACTCTTTAGGAGAAAGGACCTGGTAGAAGGATGTTAGATCACTGGGGGCCTGCCCTTGAAGATGATATTGGGACCTGGACCCTTCCTCACTCCCCATCTCCTTGACATTGTGAGGTAAACACACTTGATCCATTCCACACACAAGGCACACTGAGATGCCACGCCTCACCGCAGGTTTTCTGATGATGAGCTGAAACCACGAGCCAAAGCCTCTTCTACTTTCATGTTGGGTTTCTTGCATCTTTGACACAATGGCAAAGCTGATTAGCTAGAACACAAGTGTAAATACCAGAAGAGCACTAAGGAGAGGCCTACCTCCAATTCTGACCCGTGAGATAGAGCACAATAGCATCGTCCAAATCAATCCATAACAGCACAAATCCTGTGCTAGCCATGGGGCCCTTGGCACAGCCCTTGTGTCCACCAGGTGAAGCTCTGAATGAGAGCGCTCTCTGCTACCCAGTGCAACTTATATGTGGTGATCGTGGTTATTGCCATTCAAGGTGGTATTGACCTGCATATTCAAATGGCAGGCTACTCTCTGTCATAACATGAGTATCTGTATGACTCTGGTAGACTAGCACATCCAGTTTTGGATCCTAAAATCTTAAAAAGAACTTACACATTTCACAGTTCATGACAAAGGAAGATAAAATTACAGTAGAAATGCTGACCTATAGAGTAGGTTTACAGACTAGAGTAGGGAGGCCTGGTGCTTTTCCTATAAAGAGTTACCCATCCCTTCTTGTGCACAGATGGATTGCCCAAACACTCACTCTTTATTCTTAGAACCGGTTGTTCCTCCTCCCTTCTGCCAGGCCAGGCATCTTTCATAGAGTCAACAACAACCAGATTACAAAGGCAGATGGCCCAATAAAGGGCGTTGTGGATAGTCAGTGGATAATTATTCTTAAACAAAGACATGTAAGAATGGAAAACCTGTTTCATATATAAGAATTAGTTTACCGCCGGGCGGTGGTGGCGCACGCCTGTAATCCCAGCACTTGGGAGGCAGAGGCAGGCGGATTTCTGAGTTCGAGGCCAGCCTGGTCTACAGAGTGAGTTCCAGGACAGCCAGGGCTACACAGAGAAACCCTGCTGTAGCAACATAAAAGAAACAGGATGGATGGATGGATGATGGATAGATGGGTGGATGGATGGATGGTTTCTGTATGGATAGATGGATGGATGCTGGATGGATAGATGGGTGTTGGATGATGGATGATGGGTGGGTGGATGATGGATGGATGGGTGGATGGATGGATGGATAGATGCTGGATGGATGAATGGATGCTGGATGGATGGATGGATGGGATGGATGGGTGGATGGTTGGATGGGCAGATTTCTCTGGGACAAGCAGGAGCCCTGAGATTAGAGTTTAGTTCTCTGAGTTGCCTATAGCAGTATGCTCTGAATGCACCCAAGCTCACTTGACTCCCTGCCATCATGGCATGGTATGTAGGGAACTTGTTACCCAAGGCCTCCGTCTGAGGACTCACGGTCTGGGATGACCATCATTACACAGGGGTGGAGTCACTGCCATAGTTACCTGCCAGCAAAGTTACCTCATGTTCCTCTTCTACTGGGTAGCATATGTGATAACCTTCAAGTTGATGGCTGCTGCATTAGCCTTGAGAACAGGAGTCTCACGGATGACTCCTTCCCATAGATTACACCCACACTCAGGATTCTTCCTAAAAAAGTCTTGTGTTGAGCTGGTGTGGTGAAATCTGGAGATTCAGGAGGCAGAGGCAGTGGCGCACGCCTGTAGTCCCAGCACTTGGGAGGCAGAGGCAGGCGGATTTCTGAGTTCAAGGCCAGCCTGGTCTACAGAGTGAGTTCCAGGACAGCCAGGACTACACAGAGAAACCCTGTCTCAAAAAAACCAAAAAAAAAAGGAGGCAGAGGCAGGAGGAGTTTGAGTTCAGGCCTAGCCTTGGCTACATAGTGAGGCCCATGTCTTGAAGAAACAAGAATCTTGCACTAGAGAAGAGGGCCTGAGGTCCACTGGCAGACCTTACATTGTCTAACTTCCCAGGGTCCTTAGCTTGAGAGCCCATAAGGACCATGCAGGGAGCTTTCCGCCGATGCATACCCAGGCGCCTGCTTTGGTTTAGGGGGGGTCACACAGGCACCTCCATGTGGTTAACAAAGCTGTCTCTCTGCACTACCGCCATCATCGTTCCTGTAGGCTCAAATAGATTAGAGAGGCGCTACTGACCGGTGAGTCACAGCTCTCCACCAGGGCCTGGGGCTCGGTGAGAGCAGCGTGCATGTGATCGGTGTCTCCGTCAGGTCCTCAGGCAGGACCTGTGCACAGCTGGTTCTCCTGGAACAGTCTGCTCCTGGTTAGGAATCAGTGACAGGTGTTCAGGGTCATCACCTCTCATCGCTGTTAAACCAAAGGAAAGCCAAGTGCTCAGAGGCCACACGCAGGGGAGGAGAGGGGATTGCAGTAATTCCAGAGCGTCCCTTCAAGACAAATCCCACGGCTTCTGTGCCCCACCTTTCACCCTGCATCTCTTCCCAGCAAGAAGCAGACACTAATGTGTTCTCCTCTGTGTTTACCTGTTCTGTACATCTCATGTAAATGGAGCAACATATGTGATGTCAACCCCGCGACTGGTTCCTTTCACTTAGCCTTTGAATTTCAAGCGACACCTATGCCGTGATATGTGTCAGCACTTCCTCGCGGTTGAATGCCATCCCATTGCATGAAAACTCCATGCTTTGCCTACTCATTGATCAACTGGTAGAGTCTAGATTGTTTCCTTTTTATTAAAAGGTGTTAATGCTGTTCCCTTAAAGGCAGGCATCCCTCCTCAGCCGTCAGTCATGGGGTCCTCTGTTCTGTGCTTGGTGTTGGCTAGAACAACAATGGGTGAGTTTGTGAATGAATGCATACATGAATGAATGAATGAGTTAATCAGTGAATGAGTGCTTTGATGGATGCAAAGGCCATAAGGCAACAGCGGAGGACAAGACACCATGTGTGTATTACCTGTGACACATGTCAGAGCCTAAGTCTCACCCACAAAATGTTCAAATGAGAAGTCTCACCTCACACACTTGATGTGCCCTGTACTAGATTCATGGGGCTGGGGCTGTGTCAGGACACAGGAATTTGCATTTAAAGAGACTGGGCAGAGAGGCAGGTCTGAGCTTGGACATTTGGCGTCCATATGCCCACTCAGCCCTCCAGCACCTGATAGATCGCCTTTGCACTCCAGGTTCCTTCTTGCAAATTGAGAAGTAAGAGGGAATCAAAGTCCTTAGGCAGCAGAGTTTATACACTGCCTGCCATGTTGGCGAGCCATTGCTGGGTAGAGCTCATCTATGAAAACCACCCACGTCCTTCAGCCCCGGTTGGGACACCAAGGGCGCCATCTCAGGCAGGTGCTATGATGTCATCCCACAGGTGATAAAATTCAAGCTTCCAGAAAGGATAGTTTATTCATAAGATGACACATATAGCTGTTGCATATCTGAATCAACAGTCACAGCCTACCTGTGAATGCCAAAACACGCTTGATTTGTAGGCTGCAGGCCCACCTGTGTTTCGCCAACAGGAATCTCTCAGGCCTTGTCAAGAGAATGGACCTCTCTGCTGACTTGTCATTGAAGAGAGCTGCTGGTGTCTTCTCTGGGAGTAACCCCTCTTTCTGTTGAGCCAGGCTGCTAGGGGCTTTGCTTACCTCTTGCACCTCTGTTAATTAGGAAGTTTGGGCTGAAACACCTCCAAATAGAACCTGCACCAGAGGATGCTAAGAAAAGGATCTGAGAGGAACATGGAACCGATAGCCAGACATGGAGTCCCGAGGGTCGTTTTCAGTTTGGCGAACACATGTTGAAACTAGAAAATGCAAAGTCAAAACTACAAGTTCAACCTGACTCTTAGAGTAATCCCCCCGTGCAACTCACAGACGTTCTGTTTCCAAAGACTGCTATGTTGGTGGCCAAGTAAGACCCTTCTCGAAGTCTAAAATCAAACCCTCCTGTGAATGAGAGGAAGGAGACCAGAAGGCCAGAGAGGCTCACTGGCTTCATTGAACTTCCAAACACCCCCACGCCGTTACAGAGTCTGGAACCTGGCTCTGCTGGCTGTGGGCCCAGAACTGGGCCAGCCAAGGTATGCCTGGAAAAGACGGCTTCTTCAAGGCAAGCATCCTCATGCCAGGCAGGGGAGCAAAAGGAGCTGCTGTTTGCAGTCCTCTCACGCGAGGCTTCCACAGCCAAGACTTCTCACTCAATAAATGCAAAGAGCTCCTGAGTGCCAGGCACTGAGAGCATGCGTGTGCCCACTACAGTGCTTCCCGTCCTCGTGTTGTGTGGTCTTGTCGTTGTTTGTTTAGTGTTAATTGATGGTTTCCTATCTTGAGCGTGATGTGTATTGCTAGGAAATTTCAATTAGATCACAATTCCATGTGATGTCCAGAGAGGAACCTTGTCAACGTCCCTTGCTAGCTCAGGAAAAGTGAGGCTGGGAGAGGGCCAGTCAGCCGGCCTCAAGTCCGGTCCAAGATCTCATAGTCAAAATATTCTCAAAAGTGAATTGCTTGCAAAATAAATAAGGAACTGGTGAAAATGGGTTGGCTTTATGCTACATTTAAAATCATTTGGTATTTCTATCATGACTTTCAAAGATACCGAGGCAAAAAGCTTGATGGTGTGATTAGTCTCTTTAAAACGGCACCACGGTGGCCACAGAGATAGCTCAGGGTGTTACAAGCACTTGTTGCTCCTTCAGGGGACCAGGGTTCGATTCCCAGCACCCACATGGCAGCTCTCAACCATCTGTATGTAACTCCAGTCCCAAGATATCCGATGTATTTTTCTGCCCTCTAAGGGTACCAGGCATGCACACAGTGCACACACATACATGTAGGTAAAATATATGTATGCATAAGATAACAAAATAAATACATCTATTTTTAAATAAAATATAATAACATAGCTCTGATTACTAAAACAAGGAACAGCGTATTGGGCAAACAGCTACTGAATGGGAGTGTTCTTAATATATGATGCCCTGCACTTCCACCCTTTAAAGGTTTGTGTGTGTCTGTGTATATGTGTTTGTGTGTGTGTATGTTGTGTACCATGGTGTGTGTGTATGTGTGTGTGTTATGTACCATGGTATGTGCATGTGTATGTGTGTACATGCACACATGCCACAGTACACATGCTAATGTCAGAGGCTAGCCTGTAGTAGTCAGCTCTCTCCTTCCACCAGATGGGTCCTGGGGATTGAACTCTTGGTGATCAGTCGTGACAGCAAGCACCTTCACTGACTGGGCCACACTGCCAGCCCAGTCTTCTTTGCCTGGAATTCCTGAGACCCAGTTTCAAAACACATTCCAATGTGCAGAGGGTCGGGGAAGAAAGAAAGAAAGAATGAACATGCATCTAGGTCCCACCACCCAAGACTCCTCAGAGACCACGCATTCAATTGAGTGTGAGTGCAGTCTCCTGTGGGAGTTCAAATCTAGATAAGTTAACAATGGCGGTGAGGACCTACAGCAGTCGCTTAAAATCATCTCTAGTTCTGTCCTCTGCAGCTGTCTCAGGGGACCCTGGGGACGTGGGCAGGCCGAGAGGAGTGGAGACTTGGTCTCAGAGCTCCTGCCCACCATAGCCGGGGACCACTAAACTGCTCTCGGGGGCCCGATGGCCTCACTGAGGCCCCCCACACCTCTGCCTTCCAACCATCTGTTGACATTTTCCGTTTCAGGAGGAAATGGGCATTTCCTGTGAGCTGCTGGAATCGGACTTCCTCAAGTGCAGTGTGGGATTTCCTTTCATGAGGTCAAAGTCTAAGGTAAGGCCCTTAGCCAAGAGGGGTGCTTCCTAGACCGTAGTACTCCCGGTTCTTCCCATCCATCGCTTATGGCTACACACACACACACACACACACACACACACACACCACTTCATGTACACTTTTCGAGTGTTTCAAAATGACTTCATTGAAAAACCTGTGCCCTTTCTTGAGCTGCCCCTACCTGTGGCCGCCTCATACTCTCCTGTCCTCAAACCCTGATCCTCAGGTCCCAGGATACCTGCTCAGCCATACATTTCAGTCTCACTCTGATTGGCAGTGGGCTTCTGTCACTCACTTTCAGCTCTCACTCCAATTGGCAGTGGGCTTCTGTCACTCACTTCCAGCTCTCACTCTGATTGGCAGTGGGCTTCTGTCACTCACTTCCAGCTCTCACTCTGATTGGCAGTGACCTATGCCCTCATCTCATGTCAATCTTTAGAATGGTTGACCTAACTCAGTTGGCACAAGACCCTTGACCATTTCATTCATCATAAACCAAGATCCTCTGCAACAGAGGTTTCTGCCTCGAAAGGGGGTGCCTGTGCCCATCATAGGTAATGGTTTGATTTAAGGGTCTGTGCCCATTGCTCTCAAGTAGCATCCAGCTTCACAGAATTCACCGTCGCAGAAAAGCATGCAGTTGCCTAGAATTTACTTGAGTGGAAACCAAATAATTGAGATGCAGTCCACAGTCTTTCAGCATTTGCTGGAATTAAAGACCATCTTGTAAACATCACGGCTGCTGAGAAATGTAAACTTGGCAAAGGCTGGGAAGGTGGTGGGATTGAGTCAGAGACGCCTGGCTTTGCAGTTTGAATGTGCTGCTCTAAGACTAATGTGGCTGACCGGGGAGATGCACGCCTCCCCAGGGCGGAGTGAGTTCTGCTGAGGCAGCCCCCTGCCGCCCAAAAATCAGATAAACGTTAAAATGTAACACTTGCAGATGAGCTTCCAGAGGTCATACACTGCAAACCATTCTAGAAAGCATAGTTTAAAAGTGTAGAATGCTTGGGTGTGCCAAACGTGCTTGTTTTCTTTCTCCCTAGTATGAATTCAGTGTCATCTTTGATACAAGCCACCTGTCAGGAGAAGAGGAAATTCTCAGCTTCACTGTGACTGCTCAGAGGTAAAAAAAAAAAAAAAAAAAAAAAAAAGGCCTTTAACAGACTTTTTTTTCCCCCAAAATGAAAATCATTATGGGATGGGGGAAACAACATACCTTGGGCATCCCTGGGATGTAGAGGATTTGGAAACAGCTGTGCAGTGATAAATCCCCAAGGAGGCACTGGGTGGGATCAGGTCTCTGAGGAGGCTCATTAGGCTCTGCTCACTCCTGTGACCAAATAAGAAAGCTCAAGGGAGGAGAGATTTGCCTTGGCTCACGGATGAAGGGGACACAGTCTGTCAGGGCTGGAATCATGGGAGGAGGCTGCTCGGGGCAGCAGGCAGATGCTCGCTCACGGCCAAGTGGTCCAGTGGTCAGAGAACTGGGAGTGAAGACCGATGCCCTCCCAGCGGCAGTACCCTCACAGACAGGCCCAGAGGTGTCTTCTGGGTGATCATAAGTCCACTCAAGCTTAGATCAAATCCTATTAGGACTGTTGTCCCTGGTCACCACTTCTAACCAAGCCTAGGAGGCCTGAGGATCAGCTTGTCACCTGGAAGTCTACAACTGAGGAGAGGTGGGCCTGATGAGGTGACACTCTAGTTCAAGGTCACATAACTAACTGATCAGTTCCTGGTTGATCATGTTTTCCAAATCAGACAGATGTTCTCTGAGGTTCGTCGGGCTCGGTCGTCTGACTCTTGGGGATGCATGTTTAATCACTTGGCAAAGTAGGGAAAGCCGCCTATAGACTGGGGACTTGGTGCAGCTAGTCGGCAGAAGCACTCAGTTTACCTAAAAAACAGAACTGTCCCAGAAGCCAGGTGGACAGACAGGGAATGAAAAGGGGTAGGGGGTGAGGGGGGTGGTAGTAACTTCTCCCCTTAGGAATGTGTATAGCTACAAGTGCCTGAGCTAGCCCGTGGGTCTGTGGACTACCTCCTTGAGCCACAGCCTACACTTGAACTGAAGCAGCATCAAGGTATCAAATGGCTAGCCACACCGATGCACCAGTGAAGGAAGCACATTAGGTCAGCATGTGTGCACAGACAGACTTTGACAAAGTTCAGCCACACCTGCCTGAACACTCAAAACAACACATTCATTTACGTGTGTAGTTGTGGGGCTGGAGAAATGGCTCAGCAGTTACCACAGTGTGCTACTCTTGCTGAGGACCTGAGCTCGGTCCCCAGTACCCAGGCCGGTCAACGCACAACTGTCTGCAGGTCAGGCTTCTGTGGATCTGACAGCCTCTTATAGCTCACATTCACACACATACACATGCACTCACACACATACTCACACATACATACAGAAAATCTGAACCCCATTCTGACAACCGTGAGGAGTTGCTTCAAGTTTTTGAAGAGTTCAACAGCCCCAGTTTCAGCCGGGCAGTGGTGGCACATGCCTTTAATCCCAGCACTTGGGAGGCAGAGGCAGGTGATTTTTGAGTTTGAGGCCAGCCGGGTCTATAGAGTGAGTTCCAGGACAGCCAGGGCTATACCCTGTCAAGAATATATATATATATATATTAGATATAAGAATATTTTATATATATATATATACGTATATATATATATATGTAAACCAACAGCCCCAGTTTCATTTCTATGGCTGTGATGAAGTACACTGACAGAGCAATTTAGGGAAGAAAGGGACATATTTGGTTGATAATTCCAAGTTACAATTCATTGTAACCTGGAAGTCACATTTCCAGCACTTGAAGCATTAGTCCCATAGTCAAGAGCAGAGAGGAGGGAAGGCATGGGCGCTCACTTGCTACGCTGTGTTCATCTGGATTTCCCCGCTCTCATACAGTTTGAAACCTCCTGCCTACAGAATGTTGATGCCCACAGCAGACTGAGTCTGCACACACTACTTTAAGACACCTCCTACCCCCTACCACCCACAGACACATTCACAGGCCAACGCAGCATAGACTATCCCTTACTGAGACCTTTCCAGGTGGTTCTAGGTTGTCTCCTGTCTAAACTTAAAGCTCACAGGCACACTGACACAATGTAACAGCTCAACACTAGATTACTGCATTGGACACAGGGAGGCAGATGCCCACTGAAACTCAAGTCCGACTGGTGTTTCTTAGAACTGCAGAAAGCAAAGCATTGCTGGACCCAGCAATATGCTGTCTGACTTTCAACACCTAGCCCAGGCAATGGTCATAAAAAAGGAACAGGACATGGAAAGGATTTCCTTGTCAAAAGAAAATGACACAACCTGCCGCTAGCCCCACTCCCAGAGAGAACAGAGAGAGCAGGGGTCAGATGCACAGTGGAGAAAGCTTCCTTTCCTCTCTTAGAACGACACATCCACTAGCTAGTGCTACGCTGGTCACTGTGGAAACACCTGGGAGCTGTGGAATCTGCTGATGCCTCATGCAACCCCACCCACTCCTGGGATTTGGATCTAGTTGGTCTGGAGTAAGAACTGAACATTGAAGTTTGGGGAAAGACTCAACGATTCTAATTAATGTACAAGGCCCGCTATCTGTGTAGTCCTGAAGTCTCCTGAGCGTGTCCCCTGCTCAGCAAGCACCTGTTAGGTACCTGCTCTTTACCACTTATAGTGCTAAATGTAGATTATATTTGAATGCCCACTACCTAATAAAGTTTAAAAAAAACCTCACAAACATTAGTATAAGAATTTCCAGCTAATTCCTTAGATCATAAATGTTAAGGAGTGTATATAACCTTTTAAATACACTGGATTATTCCACGTACTTGCTTCTCTTGTAGATTTTGTGGAAATCTGGTCTGCCTGACCCAGAGAGCCCTCCTAACACTTGACTCCTGGCAGATCCTTAAAGCTCCTTATCTCAAGTCTGACAGTTAAAATATCAATCATTCCTCTCTCCCGTCGCCACCCTTTCTTTGAAGGGCTCTTGCCTACTTAGAGCTTTCAGGGAACATCAAACCGAGACTAAACAGATTCTCCCGACCCTCATCTCCATCATCGGCAGCCCGGCCTGGCAGCCCACTTGGGGAAGTCCCAGCACATCGGAGCTTGAGGGATGGCCGAAAGTTGTTTGATGTTTGGTCTCTTTATCTCAGCTTTCAGCTTGGCTCATTCCGGAGCCGTGCTTGATGACAGATCAAACCGTTATGGGGTGCAAGCTGCCAGCAGCCCCAAGTGGCTGGCCAGATGACAGGGCAAGAGATGACTCTTCCATCAAGAGTGAACTACTCAGGCCTGGAAGGATGCTGCCTGTCGGGAGGGTGGGGACCAGAATTGTACCGACTGCACTGACAGGGAGGTCACCTCTAGACTGGCCCTGGCACTGACTCCAAAGCTCAGATGACTCCCTCGGAAAGGCAGGGTAAGGAATCTAGTCACGTGGGTACCTGTTCCCGCTGTCATGTGCCGTGGCCACCTTGGGAGGGACTGATGTCATCTCACGGGCGGAAGACAGATGTGGATCCAGGGGCAGTGGCAGAGGCCCTGCATGGTCAGAGTTTTGGAGCACCATTGTCTCAGAACAATGGGAGAGGGGAGAGGAGAGCTATTTTAGTACTGTTGCCATTCAACTCAGCGTTCACTGGTAGAAGAGGAAGAAGACGTCAGGCCAAGGGAAGGACAGTAGAACGGCTGAGGTTAGCAGATGTTTGGGAGCTTTGTCTAGAGGAGTGGAGAAGACAAGCCCTGTCCAAGCCTCCTGGTTCCATCCAGACAGGGCCAGCTTCACTTTCGGCCAGGATCGCCTGTGCACTCCGTGTGACAGAGCCAGCCTTAAGTACTTAACAAATCACTCCCAAGAGCCATGGCTCCTCCCAAGGCAGCCACTTGCCATAAGCATCCCAGTCCTGACTGAGGGTTAAAGAACTAGTGACTCACGGTGAGTAGGGCCCTGGCTTGGAATGGCATTGAGCTGTCTCGAAGGTCGGCTCCCTCTGGCTCATGGTGGGGCTGTAAGCCGTCTGAGCTGTTCCCGTAAGACTAGAGTGGTGATCCCTCTGGCCCTGGACTCCTGGTGAGATGTCCCCAAACCACCGTCCTGGAAGCCATGTCCTAACTTTGACGGTCACTGTTCGTGCTGACAAGTTTTGACGGTCAACTTGTTACAACTTGCCACCTGAGAAAGGAGCCTCGGTTGAGGCTTGATCAGATTAGCCTATGGGCATGTCTTTGTTGACTGGTGTGGGAAGAGCTAGCCCACTGTGGGCACAGCCTTCCCTGGGCAGGGCACCCTGAACCATGTGAGACAGGAGAAAGCTTCGTGAGAGTGAGCAGGTAATGCGGGTGCGTTCATGCCTCTCCTTGTCACTGCGGATGGGATGCGTTAAGTTCCTGCCTTGGTTCCCTCAGTGATGGGCTGTGACCTGACAGTGTGAGCCGGATAAACCCCTTCCTCCCCTGAGTTGTTTTGGTTTGGGGGGTGTCTCATCCCGGCAGTAAAAAATGTAACTAGAACACTGTTTAGGAAGCAAACAGTTCAAGAGACACTACTCATCTGTGTGACCGGGAGGTGCAGAGAATCT
This sequence comes from Apodemus agrarius, assembly GCA_964023405.1. Classification (NCBI taxonomy): domain Eukaryota; kingdom Metazoa; phylum Chordata; class Mammalia; order Rodentia; family Muridae; genus Apodemus; species Apodemus agrarius. The sequence continues at coordinate 121,319,741 of OZ030012.1, forward strand.
GTGTCCTCTCTCTCTTCCACCACAGCAGTTCTCAGGGGTCTGTATACCCTCAGGCGGGACATCTAAGATACATGCTCTCTCCTTCCCGAAGTCCTCCCTAGTAATCCGGAGTCCCAGCAGCCTCCAGCACACACCTCCCTGCTGGGTAGCAAGCCTCCTGGGGCTTCTCCCCTTTCCTGGTCTCTGTATTACCTGTTGGTGTTTCCGGGGGTCACCTCCCATATGTACTACCTACCCTACCTCCTATTGTACATACTGAATGGGGACAGCTTGGGTGAGTGTGAAGAAGTGATGTGGGCCACGGGGTGGGCAAACCAGCTGCTCCATGGGTCTCACTGACCACTGCCCCATCCTTCTCCTTCTCTCCCCGCACAGTGGCAACATGGAGCGCTCTGAAGCCCTGCATGACAACACTCTCACACTGACAGTGCCACTGGTGCATGAAGTGGACACGTCCATCACCGGGTAAGTATACAGAACACAGGGTGCCTTGCAATGGAAGGCTATGCCACCTCCTAATTCTCATGCACCACAGCCAAGAACAAGTGGCCTTGCCACCCCCCTGCCTGCCAGCCTGAGAAAGCAGGAAGAAAGTCTGTCCGTGGTGGGCGGTGGCCCGTATCCACCTCCCATCTGCTTTTCCCTTCTGTCAGTCCCAGCTTCCCAGACACATAGCGAGTCGCTTAGGGAGCGTGCTGGTAGGTTCTCTGAACATCTATTCCTATTCCTAGCCCGGACATGAACTATCATGCGCACTGTGTACACTCCAGAATGCTGTACAGTGGCAGGTACTGTGGTTACAGGAGTAAAATCCCAGCTAAAAGCTACAGGGCTGGAGATTGCAGTGTTCCTCACGCCCTCCCTCACAGGCAGGCCGCCCTTCTGTTCAGCTCCATAGTTCCTGCTTTTCATATTTCTGTTATGGCCTTGAGCACAGCCAGGAGGGGTTCTGCCTCCCGTGTGGGCTGGTCTGGAATGGACACAGAGCTGTCACGACAGCAATAGCAACCCATCCAGGTGAAGTGTACAGCCACCCATCCCACGCCGCTTGTTCTGTTAGGAAGCAGGGCTATTGGCTGTGTCCACAGGGGCACGAAGCAACCCGAGTCAGCTTTCAGCCGGAGCTTAGAAAACTGTCTCCAGCCTCAGCAAACAGACTATGCAGACCTCTCTGATAGCAGCAGGGCTGTGGGGGAGGGGCATGGAGGGCGTCACACAGTTGGATCAGATCAAATAGGAACTCGAGGAATTCTTAACCCAAAGGCAAGCTGAACTCTCTGAAAGTTCAGTTCCTTGTGTCTCGGTTTTCAAGTGCTCTGGATCCACGCCTTGGTCTGGAAGAGAAATGCTGCTCAGAGGGAGGGGCGGCCCTGCAGTAGCCGGACTCTGCTGGGAGCCAGCAAAGTGAGCGCCCTGCACTCCTCTCTGGCGTTTCCCAGCGTGGTTCTTGGACAGGAGGCATCGGTGGGATGTATCTGCAAATGTATTGCCTGTGTTCACAGCTCTGTCTTCAGCCCCATGCTTCCTTTATCCATCCCGTCTAAGGGATGGAACAAAACGCCCAGAGCCAGGCCGTGTCCTTAGGAACGAAGTAGAAACACCTCCCACACGCACTTGATCCTGTGTCAAGGCCTTAGGAGACCTCGGTGTGAGGTGCTAACTGTTCCCCGTGAAACCATCAGTTAAACGAGTGCGTGTGCCTCTGATCTTTCCAGGGATGGAAATGGGGCGAGTTTAAATTTATTATCCATAAAATGCCATTTCTTTTTAGCTTTTAGTACATTTATTATGTGTGTTGCTGTGCAGGCGTGCCTGAGCAAGGCAGGGACCATGTTGTATGGAGGTCAGAGGTCAGCTTAAGAGAGTCGGCTCTCTCCTTCCACCATGTGGGTCCCAGGGATTGAACTCAAGTCATCGGGCTTTGTGGCAAGCATCTGTACCCCCTCAGACATCTTGCAAGCCTTTGAAATACCCAATTTCTAATAAGCGTGGGAGCCTGAAAGATATAAATATGCTTTAAAAATGGATTTGTTACAGTTCCAGTTGCCAAATACATAATTTACTTACATTTATTTCTCAAAAGCTTGTTATCAGCATAATCTACAGAAATGTCTTTCAAATGACAAGCAAAGTGTATGATTTTATAATTAAGGGTTTGGTTTTTTTTCTGTTTTGGAGTTGTTGGGGTTTTTTAGATTTTTATTTTGTTTTTAATTTCTGTAGCTTTTGATTTTTAAAACATTGTTTTAGAAACATAATTGGGAGAATGGCTGGAGGGCTGGCCCAGTCAGTAAAGTCCTTGTGAAATAAAAGCATGAAGAACTGAGTTCTCATCCCCAGGACCCCTGGATGAAGCCAGGGTTGGCCATGAGGATCTACAGATCCCTGGAACAGGCAGATCCGTAGGCCTCTTGTTCAATGACAGTCCCTGCTTCAGAAACTAAGGGGAAGAGAAGAAAGACCTGATGTTGACCTCTGACCTCTGACCTCTTCACCTAAGTGTTCCCACATGAGAACCAACAGATACCTATGTCCAAAGAAATATAATCTCAGTATGCAGTGTTTAGTAGTTTATTAATAAGACCTAAGGTAAAAAGACATATCTGTTAGGGAGTCATGGGCAGCGGTGTCTGCTCGTAGGAGAAATGAGCATCCGACAAGGGAGAAGTCCTGGCTGGAGATGACACAGGGCGGGAGGCACAGCGCGGGAGAGACAGAGCTGCTTCCGTTCTCAGTCCAGCAGTGACCCGGGGACCTGGTCTCAGGTGGGATGGCAGATCTCACGCTTCCCTCTTTCAGAATTGTGTCCCCAACCTCCTTCGTGTACGGCGAGTCTGTGGATGCCTCCAACTTCATCCAGCTAGACGACCAGGAGTGTCACTTCCAACCAGTCAACATCACTCTCCAGGTACCAGCCCGGGCTGTGAGAGGGACTCATGAGAGGGACAACTTTGCTTTCAGAGGGAACCGTTCTGATCTGTTTTCCTGGAATGGGGGTGGGGGGCAGAGATACTGAGGGGGTGTTAACCACACACCTGCAGACCTCAGTGTCAGAATTTAGAGCAGCCACACCAAAGAGCAGGGGTTCATGACCTTCCTAAAACTGAGACCCTGTAATACAGTTCCTCGTGTTGTGGTGACCCCCAACCATATGTTGCTACTTTATAACTGTGATTTTGCTACTGTTATGAGTCATAATGTAAATATCTGATATGCAGGACATCTGATATTCAGCTCCATGGGAGTTGGGACCCATGAGTTGAGAACCATTGCCAAATAACAAGCGCTTTATCAGGAAGGCTTGTGCTGGCCATGATCCCCGTCAGCTTAAGGGCTTTAGGAGACCCTCCAAGGCACTGCCACATAGATTTCCTCCAGGATTTTCATGCTGACTCCGCTAAAGTTTTCTCCCCGCGGGGACCAGCCTTTCAGAAGTACCATTTTCTGAGAGTAAAGCCCTGTGAGCCTGTGCACCTTGGAAAGCCTGCCGGCTCCTCGCTGGCCTGGGGCTGACTCAGCTCGGCTTCTTAAGCCTCAGCTCCACGGGGCTGCTGGGTGTGTGGTCTGTAGACAACCAGGAGACCCTGGTTCCTTCACTTGGAGGTTGCAGAGCTTTCTCTGAAACATCCATGAAGTAACTATTTGAGGCCTTGGGGGCTTGGGGGCAGCTGTTGCGCTGCAGGGCTGTGAGGAGAATGTAGCTACAGAGAGATATCGGGGCTGTGAGGAGAAGGTTTACTTTGCAAGTGTCTCTTACCAGCCGTGGAATGTTACTCTTTCAGTTTTCTACCCCAGAAATGTAACGATGTAACTTTCTCAGTTTGCTGGATAAAGAGTAGGCACCGGGCCAGATTGGGTCTGGAAGGCCTAGTTTGTCAGCCTTTGCTTTTAAGACATGGATTCTAAGGGCAGCTTTTCAAAAAAGGAGGATGTGGATATGAAGCCAGAAGGGCCCCCGGCATTGGCTGGTCTGTGTCCTTTAAGGGGCAAGTCCAGAGAAATGTGGCCCCATGGGAAAGGATGTGCAGGATGCTCCCAGAACTGGGGGAAGCAAGCCTGGGTCAGGACTGGCAAACGCAAGAAGAAATAGCCCCTCTTGGTTAGTGAAGACAACATCTCAGCCTGGGCTCTGCCTCCCAAAGCTTTCCCCTGCCTGCCCATCCTCCCCCACGGAGACAATGGTCCCCATAGTGAATATCACACAGGGAGATCTTCCTTGCCTGTGTTTCCTCCTGTGTGGACATAAGGGATGGCAGATACTGATGTGGTGAGGGTGCGGGGGATGAGGCTGAAGCTGATATGGTGAGGGTGGAGAGGACGTGGCTAAAGACTCGCAGAAGACCATCTTTGTCCATTCAGAGTGTCCTCTGACCAGAGGAGCTCTGAACCCGTGATGGATAACACATGTCTCCAGCTTAGAGAGGATGGGTTCTTGACTTGCTGAGCCCAGCTGTCACACCCACCCTTGATTTACAGAGGAGACTAGGAAAGAGTTCAGTGTGTCTGTGGGCTGACAGCTGTGCTCACGCCTCTGCGTTTCAGGCACCTCTCAGGGCCCGCTCGCCGTTTCGCTTTGGGTCTCAGTTGGATAGGAAACAAACCAGGTAGATTTATTTTTGTTTTTGTGATTTATATCCTTTCTTCTCTCAAAAAACAAGATGCAGACGAGAGAATTATTTAGAAAGGTTCAAATGACCCAGACAATGTCATAAAAAAAATGAGGGGGGAAGAGGAATGCTTGCTATATAAAATGCCAGATTTATAACAGATACTAAATAGCCGTGCCTGCCCAGAGGAGAGACGGGAAACGGATGGATGGGTGGGTGGGTGGGTGGATAGATGATGGGTGGACAGATGGATGATGGACGATAAATGGAGGATAGACTGATAGGTGGATGGATGAGAGAGTGCAGCTTATTCTTCCGTTGGTTTTCTGAAGATGTTTTTAAAGGGAACTTAAAGTGTGGTGTCTAAGAACATAGCTAATTTCACAGGTGACCTGAAGCAAAGAACCCCGCTGTCAGCGTCCCTGGGGAATTTGTGATTGGCATCATCCTTAGATAAAACACAGACCCTGAGGGAGCTTCGGCCTTCAGTTCAAATCTGAGGCAGTAGACTGGGTCTGAGAGCTGCTAGTGTGCTGCAGATTAGGAGATCCCCTACACACACACACACACACACACACACTCACACACATACACATACATACACGCACTCACACACTCACACATACACATACATACACACTCACACACACACTCACACTTACACATACATACACACATACACACACACACATACACATACATACATATACACACACACATACACATACACATATATACATGCACACTCACACACATACATACACACACATACACATACATACACACATACACACACACACATACACATACATACACACACTCACACACATACACATACACATATATACATGCACACTCACACACATACATACACACACATACACATACATACACACTCACACATACACATACATACACACTCACACACATACACATGCACACTCACACACATACATACACACACATACACATACATACACACTCACACATACACATACATACACACTCACACACATACACATACATACATATACACACACACACTCACACACTCACGTGAGCAAAGGCTATGTTTCCTGAAACCTTATCTACTGACTCACTGTTCTGGTGAGTACAGTTGTCCAGCTGGGAGGTCACAGAAACTGATAGTGACCAGGAGCAAGGCTGGTGTGGGAGAGGGAAGGAATATGGAGAAACCTCTTGAGTGTTTCTTTGATCAGCGCTATCATTCCTGAAGCAGAAACAAGACTTCCCCCAGGAGAAGTCCTCCTGTGTCTTCTGTTAGTAGGTCTGCCATTCAGTACGATATATCTGAGCTAAAAGACTCCATTGCAGACAAGAAGAGACAGAAATTCTAGTCCAGACTGACTTTCTATGCCAGCCTTGTGAGCAGTTTTCCCAACGGAGACACAGAAGGTTGTTGACTGCTAATAGTAATTGGTTTGATTTGGATTCATTTGGTTTGACTTTTTCCCATCAGAAGTCAAAATGCTCCCCCACCTGGAGAATTATAAGGAAATACATTACAGATGTCATAATGCAGATGCACAGATGCAGATGTTAGGATGGCAGATGGCAAGCTGTTGTTACTTCAGTTTGTTGGACTTGTTATTGTAGCTCACTCTGTAGCCCTGTCTAGCCTAGAACTCGCAGACATCCATCTGCCTTGGCCCCAGGAGTGCTGGGGTTAATGTCATGTGACACACCTGGATGCTTTATTGTTTCTCTGACACCAGGTCTCACTGTGTGACCCAAGTTAGCCTAGAACCACTGTGTGACCCAAGTTAGCCCAGAACCGGCCGCTCTCCTGCCTGTGCCTCCTAAGTTCTGGGAAGATAGCGTGAAAGGTGAATCTGATCTTACAAGCTTCCTTTAAGAAGGAAGAGCAGGCGGCAGGAACCGTTCTCCCGTGTCCACCCATCTACGCCTTCCGTGGGATTCCCAGTCGTGGGATTTGCAGGTGGGGCCTCTGCAATTCTGAACTCTTGAGTTTTTCTTGAAATGAGTCGTTTTCAGTGGTGGCTGGATACTGTTTCCTTTTCTTGTCTGAGGGCCATTGTAAATGTTGTCCTTTGGGAATCAAGAGTCCGCAACAATCTCTCTTCCAGTCTTATCTATTTTTTTTAAAAAAAAAATCTTTCACAACCTAATGTGAAAAAGAACTAAAAGCCTCGCTTTCTAGGGAAAAGTTGGCTACAAATAGAGCTCACACCTCCAGTTGTGTGTGAATGCACTGTTTGGGTGGTTTTGATTGTTGTTGGCCCTGGCGCTCTATCTAGCCTCAGCTTCAGAGATAGGTTGGACACCTGAATTTTGTTTCTCAGCCCCAGGCTGCCAGTCAGGGTTCGCTCCCTCCTCTCTCCCAGGAATCCCATTCTGATCATCTTTTAACTGACAAATTAAAGTTGCAGCTTAGCATGGTAGAGCATGCCTGCAGTCCTAGCCTTTGGGAGTCAGGCAAAAGGATCAGGAATCCATGGACAGCTTGGCCCGTGTAGTGAGTCCCAAGGCGGCCTGAGTGCTCAGAGAGATCCTTTCTCAAAACAGAGCTAAAGGAAACAAATCCGTAAGCTTCATGCATCCTTTTCATTAAGAAAAAAAAATCTTTAATGACACACCTCTTAAACTTTATTTAAAGTATGGAGTTCAGTGATTTTAGAGTGTTGTAGGATTTAGAATTCCATCACCTCAAAAAAAGAATTCACAGTTCTCAGTTACTGGTTATATAGACATACCTTGAAAATAGTTGAAATTGGTACAGGACTGGCTCCAGACTCCTTCAATGCAAACAGCCCAACAAAGCAAGTCATTCAGGTTTAAAAAAAAACCTATATGTAAAAAACCTATATGTATACGGTATGGTAGCACTTAAGTGTGTAACATAGTATTTAGAAAAACAAGAAACATGCTTTAATTAAGTGCCCTTTATTGGTCAGCTGAGCATTGTTTTAACATTGTTTCGGGGAGAAGGCATTGCCCCAGTGAGGATGCATGCTGACCATGCACTTCACTGCTGTGAAGGCTGCAGAATATCTACTCCAACATTCTGAAAATAACAGGGACAGTTAGCTACATCCGTTGACTCTTACACTCATGAAGAGTTCTCGAGAGGATACGATGTTCCTCGACATTCTTCCTATAGGAGAAACACTTACAAAATTGGAGTCTATCTTCTGGTATCTTCCAGGGCCTTGTCAGCCAAGCTCAGGACGTGTTCTAAACCCCCCCCCCAGGGTCATTTAACCAGCTTCACTGCACCTCAGCCAGGAGTACATCCCATCTCAAGAAAACACCTTTTTAATGCATAAGCGTCGACTCCCAGTCCATTAAAGTTTTGTTTTAAGATGGCAGAAGTTTGTTCTCATCTTCAGGCTTCATTTCTAGACTGTTCTGCCAACCCCATTAGCTATGTAGTGACGTCCTGCCTGGAAGTCTCAGACTCTGCAAAGTCATCCACAAGAGTTGGCATCCACACCATTCAGACCCCCATCACACTGGTGTCTGACTTGCCACCATTGATCGTAACTGTTCTTAATGGCAGACCCTTTCCTGATTTTCGGTGTACTTCCCCTAGACTTGTGATGGTTGGCTTAATCTAGGCACAGTCGTAGAATAAGCTGGAAACTGAGTCTCGGTGAGTGATTCTCTACATTAGGTCAGCCATTGGATATGTCTGTAGGAAATTATCTTCATTTTAAGTGACTCTGGCTGGCACCATTCTCTTGGCAGAGGGTCCTAGATTGTGTGAGTAGAGAAAAGGAGCTACTAGTTGGCATGCATTGGTTCATTGCCCCCTGTTCTTGCCTATAGAAGTGCTAATGACTAGCTGCTTCCAGATTCCGGCATCTTTATCTTCTCTGAGACAATTGGCTTTACCTTGGAATGTGAACTAAAACAAACACCACCTCTCTTAACGTGTTTCTCTAAAGATATATTATTGAAGCAACAGGGACAGGAACAAAGACTCATCAAAGGAATCAGGCTTTGGCAGCTATAGCCTTATGAAATATAATTCTGAAACAGTAAGTCTTGAATGTCAAAATCGGTCCTCCATCCACGGGCTGCAGACAGTGCTGTGTGCAAGTGTGCAAACATCGTCTCCTGATACATTGCATAGTGCATCCCTAGTCACGGCCTGTTTGCTCAGTTATCCATGTGTTCTTCAGAGCAGCACTTTTAATTTCTTGAGAGACTGTTTCATTGCCATTTACAATTTAATTGAATGGTGCGAGAGACCTGCACCGGAGCTCTTAGGTACCCAGGTACAATGTAAGAGGGCAATAAATAGCCTTGGAGGGGTTCTTCTCTGGGAGATAGCTCACAACAGTGGGTGAAACAGGCAGGAAATGTGTCAGAAGAAACTGCAGTTCAATCTTGGTAACTCTGTTGCAACACATGGGCTAGCCTAGTCTTGGCTACTCTGTTGCAGCACATGGGCTAGCCCAGTCTTGGTTACTCTGTTGAAGCACATGGGCTAGCTTAGTCTTGGTTACTCTGTTGCAGCACATGGGCTAGCCCAGTCTTGGTTACTCTGTTGCAGCACATGGGCTAGCCCAGTCTTGGTTACTCTGTTGCAGCACATGGGCTCCAGCCCCACTTGTGAATCATCATAACGAGCCCACCTGAATCTTAAATAGTTTATTCCACTCCAGGCAGCCAATAGCATTCTGTCCCTGTAAGTTACCCATTTTCCAAATTCCTCCTCTTACTCTATTTCTGCTCTGGGTTTGATTGGCAGTTTTTGCTCTGTCACCTCACCCCTGTGGGTCTCTTTGTGGCTTCTTTCTTTCCCCCCTTGCTTGACTTTGAGATGAAGTAGAGAAGGAAAAGGGGTGTGGGGGTAAAATTTTACCCTGATCTGATACACAACTCAGGAAGAGATATGCGGATGTCATCAAACTGTCATCAGAATGACTTAGATAGCATATGTGATGGGCTTTTGTAAGAATCAGAAAAGTTCATTGTGGGACCAGCACCTCAGTCACTGAAGGCCATCGTTATCCCAAACTGGGCAAAGAATAAGCTTGGACCAGGCTACTGGGTCTCAGAGATGACTCCTGGGTGCAGTGTATCCTGGGAGATGTAGAGGTATTGCCCCACCCATCCCGACTGCTTCAGAAACACCGGCAGTCCCCACACCGCCCTCCTGTGTTTGACCCCCTAGTGTGTTCTGATTTTATTCTAGAGTGCTGAGAACCCCTGAACTTCATTTTGATATCTTGAGTTCCCACCAACTATCATCAATGAATAAATTTCTAGGTGTGTAAAATTAAATACAATTTTTAGCAAGAAGAGGACAAGAAAATGTTCAGTTTTGTTAGACCTCAATTATTTAGCATTTCATTTCAAAGTCAGGTCCAAGTGGTGTAGTTCTATTTCAATTAAAAGCATATCTAGATAAAACAAAATCACATCCTAGAGCCACACTGTCGCACCCTGTGTACGGACAGCTCAGAGACTCTTAAGGCATAGGATGGACCATGTAATCTAAAGGTCTTGTGTGTCGCTGACACTTGCCACGTGCTTCCCTCCACAGGTCTACAACACGGGGCCCAGCACCCTTCCCGGCTCATCCGTCAGCATCTCCTTCCCCAGCCGGCTGTCACCTGGTGGCGCAGAGATGTTCCAGGTCCAGGACATGGTGGTGAGTCCTCCGTTTGTGTCCTATATTGCTTTCAGCTTTGAGCTGCCTGTTTGAAAACTTGTATCCACTTACCCTGGAATCTTCTCAGGAGGCTCAGGAAGTCAAAGTGATTTCACGCTTAGGAGACAAACCAGGGGACCCTGAAGAAAGACATTCACTCATCTCTATGTCGAGGCCATTGGAGTGATGCCACAAGACCTCAGAGGGGACGAGGAGGGCACGGGTGTGCATTCCTCCCCCAGGGTGGTGTGTGTGTGTGTGTGTGTGTGTGTGTGTGTGTGTGCAAGTTTCCTTGAGAAGAGCCTCAGCATTTGTTAAGATTCTCAAAGGAAACCAATGCCCAGGGATTAAAGATCAGTGAGGTAACACACATGCATGACAGAGCTGAATCCCAAGCTCACGTGCAGAATATGAGGCTGCCTGGTCCCGTGTCACCTGTAGCTGACTTTTTCCGAAGGAAAACATTTTTTTTTCTACGTTCTTGCTTTACATTTCAAATGATTTCCCCTTTCCTGGTTCCCCCCCTCCTCATAAGTCCCATAAGCCCTCTTTGCTCCACCCATTCCCCATCAACCCCCTCCCACTTCTCTGTCCTGGTAATTCCCTGCATTGCTGCATCAAGCCGTTCCAGGAGCAGGGCCCTCTCCTTCCTTCTTCTTGGGAATCATTTGATATGTGAATTGTGTCTTGGGTATTCAGAGCTTCTGGGCTAATATCTACTTATCAGTGATTGCATTTCATCTGTGTTCTTTTGTGATTGGGTTACCTCACTTAGGATGATATTTCCTAGTTCCAGCCATTTGCCTAAGAATTTCATAAATCCATTGTTTTTAATTGCTGAGTATTCCATTGTGTAAATATACTACATTTTCTGTATCCATTCCTCCCTTAAGGGACATCCGGGTTCTTTCCAGTTTCTGGCTATTATAAATAAGGCTGCTATGAACATAGTGAAGCATATGTCCTTATTGCATGCTGGGGAATCCTCTGGGTATATGCTCAGGAGTAGTATAGAAAAGATAATGGGGAAGACCCTTGAGGATATGGGCACAGGGGAAAAGTTCCTGAACAGAACACCAATAGCTTATGCTCTAAGATCAAGAATTGACAAATGGGACTTCATAAAATTACAAAGTTTCTGTAAGGCAAAGGACACTGTCAGTCGAACAAAATGGCAACCAAGAAATTGGGAAAAGATCTTCACCAACCCTACATCTGACAGAGGACTAATATCCAATATATACAAAGAACTCAAGAAGGTAGATTCCAGAGAGCCAAATAACCCTATTAAAAAATGGGGTACAGAGCTAAACAAAGAATTCTCACCTGAAGAACTTCGAATGGCTGAGAAGCACCTTAAGAAATGTTCAATGTCATTAGTCATTAGGGAAATGCAAATCAAAACAACCCTGAGATTTCACCTCACACCAGTCAGAATGGCTAAGATTAAAAACTCAGGAGACAGCAGGTGTTGGCGAGGATGTGGAGAAAGAGGAACACTCCTCCACTGCTGGTGGGATTGCAAGCTGGTACAACCACTCTGGAAATCAGTCTGGCGGTTCCTCAGAAACCTGGGCATCAAGGGAAGCTTTATAAGCCACGTGCAGTCATTGCTACACACCTGCTTGACAGTGCGCTCCTTAGCGCCAAGGATGTTCACACATCGACTTTCATCCTTATCTTCCCAACTGCTGGAGAGTGCAGGCCTCTCTCTTAGGAGGGCAGGAGTTCACACTCCTTTCCTGGAGCTCAGCAAGACCCACCAAAATCTAGCCTGTGCTGATGACACCGCCAGTTTCTCTCCAGCCCAGACCCCTTCCAGGAATTTCAGGATTTACCAACCAACTACATCAGTGCCTAATGGGCGTCTTGGTTTTATTTAAACCCCAGTGTCACCCCTCCTGGCCAGCTTGTTGTTGTTGTTGTTGTTGTTGTTGTTGTTGTTGTTGCTTACAACACAGTACCATTGCTGAGGTAGATTATAAAGAAAGTAGGTTTATTTTGACTTACATTACTGACCACAGTCTAGGGGGTTATGTCTCACATAGTGAAGACTTCATGTCTATAGTATCCCAATGTGGTACAGATCACCATGTGACAGGAAGTGTTTTGTGCATGTGTGTGTGTGTTTCTGTATGTATGTGTGTGTATGAACATGTCTATGTGTCAGTGTGTGTCTTATGTGTCTGTCTTGTGTGCATGTGTGTCTGTATGTGTGAATATGTGCATGTGTACATGTGCGTATATATTTGTGTATGTATATGTATGTGTGTGTATATTTCACTAGGCTCTGTACTCCCTTTATGTAGATACCAGCAAATGATCACAGGACTTATATCCTGGCAATTTTGCTTAATCCCAGTCCCCACCAAAGGCCCCCTCTTTAAGCACTGTATATTAAGCACTGCCATATTAAAGACAGGAGATTAGCTGCCAATGTATTAGAGAGCAAGCCACATCCACACCATAGCACCTTTCAGGCCTGCTTCTCTCCCTCAGCAAGCAGCCACTCTGTCCTTTAGCCCCGGGCCAAGGCCGTGTGTCACCCTAACCCCCTCTTCCTGTTCACTTCACATCCAGCACACAGCAAGCCTAACATGTGCTCCTCCATGAAAACCCCAGTGTCAGCACTGTTTGTGCCTTTGCTTCCAGGGCCCTAGTCTAAATGCTTCCATCTGTCACCCAGGTTGTGTAAGTGGCCCCCTCGCTGGGGTCCCTGTCTTTGCCCTGGTCTCTTACAGCCCTTCCTTGGTTGGGTCATGACACACTGCTGTGTAAAACCCGCCCATTGCTCCCACCCAGCCTCCTCCCTCCCACCTCCTCTTACCCAGCTTCCTCCCTCCCACCTCCTCTCGCCCAGCCTCCTCCCTCCCACCTCCTCTCGCCCAGCCTCCTCCCTCCCACCTCCTCTCACCCAGCCTCCTCCCTCCCACCTCCTCTCACCCAGCCTCCTCCCTCCCACCTCCTCTTACCCAGCCTCCTCCCTCCCACCTCCTCTCGCCAGCCTCCTCCCTCCCACCTCCTCTCGCCCAGCCTCCTCCCTCCCACCTCCTCTCGCCCAGCCTCCTCCCTCCCACCTCCTCTCACCCAGCCTCCTGCCTCCCACCTCCTCTCGCCCAGCCTCCTCCCTCCCACCTCCTCTCACCCAGCCTCCTCTCACCCAGCCTCCTCCCTCCCACCTCCTCTCACCCAGCCTCCTCCCTCCCACCTCCTCTCGCCCAGCCTCCTCCCTCCCACCTCCTCTCGCCCAGCCTCCTCCCTCCCACCTCCTCTCGCCAGCCTCCTCCCTCCCACCTCCTCTCGCCCAGCCTCCTCCCTCCCACCTCCTCTCGCCCAGCCTCCTCCCTCCCACCCCCTCTTACCCAGCCTCCTCCCTCCCACCTCCTCTCGCCCAGCCTCCTCCCTCCCACCTCCTCTTACCCAGCCTCCTCCTTCTCATCTCCTCTTACCCAGCCTCCTCCCTCCCACCCCCTCTTACTCAGCCTCCTCCCTCCCACCCGCTCTTACCCAGCCTCCTCCCTCCCACCCCCTCTTACCCAGCCTCCTCTTCCACAGCCTCCTTGCTGTTTGTAGCCGGTGTTCCACCTCCAGCACTCAGTCTTCCCCTCCTTCTCACTGCAGTGCTCTTTCCCCAGATGTCCATGTAGCCTCCTCCCTCAGGTTCCATCAGTGAGCCCATCTTCATCCTCTGCCTTGACACTGCTCACATGCCTGCTCCCATGTCACCTTGTCACCAAGATGGCACCCTACATCTATTTTCTTATTAGTCACTTAAGCTGCCTCCTGTCTGTCCCCTCTAACATGAGGATAGGAACCTCTCTCTCTCTCTCTCTCTCTCTCTCTCTCTGTGTGTGTGTGTGTGTGCGTGTGTGTGTGTGTGTGTGTGTGTATGTATGACTCTATCTCTAATTCCATGTGTGTCTTCCTCTGTGTCTGTCTGTCTCTGTGTGTGTATGCCACTCTGTCTCTTTCTGTGTCTGTCTCTCTGTCTCTATCTCTTTCTCATTCTATCTTTCTCCCCCCTCTCTCTCAGACCTAATTTAATGCTCAGACTATAATACAGATGTTCAGAAAACATCTGTGGATCATGAGAACAATTCCATATTCTAAAGTAGCTGCTAACCCTATGAGTTCAGGGAGACACTGGCTACACTCTCAACGGAGCCCCTCTGCCCGGTGACTTGATTTGTAGTCGAGGGGGTTTCATCTCCAGGGAGATGAAGCGCGGGGCAGCTACCTCTCTCTGAACCTCTGGAAAGGGGACTCAGCAGAGTCACCGCCACACAGGACAGCACTCGCAGCTGAGTTGAGAGAATCAGGAAAGCATGGGAGGGGCGGGCAGACAGCCAGAGATTCGGCCTCTCCATACATGGTTTGAAAAGTGGGGCAGCAAGCCCATGGCCTGTGACACATTGAAGCCTAGACTCTAAAGGACAGTGCCACGGGGTGGAGGTCTGGGAAGCTTTGTGGGATGCTGTCATGGTTTCTGGCATCGGCGTCCTCACTTGGGTCACGTGGGCCAGAGACTGAATCCATGTGAGTATCATAAGCGCTGAGCAGGTCCTAGTCCCTGAGGCGCCTCCTCAGTTGCTTGCTTGCCTCCTTCTCTGCCATGCGTCTCTGTGTGCCCCGTGCTGTGCCCCCTCCCTGTCTGTGGGCCCTGCTGAACCCACACAAGGCAGTCCCCAGCTACTGCGTAACAAAGGGGTGACACTGCCTGAGCTTAGCTTGAGCTCAGAAAAGCACACACTCCTGTCCTCCTGCTTTTGAGTTTTAGTGCTGACGATTGAACCCATGCAAAGCACACATTCTACCTTTGAGCTGCCCCCACCCCTCTCCTTCTTAACTGTCACTAACTGTAGTGACCAAAGCCTTGCCTTGTCCTCAGTATCTGGAAGAATAGTTTTCATCCTATTCTGTATGGCACAACAGTATCCTATAAGAGCTGACCATATGAACATGTTATAAAGAGACACAAGCCCCTCCCACCCTGCCCCATGAGCAGAACAAATCAGAGCTTTAAGTCACTTGGATATATTGAAGGCATTTTAGAACCATGTGATATGTACTCTTTTTTTTTTTTTCCTGGTCTATTATCCATAGATATGTGTTAGGTTTTCCCAAGGGTTTTCAGAGTGGCTTCTCTGTGAGTCTAAATGGGGATCCTGAAATTCCCAAGAAGAAAAAGTAGCTGGCTTCTGGTTTTTGAGTTCTCAGAAGCAAACCCTTAGGGTTTTTTTTTTTCAAAACCATATTTAGGGCATGGTTGGTCACAGAGTTCTCAGTGGCTGACCCCAGCTGAATGGGCAGCCATGAGCATTAGCATGAGATAGGAAAGCAGTTCCCAGACGGCAAATGTTGATGCAATGTGTCCCTGTGAAGCACCTTCACAGCGCGACTGAGAAGGAACCTGGGGATGGTCACGTGGGTGGCATGTTGCAACAACGAACAAGGATCCCAGACCCTTGTCTCAGAGCCTGCAGCTCACCCTTGGCCGTAGGCCCCTGTTTTCTCAAAGTGAAGGTAGTCTCCAGCCCAACCCAGCCCTCTCTTGCTCTGTGGAGCCTGAGACCCCTCGGCAGATCAGTTGTGACTGGCTAAGGTCATGACGTTTCTACCGCATCCTTCATGACTTTGAATGGAATAGGGATTTCATTCAGGGGACTCGGGTAGTCTTCTCGTTTCCTTCCTGCTCCTGGATTAAAAACAACCTGACCAAAAGCAACTTGAGTAGAAGAATGGGTTTATTTAGTGTATACTTCCAGGTCACAGTCCACCATTGAGGAAGTCCAGGACAGGGAGTAAAGCGAGGACCTTGAAATAGAAACCAGAGAAAGCTGCTTGCCGGCTCACCCCCAGGCTCGCGCTTACCTAGCTCTCTTGTGCAACCCAGGGCCAGCATTTCTAGAACGGTGCTGCCCAGATTGAGCTGGAGCCTCTTACATCAATTACCAACCAGGACAGTCTCCTATAGACTGTACAACCCCTTAACCGAGACTCCCTTCGCGGATGACTCCAGACTGTATCTAGTTAACAACTAAAGCTAATGAGAACAGTTAGCTTAGTACTAATCACACCTGCACCTCTTAGGAATACTCATTATTAAAGCCTCCAAGACTTTGTGTGCTTTCTAGAAGACTTGCATCAAGCACACAGTCTCCTGCAGAAGGAGAAGACATGGAGAAGGGAAAGAAGAAGAGGAGGAAGAGGAGGAGTGGGAGAAGAGGAGGAGGAGGAGGAAGAGGAAGAGAAGGAAAGAGAAGGAGAAGGAGGAAGAGGAGAAGGAGAAAGCTAGCTCCCAAAGGTGGAAGTTGTATGTATACCATTCAGCAACTGATGTAAAGAGATTTGGGAAGAAGTCACAGAAAAAAAGAAAATGAATTCAAGCTATATGGTCGGTTTTTTTCATTTTAAAGCATGAAAAAAAAAAGTACTGAATATTCTCACAACCTTTGGATGGGAAGCCCAGTCTCCTAAGCCAGTCACAAATTCTCGAAGAAAAGACTGACAGATGTATCAGTCACTTTTCTGTTGTGATAATGCCATGGCCAAAGACAACTTAAGGAAGAAAGGACTTATTTGGGCTCCAAATTTTAGTGTTCATAATGAGTCAGCAGGCAGGCGGCCCCTGGAGACACACTTCCGCTAAGTCTGTGCCACTAACGGGAGGTAAGAGCTCAAACACCTGAACCTACAGGAGACATTTCTCATTCAGACCCCACTGCAGATATAAATGTGTAAATGTGTAAAGATTTGCCGGGCCGTGGTGGCGCACACCTTTGATCCCAGCACTTGGGAGGCAGAGGCAGCCGGATTTCTGAGTTCGAGGCCAGCCTGATCTACAGAGTGAGTTCCGGGACAGCCAGGGCTACACAGAGAAACCCTGTCTCGAAAAACAAAACAAAAACAAACAAAAAAATCCAAACCAAAACAAACAAACAAAAAGATGTTAACCTTTTGTAACATCAAAATACTTCACAGACAGAGCTCAAAAGTGTTTGGGAAAAGATATTTGCACCACAGGGAAGTGACCTATCATTTGTTTTTCCAAAATAAGAAGGAAACACTAAAAATATTCACATAAATGGAGGTGGGCAGAAAATCTACAGGAGACGTTTAAGTGGGAAATGAGCAAACCCCACCTCCCTGTAATGAGAGCGTCTCAAGCTAACGATGAGGTTTAATCTTTGAACATGTCGTTGGCTAAGATCAAGAACAATGAGTGTGCCCACAAATACAGCAGGTCTGAAAGACAGAAAGAGAAACCGTCAGAACTTAAACACGAGTCCCAACCCCACACTCCTGGGAATCTGTTCCAAGAGACTAATCTACTCGGCTAAAACCCTGACTTTCTGAGAGGAGATTTGCGTCATCGTCATCGCAGTCTCAGCATCACCGTCGGCCTTTCCTAGTCTGATGAAGCGGAAGGTAGCTTCATGTATTCCATCCCAGTTCTGAGAGGGGGCTGTTAGAGTCAAGATAACAATAAATACTAAATTTATATTATTAGGAACTTATCACAAACTGGGAGACGGTTCAGAAAAGAGTTAGAGGGACAGCCAAGGTCTGAGTTCATAAGACCCTGGGCTGGTAGTCACTCTTGACCACTGGACCGCACAGCCACCTGCAAGGCCTCATGACGTCATTCTGCCTGCCAATCATGACGTCACCCAGCTGCAGCAACACCATCTAGAAGACAGACTCAGGCCGAGCCTGAACTTCTGACTCCATATCTTCACTTGGACAAGCCCTGCAAGGTTCACGTGCACGCCCTGTTTGAGAAGCCCTGTCCACATTATGATATTTCCTCCAATGTGCTTCCATGTTCCTGCCGGTCACAGTTCCCTGTCTAATGACAGTTGTTGCTAAATTAGGCTGTCAGGGGAATTTGGTTTTAAGCCTCGTGTCCCTTCAGTCAACAAGTACTTTACACCCAGCACGTGTCAAGGGCTGGGTTACAACAGAGAATAAGACAGAAAGGCGGAGCTGTAATCATCCCCAGCCTGAGTGCAGCTCACCTTCTGGTGAGGGAAGAGGAAATCGAGAGCCTACAGCACATCACTTGGTGCTAATGCTCCAGAGACAAACTGAGGAGGTAGACGATGGCCGGAAGACAGGGAGGGTGGTCAGCAACGTCTCTGAGTCCTCCTGTCAGGGCGGGTAACTACGCAACCCAGGGAGAATCTGTAATGAGGTCTTTCTGCTTGATGGCCTTGACATTTTCACTACGGATGGTCTGTCTGCCCTGTCGTTACTTGGCTTGACTTTTCTTCTTTCAAGTGTCAGCCCCACACACACACATCCAGGCTACCCCGACGTGTTGTTCAGATCAGACTCCCAGAAGTCTGTGTATGTACGCCCATTAATGCTCACGCAGGAGGAGTTCCCTGTCACCACAAGTCACTTGCTTTTCTGGCAGTGGCTTCCACAGTGGCAGTGATGCTGGAAATGATGTCTCTCCACTCGAGAAAAGTCCTGGGTTTTACGATTTGGCTAGCCTCCCTTGCAGTGGGCTTCCAGGAGGCTGAGGCTCAACCTGTACACCAGCTACGCCTTGTGTGATCATGACCCAGCAGATAACCCAATCAGAACTGAGCAACTCTGCCTTAATCTCTAATACGGTACCCAGCATGGACTCAGCATGGACGCACACTGCTTCTCTGCCCTCTGCTCCCCCTCCTTGGCTTTCCTCAGGAGGAATTCAGTGGCTTGCCCTGTTCCTGGGCAAGAGGGTCTTTCTAGGGAGAGCACTAGGTTTAAAGCCCTCCCCCGCCCCCAGCAACGAGAGGTGGATTTGCTGCCCCAGAGTGGCCAGGGGATTACGTGATCTGGCCATCTATCTTTGGGCAGAATGTGGTCAAGATGTCTTTTCAGTACAACAGAACCATATTTCCAGCAAGTTCTCTCTGCTAAGCCATCCCAGCATCCCCTAAATCCCACTGTTATGACTAGCCTTGGTCTCTCAAGCTCATTTCCCTCCTGACCTTTTCTCAGCTAAAATGGAAAACAGTTGCCTCGTTCCCTCGTAGAGAAGTTGGGCTTTTGCCTAATCATTCTCACCCCCTTCTCTCCCAGAAGGAGATAAGAGCTATTTTCTCTCTTTCCTATCCTGAGGCATTGCCTTCGTTTTCCCCGTGGGCTCCAAAAAGTAAGGACAAAATTCAAAACTAACCAGCATATGCTGCGGTCTTTCACTCAGTCTCCCCCACCAGGAGCCGGCGCTGCTCCCGCGGTGAGAACCTGCTTTGCAGTTGGAGAACTTGATCTGGCCACGCTCGCTTCTCTGTGTAACTCTTGAGGGTCTCTGTAAAAAGACCAAACAGGAAGGTCTAGTGATAGACCCTTGCAGTTCCGGTGCTAGGGAGGCAAAGGCGGGAAGATCTCTGGGGTGTGCTAGCCAGCCAGTCTAGCCTAATCAGGTAGCTCCAGACTTAGTAAGAGACTGTATCTCAGGAAAATATGGTAGAGAATGATTGAGGAAAATACCTAACATCAACCTCGAGCCTACACGTGAGCGCTCACACATACACACACACCCACACATACATACACATGCAGACATACATACACACACATACAAGCACACACACATATATACACATACAAGTACATACATGCACATACACATATACGCACACATACACATATACACACATACACATACTCACATATACATACACACATGCACACATACATATATGCATACACATATAGACATATACACACATACACAAGCATACATACACACATGCATACACACATATACATACACACACATACACAATATACATACACATACATACGCACACACATATACATAAACACATTCACACACATACACACACATACAAACACACCAACAAGAAGATTGTCTGAAACCTTCATACATACCCCAAACCTTCTGGCCATACTGTCTACTAGCCCACCCTATCCCCCCTCTGACTAGCCTCTTGGCCTGCTGACCCGCTGACCCGCTGACCCGTTTAGGCTGCCTAGCACACCTCTGTGTACTTCCCTGGGCCCCTCTCCCTGTTCACAGTTCCTTCTCCTTTACCACCATCCCTCCATATTGAATTCCCAGGCCCTTTCTCCCATCATGCCTTCCTAAGTTTTACGTAGATGATGCTTCAGAATGCAGGTCTGAGTCTAGAGCCTGCTCTCTCAGGAAGTCTGCCCTCCCTCTCAGGGAGTCTGCCCTCTCAGGGAGCCTGCCCTCCCTCTCAGGGAGTCTGTCCTCCCTCTCAGCCCTCACTGTGGCTTTTCCTTCCCAGTTTCGTCGCTCACTAAAGTCAGTATACCTGATGTCTGCCTCCTTCTCTCGGGAGAGCCAAATGTCATGAGAACAAAGGACACAGCCCTGTGCTCTGTATATGTCCACACTCAGTGCCTAGGCAGAAGTATGAGCTGGGAGAAATATAAATTCCACTGCCCACATCAGCAACACCGCCACCAGATATAGTTCTGCCATGGGCTTGGGAGACAGATCCTTGGCTATCAAAAAACTCTACAGTGTATCTAGAGGGTGCTCTTTATATCCAGAAAGATCTGAAGATCTTGTTGTAGTCACTGAGAATTCCCAAATGGAGCCATTTTTGAAAACACCACTCATGCACCAGCAGGGGTTGCCTTCATTTCAATCTGAGAGTCAAAAGGAAGTCAAAAAGTCAAGAGTCATTTAAGCTGTGTCCCGGCTCTGTGTCTGTGCACATACTCTGGAAGGTAGGGACAAGCCGGCCAGGGCTGTGTGGACATCATACAGGCCAGAGGCTGACCGTTGAGCTGTGTGAACATGGAGAATTAATCAAGTCAGCAGGCCATCTCCCTGCTAACCAAGGCCGTCCATTCTTATCTCAGACTCTGAATGTATTGGTTTCTCGCTGCCTCTGGGTGGGCCATTTGGAAGGCTGCGGCTTAGCTGCATGGTGTTTTCTAGCCCCCGACGTGAATAGGCCTTAAGCATGGGGCCAACTGGTCAGTTTCACCTCAGCCCCTAAAACAAGCATGACCCACCCCCACCCCCAGCCTTGCTGGTGCAGGCATAATGGATGTTAAAGAAGCCCATAACAGAACTCCTGCCGAAGGTAAACAGAGCTCATCAGCCACCACCGAGAAACACATGGTCCTCATTTAAGCTGAGGCCGGATTGAGTGTGCCTCAGAACATGAAAAATGGGGACTGGCTTTGGGAACCCCAAATTCCTTCTGACCGTAAGGCATTGCCTTGGCCTTACCAACCCCTGAGAAGTGGTTGGTTCTCCCTGGCCATTGGGGCCACCCACCCACCCTTAGCCTCTTCTTAAGTTTCCTGGACACTAGACTTGAGGCACCCTTCAGATTTCCCCGAGGTCCTTGAAGCCTGAGACACGGTGAGTCCATGACCAGCTTCACAGTCCACTGCTCTGGTGCGCACACACCTCCAAAAAATGGTCAGCGAGGTTCAACAGAGCATGTCGGGTGGGTTGGCATCCCGATGGTCACAGGTTACAGATAAGATGTCTGACGGGTGTAGAGTGAATTCTGCGAAGCTGGGTGGGCCTGAGCTTTGTTCTTTATTGTAGAGAAAGAACCAGAACTGGAATTTAAACAAACTAATACAATTCCAACATCTGTGTTGTGTCGCAGTGGGTGGGGGTGGGGTGGCATGACAGGTTCATTCATTATCCAAATCAGTTGACCATCCCACTTGCAAAGCCTCGCCATCTGCAGAAGGTGAGCATCTTGGGCCTGCGTGTCCAGTGCTCAGATAACGTATTTACGCCTCCGTCTCTCACTGCCACGATCCAGCCACATCTGGAAATTCTTCACTGTCACTTCATCTCCAGAACTACTTCCCTTCAGTATCACTTTAGCTCTGGGAAGGGCCATCCTTGCCTGAGAAATGGGCCTCGCTGGGGCCCGCCTTTCTCTTGTTACATGGAAATGAATTCTTGTCTGTGGGCAGCCTGGTGTGCCCTGCACTCTTGACTCTCTGGCATATTGGCTGATTACCCCTAAAGAGGAAGGAGAAAGAGGGCTCAGGACTGAGGGCGAAAGCCTTATGCCAGCTATCCTTAGAGCTGATGGAGATACAGGCATCCCTCTGTAGCGTAAGAGGGGCTCACAGGAGGCTCCACACGCTGCTTCCTGGAGTGTTGATATCAAGGCTCCATTTCTCCTCTGTCTTTGGTCTCAGTAACCTCCTGACCTCTCAGGCAGAGCACAGCTTTCATCAGTGTGATGAGAAGCGGGTGAGCAAAAATATATTCTCGTTAGGAGATAGTTTTCAATTAGAAAGAAGACACCTAAGCCAAGTTATAATGATTTCAAGATTTTAAATTTACTCTCTTGGTCCAGCCAACTGGTAAAGGTTCCTGTCACCAAACCACATACAAAATTAGGTGAAAGAATACAATATGCTTATAGTAATTTTTTTTTCTAGAATTAAAGGACCTAGGCTGTTCTGGTGGTCATGATCTGTCCCCAAGTCTGCAGATTTCAAGTGAGCTGTTAGCCAGGCAGTGGTGGCGCACGCCTTTAATCCCAGCACTTGGGAAGCAGAGGCAGATTTCTGCTCTGTTTGAGGCCATCCTGGTTTACAGAGTTAGTTCCAGGACAGCCAGGGTTACACAGAGAAACCCTGTCTAGAAAAAAAACAACAACAAAAAAAGTGTTTCAAGTGAGCTGTTACTGTGGACAGCTGTTATGTGCCTTTGTTTCTCCACTCCATTTCAACAACAAAACCAACTGAGGTCCTTATAGATATGAAACTGGAGCATTAGGAGGTGGGACTATAGCCTTCTCTGTGGTTACCTCATGAAGCTTGGGATGATGGGAACGGGTTTCTCCTTTGGAATTCTATTTGTGTGTTGGAACCTCTAGATACATGTAGAAACAAACACCAGAAATGTCAGGACTTGGGGCTGGAGACTTGATACCATCAGTAAAGTGCTAGGCACACAGGCATGAGCCACTGAGTCTAGATTCCCAACACCCACCAGGCATGGGAGTGTGCACCAGTAATCCCAGAGCTGGGTGGGAAGAGACAAGAGCATCCCTGGGGCACGCTGGCCAATTCATTCTAGCTGAACCAGTGAGCGCCAGCTTCACTGAGATGCCAGCAGTCTCTAAAGTGGGGAAATGACTAAGAAAGATACGTAACCTTGACCTCTGCTGTGTGTGCTCACACACACACACACACACACACACACACACACACATGTGCACGCACACTGACACACGTGTACATGTACACACAAAGAGAGACAGACAGATAGATAGACAGATTAAACAGAGAAGATCACATGCCAAACTGATAGGCAGGGAGTCTTCCACAAAGTGTAAGAATTGCTGTATTCTGTGTGTGCTCACACACAAACACACACACATACATGTACACACACAAACTGACACACATGTACATGTACACCCAAAGACAGACAGACAGACAGAGAAGATCACATGCAAAACTGATAGGCAGGGAGTCTTCCATAAAGTGTAAGAATTGCTGTATGTGCTCACACACACACACACACAGAGACACTGACATGTATGTACATGTACACACAGAGACAGACAAGAATCACATTCCAAACTGATAGGCAGGGAGTCTTCCACAAAGTGTAAGAACTGCTGAGTGTGCTCGCGCACACACACAACACACATACACGTACACACACAAATTGACACACGTGTACATGTACACACAAAGACAGACAGAGAAGTATCACATGCCAAACTGATAGGAATGGAGTTTTCCACAAAGTATAAGAATTGCTGTGTGTACACACATACATGTGCACACACACTGATACACATGTACATGTACACACAAAGACAGACAGACAGACATCACATGCAAACTGATAAGCAGAGGGAGTCTTCCACAGAGTGTAGGAATCCTTCCCCCTTTGGAAGGACATGCCCACAGACGCCTCCAGGGACTCTCCACTGTCTTTAAAGGCAGGACATTGAAGCTGTGTTCTCAGCCTTTCAAAGCATGGGTGACATAGAGCTAGGTGCACCCCCAGTTGAGACCGCAGCAGGACTGTTTCTTCCATCTCAGGCCTTGTACTAGGCAGCCCCTCCCTGCTGGACAAGCTGAAGAAATCAGGAGTGGCTTAGAGTGTCTGGCTCTCTGTGACTCTGAAGCAGCATAAGGCTTGCAGTCGATGCTGAACATTCGAGCTTCAGCTGCTTTAGGAAAATGACATCATCTGACCGTCCATCAGACAGTACCGAGAAACACCTGGTAGCCATTCACAGCAGCGTGACTTAATTCACAGCATAACGTGGGAGGCGACCAGGAGTATAAATGTAGTTTGCGTTTTGCTGAATGGAACAGAATGGAATTGGCTCGTTTATGTTAGGACAGGTATGATTAGCCGATTGGTATCAGGCCTCAAGCATTTTAATGAGTCCCGAAATGAACGTCCCAACTGCTATGGAACACAGTAAGTCCCCCACAGTGGAATGGGGATCGCCCCGTCTTCTGATCTCTCCACTCCCAGAGTAAGCAGTTGGTAATTGAATTAGCGGAGCTGGCATTCACAGCATTCTCTTGGTATCCCGTCTCAAAGGGCGTGTGAATTCAGAGAATTCAGAGAGGCCGAGCAGTTAAGTCTCAGGCCTGGTCATGTTTACCCACTCGCCATCAGCTGTGGTTATGTAACATGATACAAAAATGTGGCCCAAGGAAGTGACAGGGGGCAGAAGGCCGGCTGACAAAGAAGCGGGAGTTAACGGGAAACACATGTTCTTGACAACAGTGAACCTGTGCCGCTCCGCCAGGCAGCTCTGCGCCAGTTTCAAGTCAACTTCCCCCAAGGGCTGCATCGAGGGAGACGCCAAGCAGGGCTCCTGAGTGAGTCGGAGTTAGTTCAGGTTTCCGCTTACCTATCTCTCTGACTGTGCAGCAGAGGCGTGGAGCCAGGCAGATTTTGATGACCTTCTCTGTGAAACCCCAGCCAGTGGTGTGTGATCAGGAGAGTGGGCTGAAGCTGATGAAAGAGGCACCCAGGCCTCAGATGTGCTGTGAAAATAAAAGTCAGGCGCAGGGAGGGGGCGCGGGAGACAGAGAAGACACTGAATATCCCCAATACAGACAGACAGACAGACAGACAGACAGACAGCCACGGCGATGGATGCTCCAGGGACTTGATGGTCTGCATACACACTGCTCTCTCTCTCTCTCTCTCTCTCTCTCTCTCTCTCTCTCTCTCACACACACACACACACACACACACACACACACAACAATTAAAAACCTTTAACAAGAAAACTCACACTATGCTCACAATATATGTGTGCATATGTATGTATAATTTAAAACCCCCATTTAGATAGTCATGGGGTCTCCATACTGACGGCAGTACTCCCTGCACAAAGGTGTTGCAAGCATCTAATGTTATGTCTCACCTGATAGAATCGTGGCTTGCGGAAACTAGGATTATCTTTTATTTGGACTCTACATAGGAAGTTCCACCCAGCTTCCAAGGAGATGGGTTTGAAGGGTGGATCTAGAAAAACAAGCCGGGTGTGATGCTGTGACCCTACGTGCCAGTAACCCCAGTATCTGGAGGCCTGAGTAGGAGGGCTATAGCAATTCAAGGCTAGCCCAACAACGCACGACTTCTCCAGGTGGATGACAGACACTGTGATCCTGAGCCTCACATGTGGAAACAGCTGCTTCCTCTGACCCCTTTCTCTGACCCCAGCCTGCAGGACCGCCCCTTTCTCACCTGGGGGCCGAGGCTGGTGATAGCCACAGGAAAAGCCCGCTTTCCTTGGCAGTGCCATCACCAGGACAAGAGCTTCGATTTGGACTTCAAACCCCGTGATTCAGGAAGTGAGACTAGTTAGGGCAGATGGGACACTATCCTCCAACACCTTGACTGCTTCCAGGCACTCTCCTACCACAAGGTGTCCATGTTACCTTGGACTCCACAGTGTGGGCTCCCGACAGTCTCCCACACCGCCACCCTCTCTTGGTTTCAGCTTACACAGTGTTTTCTTTGGGGTCAGGTTTGGAGAGGACAGATAACAACAGAAAACCCTCGATAACTGTGCCAGCAGAATCCGGCCTCAACAATGCGCCCCATGCCCTCTTGTCCCTGGCTGTGGACTCTGTGCAAATTCCAATAGCCACGGGCCTCCCTCAGCTCCCAGGGGTCCTGCCGAGGAGCAGCCCTGGCGTGGGAAGCAGTTGGGCTCTGGCAGTCTGGGAAAGAATGAGAGTGAGTGGGCAGGGGAGAGCAAGGAGCAGAGGCCACGGGGTCCCCAGCCAGCCGAAGATGGGGCTGTGACACACAAGCAGTGTGGTGCTTGGTGTGACATGGAAAGAAACTTTTATTTCCTCATGACTTTGAGCAAAGATGATCAAAGCCCAGTTGAGGGGTATTCTGATCTGCTTTCTCTTGCTTCAGTAAACATCCATAGCCAAAAGCAACTAGGGGAGGAAAGGGTTTATTTGGCTTAGAGCTTACAGTCCATTGTGCAGGAAGCCCAAGCAGGAACCTGGAGGCAGGAACCGAGGTGGAGGCCATGGAGAAGTCCTGTTACCAGCTTCCTATCCAGAGCTCACTCAGACTGATTTTTTTTTATAGCGCCCAGGGCCGTGAGCCCAGAGATGGCACTGCCCACAGTGGGCTGGGCCCCCACGCATTAATCACTCATCAAGAGAATTCCCCATAGGTTTTCCCAAATCATGATCTGATAGAGGGGTGTTTGTTTTGGTCTTGTCTTGTTTTAACAACTGAAGTTCTCTAGACAAAATTAACCCGCCTGTGGGGTAGAGTTTTAGCAATCGCTTACCTACAGAATGGAGGGCGAGGTGACCCTGCCCAAGAGCATGACTCCATAAGTGAAGGTCCTGGGACGAAGCCTGGGACCTGAGTGTGAGTCCCAGAACCCACATGGTGGGAAAGAACTGACTCTGACCTCCACATGTGCACCACGGCACACGGCACGCACGCCTCCCTCCAGTCACACAGACTCAGAACTGGTCTACAGAGTGAGTTCCAGGACAGCCAGAGCTAGGCAGAGAAACCCTGTCCAAAAAAGAAAAAAAGTTCATGGGATTGGAGGTGCAGCTCAGAGGGGTTAATGTGTTATCTTATAAGCACGGAGACCTGAGTTCAATCCCCAGCACCAACATTAAAAGGCTAGGGCCCAGGGCTCACATTTGTAATCCTAGTGCTGGAGCGCTGGGAACAGGGGGATCTTAGGGGTCACCAGCCAGGCTATCTAGTCTAGTTGGTAAGTTCCAGGCCAGTGGGACCTTCTCAGAGAAGGGAGATGGTATCTCTGGAGCCGACACTCAAGGTCATCCTCTGGTCTCTGTGTTGGCACGCGCCCGTACACACAAACGTGGACACACGTTTTTAAAGGTGTGCCACATGATTCAGCACAGTCAGGTTATAGACCCTACCTAGGCGCTCATCAGCAGAGGCCTCCGGCAGTGAGCTGTGTAGACATAGTAAGGCTTGTCCAGCCATGGAGATGAGTGAACTCTGTCAGACCGGGACAAGGATGGAGTTGGAGACCGACATGCTCAATGACATTAGAGGGGAGGGGACAGAGGGCCAGAGTGCTGTGCGGGAGAGCATCCGCTCTCTGGGCTCCTTTTACTGGGTTCAGGCTGCTGCTACCAGCCAGCCATGTGACCTTGGCTAAGTCACCAAACCTAAGGCCTTACAGGTCCTTATCTGACAGCCAAGGCCAAGGACTGCCTTCCAAAAACAACATTCCAAGGTACTCTGTTCCCCTTCCAGGCCCAGAGTGGCCTGGCCTCCCAGCCTGCGGTGTTCAACCCTCCCACGGGCTGGCCAGCAGTCAGCTTTTTGTTGGGGGCTGAGAGGAGATGGTGGCACAATGGGTCACCATGAAGAATTCTGGGTAAAAACAGGGTGGATGGTTGTCCTCCTCCCTGACTCCACCACAGTCCGTCTTCGACCCTGAACCTAGTGCTAAGGGTGTGTGTGTGGTGCATGGCTTACTCTCCAGAGCACCTCTGCGGGTCTGCCTTCCTCTTATCTCCCTGTACCTCCATCTTTAAAATGGCACCAGATATGGCCCTGTCCCATGGGACTGTTGTAAAGCAGATGTTAAAGTGCGAATGTCCCTCAGAGCTGATCCCTGTTACGGTGTCTGTGACCTGTTCATCCTCTCAGAGGAGTGCCTCCCTGCAGTGACCCTGGTCAGGGACTGAGTGGCTGAATTTTAGCCGCACCAGATCAGACCCCATGGAAACTCTGGGAGCCTTCAGTCTCCTGCTGAAACAGGACCACCCCGAGCCTCCCAGAAAAGTGGGTTATTTCCTGATTAAAATGATTCCTGTACAACCACAGTCAGGAGCGCAATGGCCAAGGTTTTCATCCACCACCGACTTCAGCTTCTGCTTCCTGCCTGCATTCCACTGGGGGCAAACTGTCATAAGGCATCAGATCCCCTGACCATCACTTCCCTCTATACACACCACCCAGAGACGCCCTGTGGAAGAAGAAATTAGTTCTGGCTGTGACTCTGCCCACCAAGGCCTGACCATTTCTCACACTTCACTGCTGCTCTCTGCTGGCACCTATGGCCCAGTGTCACCTCATCTTCTCACACTGGGGGCTCTTGTGTGAAACCAGCTAGGGTGGGTTGGCAATCCGGTTTCTCCCCCTGCCTGGAATGCCACAGCACAGGTTTTCAGAATGCCGAGGAACTCTTGGCCTGCCTCTGATTTCAGTGAGGGTCAGTGTGTCTGTCCTACAAGGCTCTGAGGTTTTCTTAGTACCAACCAGGGGTGTGGCGTGATGTCCAGGCCTTGGGGGAGTTGGGGGTCTCCACTGGAACTTCTGTGCAGAAGACTGTCTTCTCTGGGCCTGTCAGCATCGTCCCCTCAAGGGCCAAGCCAGGGAAGGGGAGTCCCACATGCTTAAGAATGAAAGGAGACAGACGGTCTGAGAGCAAGAGCTCACAAAACCAAACCTCAGGTAACCACCGCATGCTTGATAACTCCAGAAATGAGGAGCCAGAACAATTATCTCAGGAACAGCTCCTAAGGGGTTTTACAGCATCCTGGTGACTCCATGGAACCTTCTAGAAAATTCCATCAGTGGGCCACACTTATAAGCTCTGACGGGCCTGAGGTCCCAGAAGATTGAGCTCCAGACCAGGGCTCTTGACTCATGTTAGCACGTGACTTGAATTTCTTTTCCTCTCACAACCGCCTGTCTGACAGGAATGATGTAAATGAGCTTCAGAATCAAGGAGCAGAAGGCTGGCAGGTTGGCGCTGTTCCTCAGATCTCATTTGCATGTCGCGGTCAGCTCAGCTTTTTATTGAAGAACTTCATAGCCACAGTTTCTGTCAGAACTTCTGTCTTAAACACTTCTCAGCCAGAGCTGTGGTAAGCCCATGGGTCTGGCTGCTAGGTGGGCTGAGGCAGGAAGATGTCTTGAACCCAGGAGTTCAAGGCCATACCAGGAAACATAGTCAAGAATCTCACAAGACGAAACACCCTTTGACTGTTCTTGCCCTCTAGAGAACAGAAGCAGGGAGAGTCTATGCTCGGCCGCTGTGCCAGATGCTTCTAGATCTGTTCTTTCTTAGACCGCTGGTGCTGACAGCTGTCTCTGTGTTTCCAGGTGAGCCAAGAAAAGGGTAACTGCTCTCTACAAAGGAATCCAACCCCCTGCATCATCCCTCAAGAGCAAGAGAACATCTTCCACACCATATTTGCTTTTTTCTCCAAGTCTGGAAGAAAAGTGTTGGTAAGAGGTTGCTTGGTGACGGGAGCCATGAG
This sequence comes from Apodemus agrarius, assembly GCA_964023405.1. Classification (NCBI taxonomy): domain Eukaryota; kingdom Metazoa; phylum Chordata; class Mammalia; order Rodentia; family Muridae; genus Apodemus; species Apodemus agrarius. The sequence continues at coordinate 121,349,756 of OZ030012.1, forward strand.
GGTGGGCCACATGGAGAAGGCATGTCAGAGACGAGAGGCCGGTCTTCTACTTGGTGTTTCTTGTTTCTCAAATCCAGTTTTCATTGGTTAACTCAAAAAGACTCGAGGACCGTGATCAAACTCTACTTTTCAGACCAGGGTTTCCCTCAAAATGTTAAATTCCACTGCATAACTAACAGAAAACCTAGACAACCTACCGATAAGGAAGCAAACAATTCCTTCTCTTAGAAGAAATCTACAGTACAATGGGGAAGCCTCCTAGGGATTTCTATTAAAATTAAATATGTATGCATTACTCAACCCAGAAAAATGGACCACTTCTGGGTCTGTCCCCAAGAAGTGAATACATGTGTTGTTGAATGACACAGGAATATTTGAAGCAATTGTAGAGTAGCCAAAAACAGAACAAATCAGATATTTATCGACAGCACAATGAGTAAACAGGTATATCCACACACAGGAATATTATAGAACTACAAAAAATAAAAATAACTAATAGTATTCCATATACCATATAGTAAGCCTCACAGAAATTACACTAAATGAAAAACAAAGAACATTCTGGAATATCATGTGTGTAAAGAGTTCAGAAATAGTAAAGATGGCAAAAAGGTAGCATGGGCAGGTTGGTTCTCCAGTGGAAACATGTAAAACATATGTGAAACATATATAATACATATGTAAAACACATGTAAAATGTATCAATATAATACTTAGAATGTGTTCTTTTAACTGTGTGTGTTCTGCCTCCCCAGGGCTTCTCCAAAGCCCCTTCTCCTGCACCCTGATTACTCTCACTGGGCTCTTTACCACCATCTAAGCATATCCCACACACACTTGAATGCCTCTCCCGAGCCTTGGAGAACTCAGCTTTTTGCTATTAGAGATTTGGGTTTGTTTTTTTCCCCGCTTTGATACTGTTTTGGTTCTTTTTGCTATGACAGTATACCCTGGCAAAAGCAACTCAGGAGAGAAAGAGTTAACTTTAGCCCACAGTTCCCAGGGTTCAGTCCTTCACTGTGCAGAAGTCAGGAGATACCCAGTCACCTTGCATCCACAGCGAAGAAACAGAGAGGAAAGAAATGAGACATTTCTGCTGTGCCCAGCTCACTTTCTCTGTTCTCACACAGTTCCGGACACCCTGCCTAGGGGATGGCGCCGCCCACAGTGGGCGGGTCTTCCCACATCAATCAGTGGAGTGGAGATAGCCCCTCACAGACCACCCCAATCCCTCACTGAGACGGTCTTCCCAGGATTCTAGATTATGTCAAGTTAACCAGTGGCACATGGCAAGCATAGCCCATCTTTGTAAAGGCCCTAGGGACAGTTAGACATAGTGTGTCTCCCATACAACTCCAGGTCAAGCTGAAAATGTCCCCTGTGATTGAACCTTCACACAGGTATACACATACATATACATGTGCACACATGTGTGTGCACACACACCCACAATTTACATATAAAGATACACTTCCAAACACAAAAGAAAAATTCCTCCTTGGTCATTGGAATAAACTTCTCCTTGGCAGTTTATGTGTCTCAGAATCATACAGCTTCTTTGTTCTTTAAGTACCCACCCCCACCCACCAAACAGGAGTCTGATGTCTACCTGACAAGGCATGGACCCAGAATCGGCTGTAGTTGGAAAGTCTTCTTGTTTAAAAACCGATAAAAGTACATCGGGATATCTAAATGTTCCTTTTGGAGAAGAATTGATTCTCCTTGTGAAATTCAACTTTTTGATAGGATTAACTGCATAGCCACGTGTGTCTACTTGTGGACTCCCCCAAACACTGGCAACCAGAGCCCTAGTGCCCAACAAGGCCAGAAATCCTTCTACTGCCCTCTGCTGGTGATAGATGATAATTACATCTTCAGTTTTGGGGGGAGGGGTTTGTTATTGTTTTCAAAGCTATTCCTTATAGCAGTACAATTTATATATTAAATAACAGTAATTGAATTGTATGGTATAGTTTTAAATGGGAGAAATCATGGAAATAGTTTCGGTTACACAATCCCTCCCCCTATACCATATTTGTTTAAAAATCACTTTTTTCTAAATCAGTTGATGGGACAGGTATATTCAGTGACTGGACACACCTAATTTTACTCTGTATTTTGGAGCCGGGGTGGAATCCTGGGCCCCAGACCAGCTGGGCAGGAGGTCTGACGTCAGCCACTCCTCGGGCCCCACCTCTTCCTCTTGATTTTGCCTCAGTCAGCGTAGCCGCTCTGCTCTATAGATGGCTGTGGATGGTCTCTCTCAATTCCATCTGGGAATTCTCTCCTCAGGACTGTGAAAAGCCAGGGAGCTTCTGCCTAACATTGCACTGCAACCTCAGTGCTCTCCCTAAAGAGGAGAGCCGCACCATCGACCTGTACATGCTACTGAACACAGAGATCCTGAAGAAGGTGAGTCCCCGGCCGGCGCTCTCAGGGCTTACCCAGAACCCCTCGCATCCGTTCCCCACGACACTCGGGCCGCTCCCTATCAAAGTTTCCCAGCATGCACCACCAGCGATTGGTCCACCAGATGCTGCCAAGAAACAGTATCAGACGCTCAGTGTTCACAAGTGACCCCAAGGACTGGCGGTGTCACCGCGAGTGTCCTAGCGTCTTTACCAGCTTCCGGAGTTCTCATCTGCCCATGCGCGCAGTTGTTCTCTAATTTTCCTTGGGCTAACCTGCGCGCAGTGCCGCGGCTGCATGCCTTCAGTTCCAGGCAGAGGTAGACGGATCTCTCAGTTTGAGGCCAGCCAGCCTGGTCTCTCGAAAAAGCCAATTATCTCCTTGGGTTTATAAAACCTCAGAGTCTTAGCAGGGTGGAACCTGAGATGTCGCTGACAAGCTTACAAATCCTATTGATTTGGGCACCATGTTTTGTCCTGACTTTGATCAAAGGTTGGCCAGCCTTTTCTGTCAAGGGCTAGCAAGAACCGTTTTAGGCTTTATGGGCCAGAATCATGCATGTTCAGCCTTTTGACCTTGTGACATACTGTGGTCACCTGTGACAGGCTTGAGTTGGACGCTCATCAACTTACAAAAACAACACACAATAGACAAACTCAGACTGTTTTAAATAAGTTGATTTTGTTTGAGCTATCCATGTCCGTAGCTACACTGGAGTATGCCTGTTCTATGGCACAGACACATATGCTGATTTAGTCATTTGCAACAGTTTAACTTGGCCAGCAGCCATAGACAATATTCAAACACAGGGAATGGCTGTGTTCCTTTTGTTTGTTTGTTTTGTTTTTTTTTTGTTTTTGTTTTTTTGTTTTGTTTTGTTTTTTGAGACAGGGTCTCTCTGTGTAGCCCTGACTGTCCTGGAACTTACTCTGTAGAGAAGACTGGCCTCAAACTCAGAAATCCGCCTGCCTCTGCCTCCCAAGTGCTGGGACTAAAGGCATGTGCCACCACTGCCCAGTGGCTGTTTTCCTAATAAAACTTTGTTTACACAAACAAGCAGAGGGCCAGATCTGACCCATGAAGCCTAGTTTGCCTGATCACTTGTTCAAATGAGCCCTCAAAGAAAGTGGACTTGTGAACCACAGATCACTTTGCTACTGTGAGTTTATCAAATAGGGTTCCAAATCTCTCAGTCAGCAAGCAAATCAGTGGCCCTTAATAAAGGTTTACTCTGGTTTATTTTAAGATCTGGTATGAGAGGCTCCGTGCCACAGGATGCTGTAGAAATAGTTGAATACGAAGGCAAAAAAAAAAAAAAAAAAAAAAAAAAAAAAATTACATGTGTTAGCCTTGGAGTACTTTTTAGTTTTATTTGAAAAGACTAAACATGCAAGATGTGTACGCAAGCCATCCAGGCCGTCCACAGGTGAGAAGCATCAGAGCTATCACATGGTCAGCTTTTAATTAGACCCAGCAGCCTAAGAAGATGCCGTGGCTGGGGGATGGGTCTGCTCTGTTTTCTCTCTATAGCTGTTACCGTCTCCACACACGGTTACCGCCTCCACACACTGGAGAGCTGGACGCTGCTGGGTTCCCCAGTTTGGAAACCAGTTTGGGGAAGTCAGGCTCACGCCCGGGCTCCCCTGGTAGAGCTACTTGATATAGGTCAGTGTCGGCAGGGGCCAGATGTGAGCTAGGCTGCCATCTCCTTCCCGGAGCCCCTCCCTGACGTGGTTCCCTAAGAGTCCACACACTAGCCAGTGCTGCTGATGGTCTGTTTCCCATGAACTTGCTCGTCACTGCCACCAGAGCGATGGCACTGAAGGGTGAGGACCACTGTGCCATCTCTGCCCTAGTCCATGGCTACTGTTTGCTTCAGTCATGGGGGAGGGGTCTCCTCCTCTCCCCTCCCCCCTTTCCACCCTTTCCCTCCCCTCCCCCTCCCTCTCCCCCTTTCCCCTTCCTCCTCTCCCTCCCCATCCCCCTCTCCCTTTCCTTCTTCCCTTCTCCCTCCCCCTCCCCCTCCCTCTCCCCCTCTCCCTTTCCTTCTCCCCTCTCCCCTTCCCCTCCCTCCTCTTCTTCCTCCTCCTCCTCCTCCTCCTTCTCTCTTTCTCTCTCTCTCTGAGAGAGAGTGACTGTGGTGACTCTTAACCAAGGACTCCATCCCAGAAACTCTGGTCAGGCAAACCAATGGAGCCCCAGACAAGAGAGGTGACAGTTCCGGGTTGTCAGCAGAAACTTCCGCACAGAGTGAGCCTCGAGCCCGAAGCATGGTCAAGCCTGGGCCCCAGCACAAAGCCTTTGGGGAGTCGACCAGAGGGCTCCAGGGCCATCGGGTCTCCCTGAGGACTTGGACTAACACGTCCTTGTGGCTGGCCTCAGCCTAGGGTTGTTTGTTTTCCTTTGACCTCAAGGTCTGGCTCCAGACAAGGGAATCTGAGGTTTTATTGTTTTAACCTCCGCTAGTTTTCATTTGAAATGTCGGGTCTATTTTGTTTTAATCTTCAGAGGATAGGCTTTCTATGGAAGTGTCCCCAAGGCCCTTTCCACAGCCACCAGGGGCCTGCTCTATGGCAGCCCTTCATCTGCTTGGCCTCTGACCTAACCATCATTGTCACTGTTAGTATCTACAGTGGTGACACTGACGATTTATAATAAAAATACAGTGTCAGAGGACAGCTCTACAGCCCAGTGGGTAAAGGGGCTTGCTGCCAAGCCTGCCTGCCCCCCTCCACCCCACGGTCCCCACGATAGAGGGAGAGAAAGGACCAATCAGGGTCATCTAGTGATCTCTCAGGTAGGCGATGGCCTGTACATGACCCCTAATACCTCACACTAAGTTAAGTAATTAATTAAGTATAAAATCAATAGAGGGTCCGAGGATACTGGAAACTAAGATTTATAAAATTATTAAATTGCTGGAATATTTTTATGAAGCAGAAATATCCTTTTGAATGACAATTCTCCCAGAAGCATTATAAAAGTATTTTTCTTTTAGGGAGAAAGTGGTTTAAAAAAAAAAAAGGAAAAAGAAAGAAAGAAAAGCAAAAGAAAGGAAGGAAGGAAGGAAGGAGGATGGGGGAAGCTGGAGAGATGACTCAGGAGTTAAGAGCACTGACTGCTCTTCCAGAAGACCAGAGTTCAATTCCCAGCAACCACATGGTGGCTCACACCTGCCTGTAACTCCAAATCCAGGGGATCTGACGCCCTCTTCTGGCCTCTGTAGGCACTTGCACCCATGTGCACACAGCCCCACACACAAATAGCAGACACACAGAAATACACACAATTAATGTTATTTCTTTTAATAACAAAGTTCAATTTGACCAATGCATATATAGTTCTCAAGGTCAAGTAGGCCTTACACACAGGAGCCCAGCACTCCCGTGGCCATCTGGAAATATCCCAGTGAATCTCATCATTATGGACAGCTGATAGATGTTATGAAACTCTTAAGCTGTTTTTAGCTGGGTTTTTGTTGGTTTTTTTGTTTTGTTTTGTTTTGTTTTTTAAGAATAATTTATACACAACTCCTCCATAAAGCACACCCGTCAAGGGTCCCCTTGTTCTGCCCCCAGGTAGTCTCTGTGGCTTCCTGGGTTATGAGCAAAGGGTCCCCTTGGAACTTATGTCTCTAGCAATGTTTCCCAACCTGTGAGGCGCAGCCCCTTAGGGGGTCAAACAGCCCTTTCGTGGGAATTGCCTAAAACCATCTGTGTGTCAGATATTTACATCACAACCCATAACTGTAGCAAAAGTATATAATTAGTAACAGAAATACATCCTGTGGCTGGGGTCACCACAGCGTGAGGGACGCTGCCTCACAGGATTGCAGCATTGGGAAGGGTGGGGACCACCGAGTTACAGGGAGAGGCCTTTGATGTTTCCTGGGCCAGTGTAGGTCAAAGCTGGCCACTGATTGTGAGATCTTGGTCCATTTTCTGTATCACAGGGAGCATGGGACCGGGTAACATATAAATGACAGAAGTGCCTTTGACTTCTCCAGACTCGGGGCCTGGAGACCGGAGAAGCCCAAGGACATGGTGCCCGGAGTTAGCCTTGAGCTACATGGTGACACAACAGGTCTCTCCTCTTCTTAGAATACTGCTACCACAGCATTGTGTGACAAACTTTTCCTGAGACACACATACACACACACACACACACACACACACACACATACCTATGAAAGAAAATACACAACAAAGCAAAGTAATGATTGGGCCAAAGTCCAACCCGGTGAAGCAATGAATATTTGTTTTGCTTCCTACAGGAATGTAGATGTGTGGTCACGTACAGGAGCCAAGATGACTCCAAACAGCCACTGCATCACGGAATAGCCCATCCCCCCACCCCATACCCCCTCATCCCATCACCCCCTTATAGGGGACAACCCAGACTCTGTACCCCTGGGCTCTGAGAATTCCTCTCTGCAACTCATCTGGTCAGAGTCCCTCCCCCCTGCAGCTGATCACTCCTTTCCTAAAGCTGGGGGGCGGTGGGGGGGAGCAGGTTGGGGATACCAGAATCTTTCTAGTTTCACTTTCCCAGACTCATGGCCTCTCCTTTACCTCCTGTGTCACCTAAGCCATCTACCCCCTCTTGGAAGAAAAGATTTCAATCCCAGGAAACTGCCCTAAGACACGTAGATGCTCCATCCTTCCGACCTGCCTAATCTGACTGGCTACCAGAGGCCTCCCACTGAACCCCACCGCACTGGTCTCTAGGGATTAAATTCACAACACCTGGACTCTAGGGACATGTACAAACCACTGGCTTCCTGGAGTGACAGAGGAGCTCAGGTGAAAACACTAGAGACAGTGGCGGGCAGAGTCCAGACTTCCTCAGAGGCAGCACAGACATGCCACAGTCAGCAGCAGCCCCCATCTCACCTGGGACGCTGGCCTTTCCTAATTTCACCAACCCACATCTTTTTCCAGATTCTTTCTCCATCTCTCCTTTGGGGCCATGCATGTTCCTGTTATCTGGATGGTGGCTCTGAACGGAGCCCACAGCAAGGCCCTCGGCTACTTCTGCCAACAGCCACCTCCTGACGCTCAGAGGTCCCCTCTGCTCCTTCAACATGATTTATAAACTAGATGTCTGTCTCCCCCACCCACCCCGATCTGTCACCGTGCCCTCAGATAGCTTCTTTGAATGTTCAGCCCTAAGACAACTTCATTCGAGGGCAAAGAAAGAGTTAAGAATAACTAGGCTCTCATGGTTTTGAGGGCTGTGGTCTGGGCAGGAAGATGGCTAGAAAATGGGAGTCAGATGCCTTCTGGGGGTGCCAGGCTGGGATTTGTTGCACACAATTAAACAGCTCTGTTCATCTTCCGCTCTCCGTGAATATGTCAGTCTCCACCTCCAGCTATCTAGCCCTCACCACTCGGAAACCGCAGCACACGGGCTTGCACGTGTTGGTTACCGGAAGACGCAATGGTAACTCTGCGTCCTCCTCCGTCCAAGGGAATTCTCAAGAGAAGGCAGCAGTGCGTGCCCTGTGGGTCCCAGGGATGGGAAAGCTGCTGGGTCAGTGATAAACTGTGTGTGGGATTGTCACAGAATCCCGGGAGTTCAGCTCTGCAGAGTCCCCCTCACGGGCCCACCCTCCTCAGTGCCATTTGAAAGCCTCTCGTGGTGAGCTGTGTCCTTTCTTCCACAGGACAGCTCCTCTGTCATCCAGTTCATGGCTCGAGCCAAGGTGAAGGCGGAGCCTGCCCTGAGAGTGGCGGAGATAGCTAACGGGAACCCAGAAGAGACGCTGGTGAGTCGCTGACTGGGACAGCCGTCCTCTTACGGGACTGGAGCTGGGATCTGAGAGGGAAGACTTTCTAAGCCAAGATAAAGGGTTTGTGGTAGACCCAAAGCCATAGCTGCCCTGGCTTCCAGGGCCCCCTGGAAGACCTCATGGCTCTGTTGTTGCTGCATTAACATTGTTCTTAAGATTCCGCTGGTATTTGAAAGTTTCTTGCAGTGATTGGAAACTGTCTGGAAGTATCCTCAACAGGGCTTAGATTTCCGCTCTGAGGCCAAGGCTATTTTTATCTCTCTTGAGCCCTTCCCTAAAAAAATCTCTTGGGCTCTCTCCTGCCTGTGTTGTTCCATGGATAAACACTGGGGTGGGGTGGGTGTGGGAGGGGCTTAAGAAACAACTGCTTGGTTGTCTTAAAGAGGCCATGTCAAGTTGCCAAGACCTAGAACCTTCTCTCGCACTCTCTTCCTCTTTCCTCGTCCTCTTTGAAATCGTCAGGCTTCAGAGTGGGCAGTCAGCCTCATGGATTAGCTGTCCCATGAGAGAGAGACTGGACAGAAAGGCCTCTGGATTCTGCCCCCCCCACACACACACACACTTGTCCTGGGGAGAGAGGGGTCATCCACTGTTTGACGCCCTCCCGAGTTCAGTCCCAGGAGTGGTGACAGGAAGTCAGCCAGTGAACCACTGGTGCACCCTGCTGCCCTTTCCTGACCCCTCCAGGGAGGCTCGCTGGCCCTCTCGTTGATTCTGTGTTGCTTTGATAAACTTATGAAGTGAATTCAAGAATTACATACTTATACAGAAAAGGGCAGTTAACTTATGTTCTAACTGCAGCAGAGACCCGCCATTCATCATTCTGGGATGTGCGAGGCTGGAATAGGGTTCAGTCAGTAACGTGCTTACTGCACCACGATGACGGATTTGAGGTCCAGGCCCCAGCACCCACGTGAGAAGCCAGACGTGGCAGTCATCCTCGTTCCGGGGAAGTGCAGAGAGGCAGATGGATCCCAGGGGCTGCATGAGCAGGCGGGCCAGTCAAAGCAGTGAGCTCCAGGTTCAATGACATGGCAAACCCATTCCTGCTGTCAGTAAATGGCATGTAAACATCAGCCAGTCTCAGATGACAGCGTTCGTGAGGGGTCCCACGGTCGGTGCAGGGACGGGTGTCCACCCTGACTGCTCTTCACACGGAGAAGTTGCCTAGAATGAAACTCAAGGCCTCCATACTCAGTTTTTCTGGCAGGGCAAACATGTGGGGGTTGGCACGTGGCTCTTGTCTCTGCATTCTGGTTCGGCCCCGCCCTTCACCTGGAAAGGAAGAGATGGGCGGCCTTCGTTCACTGTGTGGCTCGTGGCTCGGGTTAAAGGGCACTACAGGATAAAACTTGCCCAACCCAGAGGTTTAGGATGTTCTGATAAGCATGGTATCAACACCGAAACACCAATAGAAATTCCTAACAGCGCGCAGCAGATGAAGCCGCTTGTGGGGGTGGAGAGAAAGCGCTGGGGGCGTGGCCGCGCCCGGGGATCCAGGGAGGCCCGCGGAGCACCGTGTTCTGGCCTCCAAGTCATTGACTCTTCTGTTTTGAGAGCTGTGGTGATATTTTCCCCCACCAAGTCTTAGCCAGAAGCTGTTGTTGGGTTTTTGTCTTGTTTTGTTTTTTCATGCTCCTAAAGGGAGGGGAAGGAGGACCCCCAAAGAGAGAAGGCTCCGCCCACCACCACCACCACCACCTCCAGCCCCTCCCATGTCGAGAATCCCCAAAGAGCCCTCGTGGAAGGCTCCTCCCACCCCTGCCTTTTTGTTCCACGGACCAAAGATTCAGTTCTGCAGTGTGTTCTCGGCTTTCCTAGTAGGGGAAAAAAATCTCTGAGTAGAAAGACTTCTAGTTTTAAGAACAAGTACATCCCAGCCACTGCTCCCCCCACCCCCGCACAATTCTTCCGGGTGCCTGGCTCCCATCAACCTTCCATCTGAAGGGGGATTTCCACAGAGATTGGGCAGCCAACTTAAATCAGGTGAAATTTCACAGCCTCTCAGATTAGGCATCAAATTGTTGTGGCCTTGAAGCGTCGAGGAGATGAATCTGTGTCTGGTGTCCGGCAGGGCGTGGTGAGGAGGGAAGCAGTGGGTTTTTAACCATAAATAGCATACACAGTGGTGAATTAGGGCAGCCGGACATTTTGTCTCACGCCTTTCTCCTCCTACACACACACACACACACACACACACACACACACACACACACACCGAGCCCTGGCTTGAACCCCAAGAGTAGCCTTGAAGGTGTTAGCCGACTCATCTACCCTGAGGTCCACCTCAGCCCGCATGACTTTTAATTTTTATGTCAGTATGCAAGCGATGCTTTGCACAACATTTGTTAGTAACTAGAAATAGGGGGTCGATTGTTTGAGGACGGATGGGCTCCTTAAGGTTTCCACCAGAGATAGTTACTCCCGGTTGTTCTTCTACTGCTGTGATAAGACATTGCTCCCAAGGCAACTCATAAAAGAGTTTCGTTGTGGCTTACAGTGCTGGAGGTTGAGTCCCTGAGCATCATGGCGGGGAACTGGGCAGCAGATAGGCGGGTGTGGGGCTGGAGTGGTAGATCACAGATCCTTTCCTGAGACACAAACACGAGGCAGAGAATAGCATAGACTTTTGAAACCTCAAAGCCCACCCCCCTCCCCTGTGACAGACCTCCTCCAACAGGGCCACACCCTCTAATCCTTTCAAGCAGTTCCAACAACTGGGGGCCAAGTATTCACATGTATCAGGAGGCCGTTTTCATTCAGACCAGCACACTTACCAGGAGGATGCAAGATCGATCGTCTGTGGCGCTTATGGGGTTTCACACAATCAGACCTGAAGACCTTAGTGAGGCCTCAAAGGTCACAGGGTCAAAGGTGTTGACTTTCATATTCAACCCATTCCAACTTACTACTAAGAGTGAGTTGGGGTAATCGAGAAAAGGGGAAGTCCACAGAAGTTTTGACATAGTTAAGTGCGTCCTGGGAAGCTATTTTCTATCAGGAGGAGGAATTCACCTCAGAGGGCTGCGTGAGTGAGCACCCCTTATCCACAGTTACTCTCCACAGTCTGTTCCTAGTCAACCCCAGTCTGAAATACTAATAGAAAATTCCAGAAACAATCCATAGACAGCATTATACAATACTGTTATAATCTTCTACCATATGAGTTGTTATTATTGATAGCCTCATATTGTTGGACATTAAACTCTATTGCGACTGTGTAGAGTTAGTATTGGTGGGGTTTATCACGATCCACAAGGATCCCACTTTCTCTGGGAAGAGCTGGATCACAGAATGAAAATAGAAATGTACTCCAGAGACATCTGACCCTGTTTGTGAGCCAGGAAAGGGCACCAGAAGATCATGGGGAGGAGAGATGCCCTACCCTGAGAATTGACTACAGAAACCAACTGCCAAGGCAAAAACTTATCAAGTACTCTGGGTGGTTAGTTTTTTGTTTTGGGGGGTTGGTTTGTTTGTTTGTTTGTGTGTTTGTTTTTGTCAGCTCAACCCATGCTAGAATCATCTGGGAAAAGGGGAACCTCAATTGGGAAAATGCTTCTGTTGGATTGGCCTTTGGGCAAGCCTGTGGGGGTATTGCTTTTTGATTGATGATTGATGTGGAAGAGTCTATCCCACCGTGGGCAGTGCTACCCCTGAGGAGGTGGGCCTAGCTACTACAAGACACCAGGGTGAGCAAGCTATAGGCACATACCTCCAAGCTCCCGCCTCAGTGCCTGCCTTGAGGAAGCTCTGACTGTAAGAGGTAAGAGGACATAAATCTTTCCCAACCTTAGATGCTATTCTACCATTAGTTAGAAACCAAACTAAGACATACCCCATATTTTTTGAAGATTTATTATTTTTAATATTATGTATATGTGTGCATTGCACACACACACAGGGAGACCAGAGGCACTGGATCCCCGAGAGCTGAGTTTGCAGTCAGTTTTGGGCTGTCCAGTGTGGATGTAGGAACCAAGCTTGGCTCTTCTGCAGGAGCAGTGCTTGCTCTTCTCTGCTAAGCTATCTCTCCAGCCCCAACCACCTCCATATTTTTAAGGAAAATAGACAACAAAGGAGGTCAGAGACTCCCCCAATGGAAACTAAGAGATTAGAGAACTGTTAGTTATAGGGGCATCACCCCAAACTCCCGTCCTCTGCATCAGAGGCTGGTATGAATTCTCACTTGTGTTGGCACCAGCATAAACGGGCAGGACGTTGGATGAGCGCATCAGGGTATGTGCACCAGACCGCCCCCTAGAGGTCAGCAGCAGGAGCCTATCCTTTGCTGCTTTGGAGAAGCAGAGTGGGCTAGACTTCCACGTGTCTGAGAGTTTGTGGAATTGCCAGGAGAGCCAGACCAAGGGGTGAGAGGAGTCAGGAAACCTAATGACCCAAGGCTATGCTGAGTCCTGTCACAGGAAGAACTCATCCCCTGGACTCTGGGGCCAGCCCCCCTGAAAGAAGAGGCATGAGAGCCCTGTCCTGAGATGACTGATGACCTTGCCTGTGCTCTGTTCCCTTCCAAGAACTAATCTGAGCTGGGTGTGGTGATTCAGACCTGTAGTTCCGGCACTTTGGAGGCAGAAGCAAGAGGATCTTGAATCGGAGGCCAGCCTTGGCCATATAGCAAGAGCCTGTCTAAAAACAAAAGAATGTGCTGGGCTGAGCCATGCTTCCTGGCTGGCGTGATAGGAATATATTGGGAGCCCTCGCCTTCTACCACGTGGGTCCCTCCTCCACGTGGGGACACAGATCATCGATGCAGAGAAGTCCCTAGAAAATCCACGGCTCCCTTCACCATGTGAGAACCACTACACCCTTTCTCTCAGGAAAGGAGGAGTCTGTGATACTTGGGAGAAAATAATTTATTTGCCCAAGATCTCACACTGGGTGAGCCAGGGGTGGCACCTGGGCCACGGACTCACAGCCCGAGGGTCCCGAGGGTCCCTTCGCTCTGCCCTTTAACCACTCAGTCACGTTGGAGAGGTGCCAAGCCACTCTGAATGAATGAGCTGAGACAAAAGCCAAGACGCTCGTATGAAAAAGGAAATAATTGGCTTATTTCAAGTTATTTGTTTAAACTCTGAAGTATCCCTGCAGTCCAGCCAGCTCCTGTCCTCTGGCCCCTGATCTCCTCTTCTGAACTGGGTTTTCCCTCCTCAGGCTAGGCCAGACCCTCCTTCCCACATCCTGTGTGCTCCCCCAGAGAAGCTTTCCCTGCCAAGTCAGTCAGGATAGTACATTCCAAGTACACGTGCTTTGAAGCCCTCCTTCCACAAGGTCAGCCCTGGGCTTTTTCCTTCGTGCCTTCTCTTGGGAATCAGAAACTCCTACGGTGACATCCTAACTCTGGAGACGCTAAGTTCCTGGCCTCCGTTCCCTTGTCTATAACAGGGCAAGGCTGCTTTCTGTTTCCATGGAGTTGTTGGAAGGCTTCAACACCACCAATAAGAAGCTTCTAGAAAGGTTTGGAGAGATCGGATCCGAGGTTAAGAACACTAGTGGCCTTTGCAGAGGGTCTGAGTTCAATTTCCAGCTTCTCCATTAGGTGGCTTACACCCTCCTCTAACTCCAACTCCGAGATATGGCGCCCTCTTCTGGCCGCCTCGGTCACCTGCATGCATGGTGCACAGACAGACAAGTAGACACACCTGCTTACACACACACACACACACACACACACACACACACACACACATATTAATTGTAAGGAAGCTTCTAGAAGAATGGCCGGCATACTGTGACTTCTCAGTGTCCTGTCCCTTCCCACTGCTCCTAGCACTGACCCAACCAAAGATAACAAACCAGAGTATCTCAGCCAAAGGGGCCATCTACTAACAGTGCAAAAAGTTGGCTCAGAGGATGCCACTTTCCAGTCCCTGGCTGCCTTGCTGTCTAGCCATAGCCTTGCCACAAATCAGAGGTAGGTGATTATAGTTAGAGATGCCCTCTGAATAGGAAGCTCTTCCACCGTGAACCTCAAGTTATGTTGTAGTGTATGTGTCATCGCCACCTCGCTGGTACCATCAGCTGGTGCGTGGTTCCCCCTCTTTACCACCCCATGGGAGAACTGAGTTCTGTCCATCAGTCATGAGAAAACTCCAGGTGCAGTTTGCCAAACACACGAGTTATATTTCCCAATAGTTCCATTTAGTCCCTTGGTGAATACATCTGAGGACTTACTAAGGGCTATGTGCCGTCCGTGGTGGGCACTGGGGAACAGAGGGAGGGAGGAGGTGGACATAGCCATCCCATCCACCCTGGCACTGACTGCCGGGCAGCAAGAATGAATATCAGCCAACAAAGAAACTGACAGGCCTGTTGTTTCCAGCAGAGCCCTCCCCAACAGAGCGACCTTTCTCAGAGTGGGGGTTAAGGCCTGACGCTGGAGAGGGATGAACTTGCCAGGCATGAAGAAGCTAACAGGGAGAAAGCTCTGTGAAGACTTGGCATGGCATGGTTTTTTGTTTTTGTTGTTGTTGTTGTTGGGTTTTTTTTTTTTTTGGATTTGGTTTTTTTCGAGACAGGGCTTCTCTGTATAGCCTTGGCTGTCCTGGAACTCACTCTGTGGTCCAGGCTGGCCTCGAACTCAGAAATCCGCCTGCCTCTGCCTCTCAGAGTGCTGGGATTACAGGCGTGCGCCGCCGCCGCCACCACCACCACCTGGCAGCATGGCATGTTTAAGCCAGCAAAGACAGAAGACAAGATTGAGCTTAAGAGGCAGGGTGCTCCATGCCCACTCTGAAAACAGCCACTTCTGGTCAAGGTCATGAGTAGCATTACCGTTAAAGGAAGAACCCATATCTGCATAGAAATGTGCTTTGTTTGAATCAGGAGCAGGATATCTGGGACTCCCCAGAGTTCTTGGTCCCCGAGGAAACCCCACAGCCATGGAGGATAATATTTTAAATGAGCAAGATGTCCAATGTACCACAAGCTTTCCCTGGCCACTAATTATACCCCTTAAGATTCCCAGAGCCCCATCTGGATAGATACAGATGTAGACACATATACACACACATGTACACATATGCACATACATGTACTCATATGCACACACATGTACTATTGTAGATGGACTGGTCTTTCTAAGCGGCCAGCGAGAATCTGTCAGGGTGGTACACTGCTGACCCCTCTCGTAGAAGCAGCAGCCTGTCTGTGGTGGCTTTGGGCACACACCACATTCAGATTCAGTGGTCAGTTAATTGCAGAACTCTTCCCCTTGTGGCCTGGTGTCTACCCAGAGCCACAAACAGGCAGTCAGGAGGAGAGTTAAGATTGAAGGATGGGGCTCAGTGGTCTAGTCCTTTCCCTGCATGCCCAGTACCCTTGGTTCAATTACCCAGCTGAGAGCGGGGAGTCTTTACCTTCTGAGGGTCTCTGTGTAGCAACAGGCCCTTGTCCCTCAGAGATATCTGTAATTTATCTGTGATTGTTAGTAAGGATGAAAGTGATTTCTATCTGACCAAAAATATCACCCCAAAGTACATCATCCTATGGAGGATTGGCCAGTGGAGTCTGATTTACTCAACAGATTTCAGCACACATACACACAGTAAGCACACTTTAACCTCCTGCTGGTTCCATAAATGGCTGGTGTCCTCATCTTATACTCAATATATATTTGTTCAAGATTCGTGTTTTTAGTTAGTTAAAATATTGTGCATCCGGGTAGAGATGGCTCAGTGGTTAAGAGTGGCTTCTCTTTGAAGGGAACTGGGTTTGATTCCCTGCAATCACATGGAATCTCACAGCCACCTATAATTCCAGTTCCAGGGAATGCCCTCTCTGCTCTGCAAAGGCACCCAGAATATGATACCAGATATACATGCAGGTAAAATGCCTATATGCTAAAAAATAAATGAATAAAAATTCAAAGCTGTGCATCAACCCAGATGTGGTAGTTTATACTTATAATCCCAACACTTAGGAGACTGACCCAGGTGGATTGCTGTGAGTTATACAGTAAGTCCAGACCAGATTTGGCTATGGAATAAGACCCAATCTCAAAAAATAAATATATACCTGTATACATACAAGTTCACACAGTATACATAGTTACATAAATGCACACACATACAGACAGATATAATTTATAGAACAGTTTTTCTTTGTTGTTGTTGGGTTCTTTTGTTTGTTTGTTTGTTTCTGGGGTTTTGTTTTTTTGGTATAGAATAGAGTTTATTCAGGGAAGAGGATGGGAGTCAATGGTATAGTAGAGGCAGAGAGAGGCAGAGAGAGAGAGAGAGTAGAGAAGTAGAGAGGAGTGGAGGCCAGCCATGACCACGTGGAGAGAGGGGGGAGGGGAGGAGAGCCCAAGAGGGGCAGAGAGGTAAGAGGATGAGAGGGAGAGCAATGAGAGAGGTGTTTCTGTTTTTTTAAGATAGGGTTTCTCTGTGTAGCCCTGGCTGTCCTAGAACTTGTTCTATAGACCGGGTTGGCCTCAATCTCAAGAGATCAGCCTGCCTCTGCCTCTCAAGTGTTAGGAGTAAAGGCATGAAAAACTACTTCCAGCTGTTTTTTTTTTTTTTTCATTTTTAGTAGCTTGTGATGTTCTGTTTTGTGGTTCGCCATTACGTAGTTAATGTTATGATCTAAGTGACAGATGCCAGAAAGCCTCACATGCGACAGACCTCACATGGGAGGTTTATTGAGGACAGGGTGAGGGTGGAGGGAAAAAGAGGGAGTGGCCTTTTATAAGGGGGTGTGGTGCATGAGCAGGGGGGATGTGGGACTCCTGGTGACAGTGGGGTTGTGTGTTTATAAGGGGGTGTGGTGCATGAGCAGGGGGGATGTGGGACTCCTGGTAACAGTGGGGTTGTGTGTTTATAAGGGGGTGCGGTGCATGAGCAGGGGGGATGTGCAACTCCTGGTAACAGTGGGGTTGTGTGTTTATAAGGGGGTGCGGTGCATGAGCAGGGGGGGATTGCAACTCCTGGAGACAGTGGGGTCGTGTTGCATCTTGGCAGCTGGTGATGATGTCTGCTATCACTGGGTCCCTGGGGGACGGCCATGGAGACACCTGGTTACCAACAGTTAACCTGTGGCTGTTTCATTAGACACAATAGTCCTGATTCCATATTCGTGTGAATACAGATGCAGTAAGCATCTTCCACTTCGTTCTAAAAATCTTTAATTGCATTTTATTTCTTTTGTGTGCCTGTGTGTGTATGTGTGTGTGTGTGCACACGTGCACATGTGTGTATGTGTGGATGGAAGAAGACAACTTTTTTTTTCTCTTTTTTGGTTTTTTGAAACAGGGTTTCTCTGTATAGCCCTGGCTGTCTTGGAACTCACTCTGTAGACCAGGCTGGCCTCGAACTCAGAAATCCACCTGCCTCTGCCTCCCAAGTGCTGGGATTAAAGGCGTGCACCACCACTTTTAGAGCTCTGTTTCTTTCTTCTACCATGTGGACCCCAGGAACTGAACTAAGGACGTCAGGCATGGCAGCGAGCACCCTCACCCACTGGGCCGTCTCGCCAGCCCAACGTCTCTGAGCATAAAACTTTTTCTATAGTTTGTATTTCCTGCCTTTGATCATATTTTCAAGTACAGGACTGGCAGGTCAAACAGTGTGAGTGTATTTAAGACAAGCAGTTATGGAGTCTGTCACATTCCGGGTAGCAAAAACTGAGAGAGAGAGAGAGAGAGAGAGAGAGAGAGAGAGAGAGAGAGAGAGAGAGAGAGAGAGAGAGAACACCTCAGGGGAGATGAGAATAAGAAGCTGCAATGTGAATACTCACGTGACCGGGGAGGGGCTGCAAAGGAAGGGCAGCAGTCCTGAATCAGAGGTTCCCAGTTGACAGTGTGACACAGGGCCACAGGCGTGCGAAGGCCGGGCCTGAACTGGGGCGGTGACAGGTGTGGAAACAGGAGGGAGAGGAAGATGCTCATAGAGGCGTGGAAGGCTTGGTCTGGGCCCCTGGCCCTGATGGTCAGTGTGTGGCCACACTATGTGTTCCATGTGCTCTCCGTCTGTATGTGTGTCGTCACACTACGTGCTCCCCCTCCTGTTTTCGTTCATGCATTTTTTTTATCATTTGTTTTTAATCTATGCTGTGGCTTTCTCAGCACTCTACAATGCGCTCAGGTCACTCACAGATGATTTTATTCCAGTCAGGATATAAGAGACAGATCTGCCAAGGCCTAGCGCTCACATCCAAGAGGACCAAGGACATCTCTGAGAAAAAAGGCAAAGACACAAAGTAACATTCCAGGGACATGACAGGGCATTCGTACAAAATTCGCCAGACTAAACTGTAGTGGCTACTCCAATCTCTGTATCCACAAAACCAGACCTCCAGCGTGGCTTTGCCAAGAGGACTCAGTTCAGTGTCCCGGGCCTTACCGCTAACCCCGCGCTGAGTTCAGAGCTGGCTCAGGACTCTTGTCTGCCAGAAAGTTTGGCTGACTTTTGCCTGAACCTCTAGGGAGGGCTTGAAGCACTCTGGATTCACAGGTTTGAAAAACCGGGCTCAGAGAAACCACCTGGCTGCCGACAGCACCACCCCATCCCCCAAGGCGCCTGCTGGGTTTCCTAGACCATTTTCTCTAGCTTGTCCCCATGTTGGAAGAGCTTTTTCTGCTCCACTGAAGTTCCCTTAAAGACAAGTTCTGGATTCGGGATTCTGCATGTGAAACCATAGAGCCCGACTGTCTCATGGAGAACTATTTATACCACCCCACCCCAGCACACATCTCTCTCTCAGCTCCCCTCCCTTGCTCCGGAAGTAGAGACAAGGAGCTAAAAATGACTAGACTGGCTTTTACTTTGTAAGAAGGAGGCGCAGTGACACTGGGATTCTGTAAAACCACTCTCCCTTCTGGCCCGTGGGACTAGAAGTGAGCCAAGGGGCATACTCAGCATGAGCTTCAGAGTGGGAAGGGGCCACTCTGCAAGAAAGTAGAAGCCCCTGACCTGTTGGCCGGTTCTATGACATAATTAATATTTCCATTCCAATCTGTTGCACACTGTCGGCACGATGTCACTAGGGCTGGGAAGAGAGACACCCTTGGCTCTTGAGAGCCGACGGAGGACAGCTCCATGACACCAATGAGTGTCCTTCAAAGTTGGGGACTGTGCCTCCTGGGCTGGAGAGTCAGCTCAGCAGCCAAGAGCTGTTCTTTAAAGAGAACCCAAGCGCCCACAAGAGGCGGCTCACAGCCTTTTGTTACTCCAGCTCCAGGGAACCTGACGTCCCCTTCTAGCCTCTGAGGGCACCTGCATGCATGTGACATATACACACATGGACACACACATACATATAAATAAAAATAGACAAGTGTGTCTCGGTGAGATAAGACTTCTCAGTTATTCTGTTATTCATGACCACGGCAACTCTTAATAAGGAAAACATTTCGTTGGGGCTGGCTTACAGTTCAGAGGTTTAATCCGTTATCATCATGGTAGGAAGCATGGCGGCCTGCAGGCAGACAACCGTGCTGGAGGAGGAGCTGAGAGTCCTACATCTTGAGCCACAGGCAGCAGGCAGTGAACTGCCACATTGGGTATGGCTTGGGCATCTGAGACCGAGAAGCCTGCCCCCAATGTTCACTTCCTCCCACAAGGCCGCCCCCACCCCCACAAGGCCACACCCACTCCCACAAGGCCACCCCACCCCACAAGGCCACACCCACTCCCACAAGGCCACACCCACTCCCACAAGGCCACACCCACTCCCACAAGGCCACACCCACTCCCACAAGGCCATACCCACTCCCACAGGCCATACCTTCTGGGGACCATTTTCTTTCAAATCACCATAGCCTCCTTAGTGAATTCCTTTTAACAGTTTCCGCACAGCCGTGAGCCCCGTGACAGTGGCTTAATCCAAGTAATTGCACACTAAGTGACATACTGAGTCGTCACTGCTTGAGAAACCTGCGTTTGTTCTTTCTGGCCCGAATGCGAGATGGAAGATTGTCGTCTAATTCCTGACTTTCGCCGCCATACTCTTGTTCTGTTTGTGATATTTGAAGTCGGGGTCGTTATCATTACAGCCCTTTCCAGACATGAACCTCAGTTTGACGCTCTCGCCTTTGTGGTACCTTCTAGGTGGTCTTCGAGGCCTTGCACAATCTGGAGCCCCGTGGCTACGTTGTGGGGTGGATCATCGCCATCAGTTTGCTGGTGGGGATCCTCATTTTTCTGCTGCTGGCTGTGCTGCTGTGGAAGGTAAGTCTGGGGACCACAAGTGCCGGCTGATTTCCCACTCGGGATACCAGGTCTCAGGGCTCTCCAGGGCTGGGGAGATGTTTTCCTGCACAGTACAGGGGCAAAGGAGATCAGCGCCCCCTTCAGGCAGAAGATGGAATCGTGCCTCCTCTTAGACCACCTTAGAGAGAGACAGACACGGGTCCTCAATCACCCCCTCTTCCATCCTCAGAGGATTAAACCCATCCCAATGCAGTCCCTGCCGCCATTGCTTCTCAGGAGATCACTCAGGTTCCCATGAGATGATTGCTCCTGCACGGGGAGCGATTTCACAATGGGTGGTCCAGTGCTTTTCCGAGCGTCCAGGGTGACCATAGTTGAAGACCCATGTCTTCGGCCTGGAGAGGAATGAGAGAGCTGAGGTACTGTGGGTTTTTAGGTGGGCATTTATTAAGAGACAAGCAGAGCCTGACCCAGAGGTAAGGAGGCACACACAACAGGGCCGAGGTGGCTGGCTTTCACCCCGCTTTGAGTTATCTTACGGGCACAAGGGGATACCTAGTGTTTCTTTGGCAAAGCAGGTTTTAAATCCTATTACAGGAGCAACCTATGACTAATACATACATAACACACACATGCACCCACCCACATACATACACACAGACACATAGACATACCACATAGACACACAGGTGCACACACATATATGCACACATACAAATGCATATACATACATACACAAACATGCACACACACATAGACAAACACACACACACACACAAATACCATTAGTCTTCATATTACAGGTGGATGACTTAAATCCAAATACTTAATTTCTTTGGGATTATAAGATAGTATACATGCATTGATCAAATATGATAAATATTTGATCATAAAGAAAAAGTGCCATCTGCGGTTACATCTTGGAAGGAGCTGTGGTGAGCATGGCCTGTCTCTCTGCATGCATCGGCGTGAGGGAGGTTTCCTCATGAGTCAGCTTTGCTAGTTAAATTAGCCACACATATACACAGTGTATGCTCAGATGGAGCACTTCTAAAGTGAGAGTCACAGGTTCAGTTCCTGTCTGTGTCCATTCACACATTCACCACGTGTGCCATGGCCCACATGTGTGGATCAGAGGGTCACCGTTCTGGTGTCAGCCTCTCCTACCGTGGAGCCTACAGAAAGCCAACTGTCAGACTTACCACCAAATCAACTCACCGCCTCCCCCTTGTTGGTCTTGTTGCTGTTTTGCTTTTTGATTTATTTTTATTTCATGTGCGTTGGTGTTTTGCCATCATGTATATCTGTGTGAGGGTTTTAGATCTCCTGGAACTGGAGTTAGAGACAGCTGTGAGTTGCCATGTCAGTGCTGGGAACTGAACCCAGATCCTCTGGTAGAGCAATCAGTGCTCTTAACTGCTGAGCCATCTCCCCAGCCCTTCGATCTTTTTTTTTTTGAGACATGGTTTCTCTTTGGCCGGGAGCAGACAGATGAGGCTAAAATGACTGGCCAGGGGGCAGTAGGAGTCTGCCCATCTCTGCCTACCCAGCAGGGGTTGTACACCAGGGCCCGCATGCTTGGTGGCTTCTCACACGCGTTCTGCAGATCAGAACTCAGCTCTTCGTGCTTGCCCAGGAGGCGGTTTACCAACTGAGCCACCTCCTCCGCCCCTGAGGGTTCAAGCTCAGTCTGGAAAACTGTGTGTATAATGTATAACAAATATAACATAGGGTCTGTAAACAGTCCAGCGCTCCAGGAGAACTGTGTGTGTGTAGCACACTTCTCTCGGGGTGATGGTCAGCTCCACTGCTCTAAACCCAGGGGTACTTTACTTGAAAGAGAGTCTGGAGATTGAAGGAAACACATGGCACGGACTACGTGGAAATGTGTCCGCCTTCCATTCCCGCGCGTGTCAGATGTCCCTGTGCTGTCTGGCAGCCTCTTGTTCCCTGGCAGCAATACTGTAAACCTCTCCCCCATGTTGTTAGGAGTCCGTTTCCAGACACATCCTAATGACAGTGCATACTCTGTAGTCTGCAGTCCCCCTAGCCCTAGAATCAATATTGTCCCTGGCTGAACACAGCTTGTAACAATGCCAGTGTGATTGACCTTAAAACCAGAAAGCTGAACAAATCCCCCACTGTGCCCTTAGAGCAGAACCCTAGGAAAGGGGGGGCACGGGGGTGGGGGGGAGGGGATGTAGTTCACATTGTAAGCTGCCCTCCTGAAATGCTGCCTGCCCCATGTCCCGGCAGGGCTAGCAAAGTGTGCGTTTTCCTGTCTGTTTGCCATCAGCACATATTTCCTCTTTTCTTGAATCCTCCAATTTGCCATTTGGTTACCCTCCAGGGCCAGATAGACTCTTAACTCGCCCTCCAGCTCCTTCCCGCTGAGAGGGCCTCTGGCCTGTGGGTGGAGAACAAGGCTCAGGGTTAGAAAAGGCCAGCGGAGGGTCAGGGGGCGGGGCATGGCCTTCCTGTGGGCTTTTGGAATGAGAAGAGGGCACTCTTGCTCCAGCCTCTGGGCCCAGACACAGAGCAGGGAGTGCTGCGACCACACCCACCCACTGCATAGGCCGCTGACCTCCTGATGGCCACCCCACTGAGCTTGCCACCCACCCGGGGAACATCATATTACCTGTGCTCTCCTGCCTCTTAATGCCTGCCTTCCGGCGTAGCTCTGCTTAGTGTGTCGGTAGACCATGACCCCCCCTCCCCCCGCCCCTGAGAGGAACCACACACACGGGCTGCAGGTCATAGCCTCTTTTCTATAGGAGGGAACTGAAGGGCATCCTTGTATATACCCCACGGTGGGCCCATTATTCTTCTTTGAAGAGCAAAAGAAAAGACACACATACCTCTTCTCCGCTTTAAAATATTATTGCATAGAACTTGCCGCCATCATCAGGGTCATGAGTCCAATGCCAGGCGCTGAGGGTTCAGGCTAGGCTCGGGGGTGGTGGATTGTGTATGCTTGTGCCCGGTTGGTACTAGGATCAGAGCGAACGTGCCTAGCAGAGCTGACTTCCTTCTGATCTCCACAGCCATGGCTCCCTTCCTGCCATGGAGTTATCTGGAAGCTCTTATTTGAGATGAGACACAGGCGTTGGGTGACTGTTGATAACTGTGGCTTGGGGGCGCCCTCGTTATAAGGACTTTCGTCTTTTTCTAAGTCCATGACGGCACACAATGCCTACCTTCTGGAATCCTGTCAGCGGATAGACCTCAGGGTTCTGGCCACCAGAGTGGAGTTTTAGTATTAAAATGAACCGCGGGTCTCCTTCAGACACCTCTGCAGTGGTCCCAACTGGTTCTAGCTGGCCTTCTCCTGAGGGCTTCCAGCCTTTGACTTTGCCAACTGGTTTCCTTTGTGTGCTAACTCGGCAGCCTTTGTGTAAAGCTTTCTGGACCTGGCTCTCCACCTCTCCCCTGCCTCAAGGGGACTCTTTGCAACTGAGCTGTTATTTCACTACAAATTCAGGTTTGCTCTGAGTTCTCAGAAGGTGAGGCACACGTGCATGCTCATGTACACACTAGGGCACACATATGCACATGTACACACTAGGGCACACATATGCACATGTATACACTCAGGCACACATGCACATGTATACACTAGGGCACACATATGCACATGTATACACTAGGGCACACATATGCACATGTATTCAGGCACACATATGCATTATATATACACACACACACATACACACACACATACTCAGGCACATACACATGCCTACACATTAAATTAGTTTTAAAAAATAAAAGTACGGCTGATAAGATGGCTCAGCTGTCAGGGGTGCTTGCTGCCAAACCAGACAGCCTAAGTTTGATCCCTGGAGCCTACAGGGTGCAAGAAGAGACCTGACTTCCCCAAGTTGTCCTCTGATCTCCGAATGTGCACTGCTACATGCACATGCGCACACATGAGAACACAAAAATTCATTATAATTTTTAAAACTCTCGGTATAGTCTTCATGTTGTCCACTGTCAGGCATGGCTATAAAGCAGTCTGACTCTTACACAAAGAGACTGAGAAGTCACGAGAAAAGTCTTGGTTAAAGACTAAGTGACGAGTCTCGAGGAGGTTAGAAAGAACAGTTGAAATGATGGGTTATTTTTTATAAGGCCCACATTCCCTAGAATATTGGGCTGCAGACAAGTTTGTCAACTCTGAATCCTATTACCTATCACCTAAAAATAATGCATTATGGGTATCAGGTAGCAGTTTAATATCATACTGATGGCACCGCGCCGGGAAGCCAGCTAAAATCTGGCGTAAGTCCAATCTGACATCTGGCCTGTCTGACCTCAGCAGTTTGGACGGATTACCATACTCCATATGCAATCCCTTCCCCTCCCCTCCAGAGAAGCCACTGGCTGGCACCTGCCACCCAGCTGGCCAGGAAACACACAATAGCTAGATGGCCAGAGGTCAGCTCCTCTTCCTGTATGGAAACCTCTATTTCCTTCTATTATTTTTTAATCTTGTAAAATATTTACTCTGTGGGGAGTTGGGAGAGGGCCTGTTGGTCCAAAGACAACTTGCAGGAATGGGTCCTCTCCTTCTACCATTGGGTCCTAGAGACTGAACTCAGATCGTCAGGCTTAGTGGCCATCTCTCCACCCAATAAAACATCCAGGACACCTCCGAGGTACCATCCAGAGTGCCTCTGGGCGCTATTGCCTGTGGCAGATCATCTGTGTTCAATACACCAGTGG
The DNA here is from genome assembly GCA_964023405.1 of Apodemus agrarius. Classification (NCBI taxonomy): domain Eukaryota; kingdom Metazoa; phylum Chordata; class Mammalia; order Rodentia; family Muridae; genus Apodemus; species Apodemus agrarius. Next base: position 121,374,845 of record OZ030012.1, read on the forward strand.
AAAGCCGGCCTTGCGCAGGCGTTCATAGTACCATGCAGGCCTGTGGATCTACAGGCTTCACTCTCGCAGGTGGCCAGTGTCTTCATTGAACAGGTAGCACTGGGTCCCTGCTCGCAGGCATGCTCCAAGTCACTGGGCAGAGGCAAATGACAGACCTCATACTCTCTTGAAACCCTGTGAGAAAGGTACTTTAGTGGCAGAGAGGAACAAAGATGATTTGGCCAGGTTCACTGACCCCTGACCCTTGTGACATGTGTCCTGTAGGGTTCCTATCTTTCCTCTGGGTCCCACAAATGCCTTCTCCATGATGCTAAGCCCCAGTCCTTGCTCTTGGGCTCAGCCACCCAGCCTCCCCCACGCCCCCTGCCATTACTGCTCCCCAGAACCTTCCTAAAGGCCCTGCTCATGGCCCAGACTCTCTCATGCTTGGCAGCAAAAGAACCTGGCTCCTACACAGAATCCACAGCAAGGCAGCGCTAAGCAGAGCCTGAACTGCAGCCTAATCAACCTCCTCGGAGCCGAGCCGCCCGCCCACCCGCGGACCCCGGGAACCGTAATTTAAACTTGATGTGCGAGGATTACAGTAGCCTGCCAAACCACTGTGCAGGAGGAAGACTTTGAAACATGAAACTCTTTCAAGGGAGCAAATCCAAAAGCATTCCCTCCCGCTTGCGCCAGCTCCCGGCCAGCCGGGTTGGAAGACACCTCAGCCGGGACCCTCTTCCTAGAGGCCTGTTTGCCAGAAGGTTGAATCGTTCAGAGACACAAGAGTATGAGCTAGCATGTCTGAGAAACACCCTCAGCTCAGTATGCCAGCCTGAGCGAGCAGAGAGCGAAAAATACTCAGGCATTTGCCCTTTAGGAGATAAATGTTCCTCTGCCCGCCTCTCCCCCTTCCCCTTTTCCTGTTTGCAGTTTGCCAAGCTCCCGGGCCACACCCCTTCAGTGAAGGAGCTCACCCCTTGTCCTCCACCAAGGACCCTCCCTCTCTTTTCTGACTGATACTTTTTCATGACCAGATGACTTGAAACTACATTGTTTTACGTCCTGACTGGTCAAGTGACAAAGAGGCAGGGTGCAGAAAAGGTTTAGCTACCCCCTCCCACCACCCATGCCCCCCCCCAAAAGAGCTACTCAGAGGTCTCCATCAGCCGAAACCCTTCCAAGAGCCTGGTATTCTCAAGCTTTCTTAGAGAGCATGGTTTTTATTGGAGAACATGACTTGTAACTCAAAAAAAAAAAAAGGTTAGCAATGGACATCTGCGGAGTGGCACAGAGAATGTGTAAGGTTTGGCCACCACTCCTGAGGCCACTGGGGTCACCAACTTGTCTCCAAACCAGACTTCTCAAAAGAGTGTATAGACATGTGCACACACAGACACACACTCACTCCCACCCCCACCCCATTAAAAATCATGTGCCTGAAATGTGTGGAGGGACTAGTTTATATTTGGAGATAAATACTGGTCTGATACTGCGTCCTCAACATCTCGAGATGGAGACGTGCTATATAAACAGTCAAGTAACTGAGAGGCCCAGAAACACAAGGTCCAGAGCTCGTCCAAAGGAACAGTGTGCCCAAGTCCTTGGCATGGCCACAGGCCAGTGCACAGATGGGCACCCCAGAGAGACTAGATGCCCCGGAGTAGTCTGTCACGAGTATCACCCTGAAGTGGACTGACCAGAGGACTGAGTAGCTCAGAACTAGGTCTGTTCTCATCTCTTCCTCCATCTTTACTGACTCACCCAGCTCCTACCAAACCAAACCGCTCAGGGAGAATCTGCTGCTCTGCCGGTTTCCTGGCAGGCTCGGAGACACATCCTGTCCGTCTGTGGGGAGCTGCCCTTTGCGGATGTGGACTCCGTCAGGACCAGAGGGTTCTCTGTTTCTCCAGCTGAGCAAATCTTGAAACTGGGCATGCTTCTCTTTCAAACAGGATAATTATAAACAAAACATCTGACCCTCCTTGTAAGCTTCCAGAAAGGACTCGGGAAAAATAACTGACTCCATTGGTTTGGAAGTCTGGGGTCGCTATGGGCACAGGGTATGCTTCTTGTTAATCATTTCCCAGAAGGCTCAGGGTGGACCGCCCAAGACTTTCCAGAATTTTCTCCCAAATACCCAACTAGTACTAACAAAAGCCAGTATGTCTGCCCAAGGGAGGCCTGCAAGGGAGAAAAGCACATGGAGTGTTGCAAGTGGCTGAGCTTCTCATGTACACTGTATCCATGCTTTAACATATGAGAAAATGTGTATCGGGTCCTTGAAGTTTACTAAGATTAACACTGAAGCTTTCTTAACACAGATGTTACCATGTGAGCCATGGCTGAGTTCTTCAGTCTGATCTCAGTAGACACTTCTCGTTGGATACATGTATCAAAGCATCATGTTTAATACCTTAAACATATTCTTAAATCTGCTCCCCGTGCCTCAAGTGAAAGGAAAACTCTTTGGTACTTACTGCTGGGGATTGAATCTAGGACCTGACTCACGCCAAAAGCAACAGCCCAGCCCAGGAAACAATTTTTAAAACTAAAATGTATCATGCTACTGAATTGTCAGCTGTTAATAATAGGGTCAATTTCTGTTTTTACTTTGTATATCTCCTTCGATATTTGGGTTCTTAGCCAGGCAGGTGGATCTCTGTGAGTCTGAGGCCAGCCTGGTCTACATAGCAAATACTAGGCCAGCCAGCATTATATAGTGATACACTCTCTTAAAATATATGTATATGTGTATATGTATATATATATATGTATATGTATGTATATATACACACATACACACATACATTTGAACACACATGTTGTACACACACACACATACATTCACACATGTGTGATTCTCAAGAGTTTACCTGAAGACTCTGATTGTGACCCTTATGTTCTGCCATGGTAGACTATCTGTCTACCAGACTGCTCGTGTAATTTTGTGATGTAAAGCTGACTAACAGAAGAAAGGAGGGTGGGCTTCTGCTCACATAGATGGGTGAAGTCCTGACTCCTCCCTCAGATCTTTAACTCTGGAGTCTGCTAAATGCCCAGGCATCTGAGGCTGAGATCCGTAGGAGCAGGTAGGAATGGCCAAGAAGCATTCATGACACAGGATAGGCTGGAGGGCCTTGCTGCTCTCTCTGGCAGATGTCTCAGGCATGAGCCCTACTTACTAGATGATCAGGAAGGGTGATATTGAACACTAGTTGGCACAAGGTACCATACAGGGTGGTGGCCATACAAGCTAATATTCATGTATTCGCTCATTCATCCATCCATCCATCCATTCTGTGTGTGTGTGTGTGTGTGTGTGTGTGTGTGTGTGTGCGCGCGCGCGCGCGTGTGGTGCTGGGAAGAAGCCATGGCCCTGTGCATACTAGGCAGGTACCACATGTCTAAATCATTCCCAAATCCTCTTCCCTTTTGTTTGCGATGCTTTTTACTTCATCTGCCTGAAGATCTGGGTTTGTTAGAAGAAGACCCTCTCCTGCCATCTGTTGGGAAATGGTCCTTGTAAACCTCTCCATGGCATCTGGCGACCCCCTGCCCCACTGGCGCCTGGCTCATTCTCACTCACAGGCCACACTCAGCCTCCCCTACACATAGTCAATCACCATTGGTTGGCCGTCGGGATCAGAACGCTGAGAGCCTGGGGTTCTGGAGATGAGAGTGGAGTCTGCAAGGCTGTCTCTGCGGGCAGCTGGGCTGATTCCTTGAGAGGAAAGAACTTGCTCTGGTGTCTGCAGGAAAGGACAGTGCCTTGACTTTGTTGGCGGCAAGGATGATATCCATAATGTCTTGCACATGTGCGCATCCCCACTGCATTAGCTGCGCTGAGTCCTTTCAGCCTGTGAAGTGCATACGTTGTACATGCATACATGTGGGCAAAATACTGCGTGCACATGAAAATAAGTATTTCTTAAAAGATGGGTCTCTCTACACCAATCAGTTTAATCAAGATCACCGCCCCCATAAGTTATACCCAGAGGCCCATCTCCCAGGTGACTCTCCATTCTGTCAGGTTGAAAATTGGTACTGACCACCACAGGCTACAAAAAGTTGCTTAAACCCTGGACAGTAGCAATTGTAATGACTGTGTAAGATGAGCCACTCATCCTACCATGTAGGAAAAGCCACAGGCCAAGCACAGCCTCACGGCTGGAATGGAGCAGTCTTCTGAGTACTGAGCTGGAGAAAACTGCCAGCCTGGGTCAGGATGTAAAGCCAGTCCCAGGGGAGTCCATGCTGTCGACTCCAGCATGGACATACCGTGAATGAGAGAGAAAGTTCTAGATGACAACAAGGAGGAACGGATGCTTTGAAAAGTGTGCTACGTGAGAGCGGTAATTGTCAAATGGGGCCACAGATGGCTGCCGCCTCTCAGGACAGTAGTAAGTTTGTGTAAGGATTGAGAACATAGTTCAGTTGATAAGGTGTTTGCCACACAAATGTAAGAACCTGTGCCCATCCCAACACCTATTATAAAGCCAGCATATACATATGCTTGTCATCCTAGTGCTGAAGAGATAGACACAGTCAGATCCCTGGAGCTTTCTGGTCAGCCTGACCTACTTGGTGGTCCAGGCCACTGAGAAATTCATTTGAAAAATCCAAGTGGACAGCTCGTGAGGAATAGCACCTGATTCTGACCTCCACAAATAAATGCATATATATATACAAACACATATGCACACAAACACATGCACATATATAAACATATACACAAGTATACAGATATATACACAAACATACACACATATAAACATGCATATCTGTATACAGAGGTACATATACACATGAATACATATACAAATAAGCACACATATACACATAGACAAAATGCACACATAAACATACACACCTGTACACATAAACACACAAACATATAAACACATATGCACATATATAAACAAACACATACACACATAAACATATATACATATACACACATAAGCAGGAGGAAAACCAGAAATTCAGCTTAAAAAATGGTGGCTTCTCCCATGACCGGTGGGACCCTTTGCTGTACTACAGTCTATCACAAATGTCTAGAAGAATGCAGCGTTTTCAAACTTGACTGACTGTGACATGTTTACCTTTGTTGCCGCTCCAAATACCTTTGAGTCATACCCAGTAGGCCGTGTTCTCCAGCACCCAGTGCTGTGGTACGCAGTTTCAGCAGCTCACATGAGCTTGCTGCGAGATGGACGTCAGGAAGTCAGTGCCGTGACCCAAGGCATTCTTCTAGTATCCCTGGCCCTGGGAAGGGCTAGGTCCAGCCTCCCCGTAGCTCAGGCCACCTTGACATCCAAATCCAGTCCTAATGCAGAGCCTCTTCTGTCTTTCAGATGGGCTTCTTCCGCAGAAGGTACAAAGAAATCATTGAAGCTGAGAAAAATCGGAAAGAGAATGAAGATGGTTGGGACTGGGTCCAGAAAAACCAGTGACCGCCATGCCAGCCATGCGATGCCCTCTGTCCCCATCATCAGTGACCCGCCATGCCAGTCATGTGATGCCCTCTGTCCCCATCACCAGCCTGTGGTCCTTGATCTTTGTATCTTCCATATTTGGAAGAAAGAAATCTTCTCCAGATTTTTCGGAGGCCCCACTGATGCTGTTCTCTTCCTCATCCTGTCAAGCCCGGTGCCGACCTGAGATGGCCACCTCCAGCCAGGTCACATGACTGGGGCCACCACCACTCCCCTTCACAAGATGAACTCAGAACTTTGGAAAGACAAGCTACAGAGCAAAGCAATATTTATGGATACATTGTGTGGTCAACCCTCAGGGGAAAACTGTTACCTAGAAGTATTTTTTATAAATGTAAGCCTTTTATATTGATCATGTCTTTATATTTGTATCAATGTTTTATTATTTCTATTAAATAGTTCTATAAGTCACTCAAGCACTGAAATCTTGGAAATACATGTACCTGCATACAAATTTTAAAAGAGAAGGAACTTATTCTACTTTGGAACTTGTTCTTAGGGAAGAAAAAGAAAAACTTGCAGATAAAACAAACTGAGGAAACCTCATGAAATGAATCCACCAAGCTGGAGAGCATTGCAAAAGCACCAAGGATATGACAAGACCACCTAAGACTTTATTCCCCATTGTTACCACCTGGAGTCAAGTTCAGAGAGCTGGAAGTATCAGTGTTTTCTCTTATGGACCTCTCACTGGGAGATTCTCAGCAGGAACTGGGATGGAAAGCCTGGTTTCCTCCCAGTAGATGCTCTGTGCCACCCTGATGCATGCGGCAGGCACTAAACCCTCCTCTGGAGTCAGCAAGTGCTGGATGGACAACTGGTCAACCTCAGAATAGCATCTCATCCCAGACAACATGCCAGAGTTCAGAGCCCAGGACCGAAGCTTTGCTCTCTCAGCAAAGACCTGTGTCTCTGTGTGTGCACTGTTACCTTGTGGTAAAACGTTAGCACAGAGCTCTCTATATCCCCTGTCACTCTTGCTGTCCCCAACTGGTGGTGCTGCAGACACCTTTCCAGAGAGGATCCCCCGACACAGTTTGTGTTTATGTCTTAGGTGAAATTCTCAAGAGTCAAACCCTGAAATAGGACTTGGGTGTAAATAATTTATTGAGGAAGTCTTCCCAGAAGGTAACAGTGAGGAAGTTGAGAATACAAGAAGACAGGAGAGTACGGGGAGCCAGGCAACATTTGTCCCTTCAGGACAACCCACGAGGTGGCTTCAAACCAGTTAGATCAAGTGGGCAAGTCAGGCTCAGGAACCTGGACTTTTGTGATCCCACACCTGCAGGGGATAAAAACGTTCTGCCCTTAGTTCTTGCTGACAAGATGACTCTGTCCTCTAGAGGAACTTTAGGGGCACCCTCAAGTAAAGAGACCCAGAAATCATGCAAAGAACTCTTGAGCCAAGAGCTTTGGTGCTCCTTCCCCTCCCCCCTATGAGTGACTGCTACCTTCAGTTTTGTGTAACCCAAAAAGCCATAAGTCTAAGTTGGTCCTGGAAGTCAAACGTGTCTGACCCTGGAATGGAGACAGTGGTCACTGCAAGGAAGGGGCAGCCCAGGAAACCAGTGCACACCCAGTTCTTAAGTTTTATCAGAAGAAATAAGGAAAGAAGTCTTGGCTTTACCAGCCATGTACATCCTGGTCTGTGGGTCAGGCACCGTGCTGGATGCTGGTGGATCCCCTGAGAACAGTCACCTCATGCCTCGGGGTGATAAGCCGTCCCACAATAGGTGCAGAGTGTGGATTCTTCATGAACCCCATTTGCAGCTGTCCTGTGATCATGATTTGTGTTGTGGTTTCCTTTAATCATTTGAGAATCTTAGGTGGTGAGACCACTACAGAACCATCTGCAGTTATAGCCAAGATGCATCTGTCCCCACTGGCTGACTTCCTGCCAAGGGTAGGGGTGCAATTGAGGATGGCTCACGGGCCCAGCTCAGCTAGCCAGCAGAGCCGCCCCTGAGAAAGCGTGGCAGGCAGGGAGGGCAGAGTCAGCTGGAATCTGGCCACTCGAGCCTGATCTCAAATGGTGAAATGCCATCAATAGTCATGTGCTCGGAAGGTCACTACAACCTCAGGAGGCAGATTTTAAGAAAACTATGCGGTGTCTCTGATAACAAGTCCTAAAAGGCACCATAGGGGAGAGGAGGCCTCTTAGCCTATTTGCTGATGTTGAGAGCTAGGGGTGTGGCTGGCTGGCACAGAGGCAGGGAAGGGGGTGGAGCACTGTCTTGGAATTCTCTCTGCTGGGTAGTTCAGCATCTCCATTCCAGTCTTTTGCGGGTGAGCAGGAAAAGTGTGCAGGTGAGCTGATGTGCCTGTTGCCTCTTTCTGGAACATTCTTTTGAAGAGCCCGCTGCATAGCCCTTTGCAGCCTTTCCCCTGCCTCCGAGCTCACTCTGCAGATGTTCTCCAGGGTGCTACCATTTGTCTGCTTCTGCTTTTCAGTTGTGTCTTCTGTGGCTTTAACCAGCTCAAGAGAGTCCAGAGCGTCCCCAAAGTGAGCCCTGCCACAGAGAGGCTATGAAACGTAGACACACAAGAACACCAGCAGGAGGGACCTGGGGGGCTGGTCCGTTGACCAGCGCACACCCTGTGTCCCCATCACCGTGGTCTCGGGTGGTGCTTTGGGAAAGCACCTCAGGGCCCAGTGGTCTGGCAGGCTGCATGAAGTCGTCCATCCTAGTCCTCTGTCCGTCCATCCTTGCACCCACACCACTCAACCCCCCACTCCCACCCCCCGTGCACCAAATATCACATGACCTACAAAAACCAAAGGCAAGGAGATTTTCAATAAACAGCATACTGCTGGGACACCCCAGTGACCCATGACCCCTGTTGTGTGCTACCTGTTGGGCCCCAGTGTGGTGGGTGTGGAAATGTTATTCACATTTATTTCAGCATGAGACAGCTTTATACCTGACTACCTGGGAAACACAAACCTAGGAGAGGAATGTCCAGGGTCAACTTCCTGAGATTTAGAGGTGCCACAAAGCACTGTCATTTGATGGGAGGAGTGGGGTGCAGCTCAGTGACAGAGTGCTTGCCGGACCCGGGGGAAGCACTGATCCCCTCCCCCAAATATCATTTGGGGGGGGTCCGTCCCTTTAGTAAACAAAAGGCTGAAACTGAATATTCTCAGAATGATTTCCTGGTGAGCAGAGAATTTGAATAGATGTGGTTTGGGGTGGAGGAGTATCCGTTCTATGATAACCGACTGAAGGGCTGCACAGAGACCCTGGGGCTGAGTGAGCCTTCTAGAAGGCCTTCGGGTTTTCTGCACCAGGGGAGTGATGAATAAATCCCCGGGGCGTGGTGCTCTCGAGGGCTGATCTGCATTTCAATCTATTAAAGTGTTTGGTTTGCTTTGTTTGATGTGCACGGTGTGGTTGGTTGGCGGTGTGAGCTTAAACTTTTGAGTGGTTTGTAGCCTGGCAGGCACCGCTGCTGTCTGCATGTCTGCAGCCTTGCCAAGATGCGCGCACACGCGACACACACACACACACACACACACACACACACGCACGCACGCACGCACACACACACACTGCCGGGAGGATCTGCGTCTCGTGAGTTCATGCCTTGTTCTGCAGTCACTTGTGAATCACTTGCACTGTTTGGGAGATGCCAGGTTTACAAAACTGTTTAGAATAAAACAAAACATGGCTTCAAATGATCCCCGCGTGTCTGACTGTGATTTCTTTGCAGCTAAGAACGTTGTGAGGGCCTGATGAGGGAGTCGCAATATAATGCAATGTGAGCGCTAAAGAGCACACGGAGGGAGGGCTGCCGACTCCCACGGGAGCACCCCACGCGATGGGGCTGAACCTCCCTTAAGACATAATGTGGACACTGCCACCTGTGTGTATCGCCTGCCTGCCTGGGGCTGGACCTGGTGTCTGTCTAGAGAGAAGTTCAGCCCAAGGAAATGGGCGTGTTCCCCATCACAAGCAGACCTCTTCCACATGTATGTAATGTTAAGTCATTAAGCATTTGCCCAGGCTATCCTCAAACTTGTTGTGTAGCCAAGGATAGCCCAAATTTTAATCTTTCTGCCTCTACCTCTAGAGTACTAGGATTACAGGTGTGCGCCACCACATCTGGTTTTTTGAAGGCGAGACTCTGCTTCCGAGCAAGATCCCGCCAGCTGTGCTAACACGCTCAGCCCCCTGTAAGCTTTCTGCCGGCCCTCTTGCACATCTCTAGACACTTCCTTTTCTTAGATTTTAAATCTCTATTTGCTAGTTACAGCCTCGTTCTTATCACACGTACTTTTAATTTGTGAATTTTTTTTCTTTTTTCCCTAGATATTACTAACAAAGATCTACCTAATATGTTGCTTGCTTTCAATAACAAGCTTCTGGCTCTGTCGAGTCTGGGTTTTGCTTTCTAGTTCATCAGCCACAAAACAACCACGATATGAGTTTGTTCTCTACAGCCTAGCCGTCATTGTTAACTTCACACACACACACACACACACACACACACACACACATGCTGGCTGTTCTTTTTTTCCTCTTAGGACTCTCATTCATGGGCCACCATTCTCATGCAGTTCATTAGTTATTTATTTACTGCTGGCCGGTGGCTGGTGACTTCCTTTAGAAATTCTTTGTGGTAATTCTTTGAAGCCCACGATGACATATGTTCCTGCAGAGAGCGTTTGCCTTCGCCCCTGCCAGGCTCACATCTGGAATCAGGCCTTGGGGCTTTAACGGACCACCCAGGGAATGGGCAGAACAAACCCATTCCAAGGCCAGCCGTGCCCTTCCTCTACAGGGTGGGACTCAGAGCCCCCACCGGGCCCTGTGCTCCGCGCCACACCGCACACAGTGCCTCGGTCCTCGACAGTACCGGCCGGGCAGAATGCCTATTTCTGATTGGCTCATCCATCTGTTCATTCATTCATTCATTCATGATTCTGTTGTAGCCTGGGCCAGCCCAGCCCTGAAATCCTCCCGCCTTGACCTGTGAAGTAATAAAATCAGTCATGTGCCTCCATGCACAGGGGACTGCCATTTTATAGGCCACTGGCCCCTGCAAGGCCATGAAACTGAACTCCTGCTTTGTGGGTAGGTGTGTGTGTGTGGGGGGGGTGTATTTGTAACATTTTTTACTACAAAACAACAACAGCAAAAGAAAACTAAGCGTGCAGAGAAGTAGAAAGAATTTTAAGTAAGCGCCATATCCTTGGCGTCTGGATTTACATCCGCATTTTGTCACACGTGGTTTGTCATTTCCCCGCCAGTCTCTGTCCACGCATTCACATTCATGATACTCAACAGCTGTGACACATCCTCTTCAGGATGTCGGGAGATTTTTCTGTTTGTCTGGCCAGTAATTGTATTTTTCACCTGTGATGTCTATTTGATTCTTTTGGAATCCGCCTGGGAGACTCCTAGTTTTTGTTTTGTTTTGTTTTTCATCTACACAAACATGCGTATACTTCATTTCTTTAAACACACAAAGCTTTCATGAAGTGCGTGTCACCCCTGAGAGCCGAGGTCTCCGCTGCCGCTTGCCCGCTGCTTCCGAATTCACGTCTATTTCCCTCATATATTTTTTTAAACTTTAAACCGTTTCTCGTCTTCCTTAGAATGAATCTGTCGGAATTTGAAATGGTTTCCCCCAGAAAGTTTCCATTTGCTTCGCAGGACGTGCGAGAGACTCATTCGCTGGTCCTGCTTTACAGTCAGTCCTGGGGCTCCCGGCCCACCCAGCTGGTGAGCAGTCTGCCTTCCAGAACAGTCTCTTCGCCTGGCCAAGGCCCGAGTTCTAGTTTGGCCCTTGCTTGGTGTCCTTTGGAGGGGCAGCAGGAGATGACTGTGACTACCTGGCCCCTGGGATTTCCTGTCTCAGATGTATAGAGAGGAGGCACGCCGTCAGACTCCTCTCCTCGGCTGATCCGGGGCTCAGTCTGCTGTCAATCCCCCTCTCCAGGGCTCCCACCCCAGCTCAGCGCTGGGCTTGCCGATGCTTTACAATCTGGTCATTTCCTCAGTAATTTGCAAATACAATGTTTCAACATTTTAAAAATTACATTTGTTTATTTATTTAGTATCTGTGTGTGCGTACATGCATGCCAACTAGCAGGCATGTAGACCACAGCATACATGTGGAAGTCATCAGTCAACTCACAGAACTGTTTCTCTCCTACCACGAGGGCTCCGGGGACAGAACTCTGGTTGTCCGACTTGGCGGCAAGCCTCTCTACCTCCTGAGCCCTCTCAGCAGCCCTCGGTGTTTCATCTTTCATTTTCAGATATTTGCTGTACATCCACATCTGCTAATTAGGGGCTGGAGAGATGGCTCAGGGTGAGGTGTGTGCTGCTCTCGCAGAGGGGCTGAGTGTGGGTCTGAACTCAGGAACAAGTCTCGGGACGCCTGGAATTCCAGTTCCAGTGCCTTCTGCTGGCCCTACATGTGTGCCCTCTCTCTCTCTCTCTCTCTCTCTCTCACACACACACACACACACACACACACACACAAAATATTAAATTTTTAAAATTTTGTTTGTTTACCTTTTGTTTTGTTTTTATTTTTGAGACAGGGTCTAACTATATATCCCTGATTGGCCTCAAACTCTGAATGTAGGTAGATCAGGTTGGACTCTAATTAATAGAAAACTACCTGCCTCTGCCCTCTCAAGTGCTGGGATTAAAGGTGTGAGCCACCAAATTCTAGAAGGAAGGAAGGAAGAAAAGAAGGGAGGGAGGGAGGGAGGGGGGAGGGAGGAAGGAAGGAAGGAAGGAAGGAAGGAAGGAAGGAAGGAAGGAAGGAAGAACCAAAAGAGGAAAAGGAGCAGGGAGGGAGGGAGGGAGGGACAAAGGGAAGGAGGAAAGGAAACCGACCATGCTGGGAAGGAAGTTAAAGTGTGTACCACACAAAGGACCGAGAGCGCCGAGGAGAGCGCCACAGAGATTCTGAGTGGGCGTCACACCCACCTGTACTTCGGGCTCCGAAGGCAGTGGCAGGGGATTAGTCTGGATTGGTGAGCCCTGACTCCGAGAGGCCCTGCCTCGGTGAATAAGGCAGAGAGCAATCAGAGTAAATACTGATTCAACCTGGGGCCTCCACACACCTGTGCACTCACACGTGTGCACCCATACATGCGTGCACGCATACACCTGTGTACCCGCACACGACAACACAAGCACACACCATGCATGACCACTACAGTGCAATAATAGTAAAAATAATAAAAGGAAAATATAGTAACTTCTTGCATCAAGATCAAGAAATTCTCATCTACCCTATCAAGAATTTACCAGTGGGACTAAAGAGATCGCTCAGTGGTTAGAGCACTGGCCGCTCCTACAGAGGACCCAGGGTTCAGTCCCCAGCACCCACATGGTGACTCACAGCCATCTGTAACTCCAGCACCATGGGATCTGACACTCTTCTGGCCTGCACAGGCAACAGACATTCACATGGTGCACAGACATACACGCAGGCAAAGCACCCATACATATAAATAAATGAGGTTTACTGAGTATACAACATTCTGAGAGGCAGACGTCATCACACACACACACACACACACACACACACACACCTGTAATGCCAGCAGTCGGGAAACTGAGGCAGGAGAATAGCCTTGAGTTTGGGACCAATCTGGACTACATAGTAACACACACACACACACACACACACACACACACACACACACAGGAAAGCCTGAAAGCAAAGTATGTGTAACACATGTCCACCAGAGTAACATTTATGATCATTACTCACTCCCTCTAGGAGGGATTTCCACCCCTCTGGAGGATTTCCATCCACCAGAGATGCCTTTTGGTCGAGGGTTTTTATTAATGACGATGCTACAGATGTCGCTATTGGCAGTCACTCTGTGCAGTAAAACTTGTCTGATGTAATGCTCGCGACTAACTGTGTGCCCGAACTTGTGTGAGCCAGCGTGCTGGCGGGGAGAGGGCGCTCGCTCGCCTCGGGCTGCCCTGGTGCGTGTTGGACATCTGCAGCAGCCATTATTGGGGTGCGTTTCGATGCTGCCCATGTAGCCACAGCACGGACGTAGGACAAGCTCTCACTTCCCGGAAGTGCATATGGAGGGGACAGGATCTGTCACGCAACTCAGACAGACGTGACCTGCCCCTATCAGGCTAAGAAAGTTCACTCCTTACCAGTGACATCACGGCCCTGGCAATTTGTGGATCTGAAGATTTTACAACTTGACAACCCACGGGATTCAGACGCTGACCTTTGGCGGTCTGTCTTGGGACTGGGAGGCAGACGCTCTCAACCGCCGTGCCAAGAGTCTCATTCCCTGAACTTGCCCTGAACCCAGGATGTAGATCCAGCTGCGTGCTCCTCCTCATTAAATTGTCTGCAGCAATCAGAAGTGACCAAGTGACAAGCCCTTCAGCTCCTGGCACTGTCCCCAGGGTCGGGACAGTAGCTATCCCATCTCTCTCTAACTCTGCCGTCGTTCTAGCACGCCCGGTTCTGAAATCCCGCCGTGGGCTGCTGGAGTATCCCCTCAATACTTCGTGGATCCAGTATTAGCTTCCTTTCCTCATGCTGAAACAAAAAAGCAAGGGAAGGCGTGGTTGATCTGGGCTCATTGTGTAAGGGTACAGCCTGTCGTGGTGGGGTAGGCACAACAGGGGGTGCTTGGGGCATCTGGTCACATTGTACCCATAATCAGGAAGGAGGGGGGCGCAGGCTGTGGTGCTCAGTTCATGTCCCCATTTCTATCAGCTGGGACCCTGGCCGTGGGATGTTGCGGCTTACATTCAGGGTAGGATCTTCAATGAACTAGAAAATCTCTCAGAGACATGCCCGATTTGTCTTTAAGGAGGTTGAGAGTCGGGATTAGCCTCCACAGGTGCCCTCTAGCTGAGTGCCGAGTCCTCTTTGAAACTAACTCCACTCATGAGGGCCACCATGAACGAGCTAATCAATCCTCAAAGCACTCACCTCCAAATCCCTGGAGAGTGGCTTCAATACATTCAACAGGAACGAATCATAGATCACGAACAGTCCAACCGTGGCACACTCGGACAAGTATTGATTTCAAGAAAACACGAAGTTGAACAGGAAAGGTAATACATGCCTGATGCACCGTTCAGCTATGAACACGTTTTTACAGTCATAGTAAACACTGAGAATCAAACCAAATTACATTCATCATTAGAACAAGAGGGAGCACCTGGGCATGATGGCCAACGACTCAGGCAATAGAGGCAGGCAGAACTCTGTGAGTTCAAGGACAACCTGATCTACATAAGGTGTTTGAGGCCAGCAAGGATGGCATGGTCAGAACCTGTCTCAGAATATATCTAATAAATAAATAAATGGGACAGGAAGTAGGGAGGGATTCATTAGCTCAAGATCCCAGAAATGAATTACATCTTCCTTTTCTGGGCTGCAGAGATGGCTCAGCAGTTAAGAGCACTGACTTCTTCCAGAGGTCCTGAGTTCAATTCCCACCAACCACATGGTGACTCACAATGGATCAGTAATGGGGATCCAATGCCCTCTTCTGGTGTATCTGAAGACAACTACAGTGTACTCACATACAATAAATAAATAAATAAATAAATAAATAAATAAATAAATAAATTCTTCCTCTTCTACTGAAAAACCCCTCCAGGTATTGCCTGGAATATCAAGATAAAGGTGATAGACACTTGTGAGGTAGGCAGAAGTCACTTGCAGTGGTACACACCCATCGTCTGTCTTTCCAGCACCTGGAAGCAGAGACAGGAAGTCATGAGTTCAAGACCAGCCCAGACTACATAGTGAGTACTTATCCTAAAAACAAAATAAGACCACAGCCAAACGGAGGGCTGGAGAGGTGGCTTACCAGCTAAGAGCACTGGCTGTGCTTTCAGACGGCTCTGGTTCGATTCCCGGCACCCACGTGGTAGATGACCCACAACCATCTGAACTCCAGTTCTAGGCCAACACTCTCTCTGGCTTCTACAGGCACACGCACATGCTAACAGACATTTATGCAGACAACATACCCCTACATATAAACAAAATTGTTTTGAATGTCAAAAAAATTGTTTTTAAATAGCTGTGGCACGTGACTATTATTCCAATAATTAAGAACTAGAAGAAGAAGGATCAGGAACTCAAGGTCAACATGAGGTACAATGAAAATTCATTTCAGAAAGAGGTGGAGAGAGAGAGAGAGAGAGAGAGAGAGAGAGAGAGAGAGAGAGAATACACACTCATTTTTTATATAAACGAGTAGCGGACAAGGGCCCTGGAAGAGGTAAGTTTCTGCCCGCCTTTATGGAGTTACTTAATTCTTTAAATTATTTGCTTTGTAATTTCCATAAGAGTAAAAGCATAATTTGAAAGTCATGTGTAACAGATGCTGTCTGTGCCTGAAGAGATCATAAAATGTAAGGATTTGTCTGGGACAGTCTGTAGTGTGTCGGGAATCCTTTATGGGGATGGCTAATGGACACACAGGATGACAGGACATTGTCTTAGAGTAGAGTCGCCCATCGGAGAGCCTGAGACAGACAGAGGCTTATATGCAAATTCTGTATACGGTGCGTGCAGCCACAGTCACGAAAAAGCAAGAATGAGAACGGTGGGGAGCAAAGGAGCGACGGCAGGCAGGAGGCCACTGCTGAGCTGGCCACTGCCCGCTGCGGGGACGTCAGTATCACCCAGCGTAGGCCAGCAAGGACATGCCATTATCTATTAGACCATCTCTTGGGCACCCACCTCTGCGATGGTCAAATGTGCCTTGCTGTAACCCCCCCTGTGGGGCACACGGACCATGCCACCGGCTTGGAACTCCGGTGAGGTGGAGCGTGTTCAAACCCTAAAACCTGAGTGGCACTACCCCCCCCCATGTTCATGCCTGCCCCCGGGGAGTTTATCACCCAGGCATCTCCAACCAGGTGATCACACGTGATCCCTGGAATTCTTCCTCATGCAAACAGAGCATCACCAGCCTCTTAGCCCCCACTGATAGAATGCATTCACCCCCAAATCCCATCCCGCTCGCCAAGGTTCAGATAGTCCTTGTCCACATGGAATAAACAACACAGGCGATTTCACCAATGATCGTCTGAGACTGGGTGTTTTACAGAGGTGTAACACTTCTGGGAGGACTCTCCACCTACCCCAGGCACTCATGGCTGAAGCTTTGGACCGTCCTGCCTGGCCAGATGTCCCTCCCTCTCAGAGGCTCACATCAGAGCAGGACCAACATTGCTGCCCAAGTGCAGCCACCACAGGGCTCATGCCCCTGGCCCTGAGCCGGCCACCGGAACCTCCTCGTTACTCCTTTTCTAAGAGCTGTGAGTGACACTATTCCGACATTTTCCCCAGCCCAGAGTTCTGCGGACCCCATTCTCCAGAGGGAGAAGCGGATCTCGGACCGATCCCTCCGGTTCCAGACTTCACCCTGTCTTCTTCGAGCCAGGGAGAGGCAGAACCCGGAACCACCTCACCCCACACTTCTTAACAACTGCCTGTAGTCAGCTCCTACACTGTTTTATAAGGCTTCAGCGGCCAATAGCAGGCAAGACCCTCCACGGTGTCACTGAGGGATGCAGTAGAGAACCGGCTACCGCTAGAGCCAAGGCCCAAGTTTGCACCCGGGGAGTCCACCCTGAGAGGTCATCCGATGCGCTCCTTCACTGCTGGAGTTCCAAACCCACACTCCTATGGTGGCAGCAGAGGCACCACGCCACAAGCCCCTCCCTCCAGCTTTCGCAGCCAGTACAGAACTGTTGACAGTCCTGGGGAGTTTCTCACCACAGAGAGGGCTAAGAACTTTCTGAATAACGTTCCAATCCCTCGGCGAATTGCAACAGGGTTGGAAAATAGAGTCTGGTTTGTACTGACAGTTTAATCAACTTCTCGCAAATACTTACTAGTCTCTCTGTCACTTCAAAGGCCCGAATCCCTCAAGGGGGCCCCCAGCCCTGAGCTGGTCAATCAAGAAAGCCGTCTCCCATCTGCCCTCTGGCGGTCAGAATGCGTCACTGCAGTTCTCCTCCTTTGATGTGTGTGGGTGTTTCCTTGAACTCAAAGTTTAACTTTCCAAAACGTCAGTGAAATAGTGCCAGGGGAACAGCGGTAATCAAGAAATTAAGTTAAGCAATTAGGGAGAGCAAAGGGAAATCAAAGGTTTTGTTTTCGTTTTTTGTTTTTTAAATAAAATACCCCAACCATAAGCTTACAAAATCTAATTTCAAATAAGACATTTGTTTCAAGCTGCAGAAGTCTGAAGAAATAGTGAAAAGTTCTGCGCTGAAGTGGGGCTGTCCTCTGCTCCATTTCCTGGCTTGTTCCCCAACTCCAAGGTTAAAGGGACCACACTGAGTGAGTCCCCGGAGGGGACATCATGCCATATTTAATATAGATTACATTATGTGTGTTCACAGATGTTTAGCTGATACCCAGAACCTATCACTTGGAATGTTTTTCATGTATGTGTGTTTGGGGGGCGGGTGTGTGTGTGTGTGCACATTTGTGTGTGTGCACATTTGTGTGTGTGCATGTGGATGGAGCTCAGAGGTCAACTTCGATTGTCATTCCTCACTGTCTACCTTGTTTTGTTTGGAACGGGGTCTCCCTCTGGCCTGAAGCTTACAGATAAGTCTAGGCTGCCCAGCCAAGAAGCCCCAGCTCCCCCAGTGCTGGGATTACACGAGTGTGTGTGTGTGTGTGTGTGTGTGTGTGTGTGTTTGCACATCTGGTCTCCTGGGTGCTGGGAACCCAGTACTTTGAGAGACTCCAATTCTCTGGGAGAGCTGTATGCATGCTTACCCAGTGAGACAATTCTCCAGCCCAAACACAGAATTTTGCCTACTAAAAAGGTCGGCATTTATCAGCTATCTGCAAGGGCATGTCCTCACATCTGGGTTCTTTTTAAAGAACCCAGTGACACCAAACAAACTTCTACCATCCCAGAAAGGAAAGGGAAGAAGGAGGGAGGGCAGGAGAGAGAGAGAGAGAGAGAGAGAGAGAGAGAGAGAGAGAGAGAGAGAGCTATAAATTAGAAAGAATCCGAAGAAAATAGCTGAGGTTTGCTTACATCCAGAACTATCGCCCGCCACAGCATCAGTTCTAATTATTCTCCCGGCCCCTGATTTAAAATACTTTCCATGTCAAATCCAAACCCATCCATCCACTTCATTAGATCACAGCACTCTGTTTAATGAATTTTCTGTTTCCAAACGACTTTTATTTATACAGATCACGTGCCTGACGCTGGGTGCTTGCGGTACATAAGATCTAGGATACTCAACAAAGACATAAATTCGTGACTCCGTAGTTTAGAAGATCTAGCTTTCTGTCAATGTACATCTACAGTTACTTGCTAAGATTACTTCCTCACTAAATCCCACTGAAAATTTCCCTAGCTGGAGTACTTCACGTTGCCACAATGCATGCGGCGGGCCGTCTCCCCCTCCTCCCAGGCGGTGACATCGCTTGTCCAGTCATGGGATCTGTGCTCTCTCTCCACAGGGAGCAGTGGTTTATTTACTGTCAATTTGTAAAGTGCTCTCTGAGATTATCTGATGCGAGATAAGAAGAGTGCAAACATATTTCATTGTCTTCTCTGTCAAAGGAGAGCTAGCAAGCACAATGTATTTTGTTTTATTGAGAGAACAGAAATGCCAGTGAGGAGCTGAGTAGTTGTGGTTGTGGAGTTTGATGGTGTCTTCCACTGTCATTTTGGACTATTAGCTGCTATAGGTTTATATAGTTCTCTATGTATGTTTTATATAGTTATTATAGTAATGTTACTACTATAGACATTTGCCAATATTAATATCCATAATATGCCAGTGGTAGCTGATACATTTTCCATTACTTTTTGAAGAACACATTTTGACCATTTATTTCCTATATATAAACATGTATTCACTGAACAAATATTGACCTAGTGTCATTTATGCCCAAAGTCCCCTGCTCAGAACCTGGATAAACAGATGTGATCAAGGCAAACTCGAGTCCATTTCGTGATATTTGCACCATGAGGCAATAAATTGAATGGCTATGGGTGGGCATGGGATATTCTTTCTGTGTGTGCCTGTGCACCTGTGTACATGTGTGTATGTGTATATGTGTACACATATATGTATATGTGAGCATGTCTGCATGTTAGCATGTGTACATGTGTGCTTGTGAGCATATGTATATGTGTGTATGTGTATATGTGTGCATGTGTGCAAGTGTGCATGTGTATGCATATATGTTGCATGTATGTACTGTACATTTGTGTATGTGTGCATGTATGCATGTGAGCAGTGTGCATGTGTTCGAGTGTGCATGTGAGCAGTGTGCATTTGTTTGAGTGTGCATGTGAGCATGTGTGCATGTGTGCATATGTGCATGTAAGCATGTGTATATGTGTGCATGCGTGCACTTGTACATGTGTGAATGCATATGTGTGTGCATGTATGTAAGTGTACATGTGCACATGTGGATAAATTACACATTCATGCATGTAGAGACCAGGGCTCAACATCTGTCTTCCTCCACCACTTCCTCTTGTGTTTGTTTGTTTGGTTGGTTGGTTGGTTGGTTGGCTGGTTGGTTTTGTCTAAGGCAGTGGACCCCCAGTGAACCTGGGGTTCACCATTTGCAAGACTGTTAATTGACGTGTTTTTCCTCTTAGCACCAAGATCCCTGAATAATGACTATGAGACTCAAAATATATTTATAAACACCTTGGCCATAAGCTTTGGTTTGTTCTCCAATAGCTCATAAGTTAATATCCATTTATTCTAACCTAAGTCCTGCCAAGTGACAGGTTACCTCTGCTCGGATTCCATGTGTGAATTCCTTAGGGTTTCCCAGGGCCAAATCCTCCCAGGCCTGGCTCTATCCCAGAATCCTCTCTGCCTACCAGATATCCCACCTTCTAGTCTACCCTTTCCTATAGGCCATAGGTTTTTATTGGCAAGTGATGTGTCCATACAGTACATAAGATATTCTCTCTACACAAGACCAGTGGGCATCCTGTGCAGGAATTCCTTCTCTGGGAAGATGTAAACAACATAGAACTCTCCTCAGAAGATCCAAACAGCAAACCAAAGTTCTCTGTGGGGAACCAGCGAGTTTATCAGGCTTAGTTGCAGAGCATAGAGGACCGCAATGCGCCTGCACTGAGAAGTCCTCACCCAGCGTGGGTGCCCATTCCTCGTAGCCACATATACTGAGTACCCTCAGCTAACCTCCTCCAGCCTGTACATTCTATTACCTCCCAAGAGCACAGAGCCACGGGCAACTAAGGCAGAGGTACTTCCAACTGGCTGGGAGATCAGGAGGGAAACCTGAGATCAGGTGAGGGTCCAGTGACTACCCTCACACCCGGCGCTGTAAGGGGACACCTACAGTGTACATCCCTGTCTCCTGTAATCTCCCGGGTCTCTTGTAAGCCACCACTGCATCACATTACATAATTACATTATCACATTATAGCAATATATCATTGCATCCTATTACATCATCACATTACATCATAATATCCCATTGCATCAGCTCATCACATCACATAATATCATCACATTACATCATCATATTACATCATTACATCATCATATCACATCATAATATCCCATTGCATCAGCTCATCACATCATCACATTACATCATTACATGATCACATTACATCATCACATCGCATTCCCACCC